>JAEBDU010013311.1:6453675-6581134 GCA_016802625.1 Heliconius numata
CGCCACCGATTTTTATAAAATTTGAAATTTAGACTCTTAAAAATATTTCATTGAACACTATAATAAAAATATTTCATTGAATATTTCATTTGTGATTTTTTAGAATTCACCCCTAAATACGCAAGCGAAGCTGCGCGCGTCCGCTAGTATAAATATAAAATAAATGACTATTCAGTCATCATGACGCAACTTATACGAGTTTGACCAACTGACGTAACGTGATAAAGTGAAAATTTTATTATAAATGGGAATATCTTTTCTTCTAAATGCTCCCTAGGAGGACTTTAGAATTACGAATGTGTGTGTGTCTTTAAAGCAAAACCACATTTTTCTCTGGCATAGCAGAGTAGGCAGAGAGAACCTAGTAGTTAAGGCCCACTGTTCCCCACTTTCCGACGACTTTTCGAGACATTTCGTGTTGAATGACGGAACTGAACGCCGCGCTTTGTCATCCAGAGGTAAAATGAAAATATAACTATTCCACTGAGTGACACACGACGACCTCAATGTCTTTAAATAGGCTTAGGCTTTCTCCCATCTATATTATCTTGTTATCTCTAAAAGCATACATTAGATATATGATAAAAAATAAATAAATACTAACAAAAACAACCTATGTTATTTTCACCTTGAACTTAATTGCATCTTTAAATAATGTTTCTCGTTCGACTTTCCTGTCCCAGTATTATACAAATAGCTGCGGTACGTTTTGCAAACCAAATAAATTATTTATAATATATAAAATATGTTCAGTATTTTCTTAAAATAAATAGTATTTTTCGTTTTTTATTTAATTTTTTACTTTTTGAGTTGTAAATAAATGTTTGTCGTGTACCTACTAATTGTGAAGGACACATGTGAAAGTAAAAAAAAAAAGAATAATATGAATTAGTTTTTACCGTTTAATAATTGTAAATCTAAATAAATAATAATATAATGCCAACAATGCATGTCAAGACAGTCAAAATAGGGGAGCATTTACTACTTACGGTGCGTGAACTTTGTGTTTAGTGTGGGAAAAAATTAAAGCTACAAAAAGCCTAAGTTTAAACAACCGTGAAGCCGTCTTGGCACAGTGGAATTAAACTGATTGTAAACACGACGTTTGTAGGTTCGATTCCCACTCGGGGCACACTGGGCAACGGAGTGTGTTAACACTAGGTTCCCTCCGCCTACTCTGCTATGCAGATGCAGAATACAGCAGGAACCATAAAGAAAACAAAGTATGTATAAAATATACTTAGAAAATGTGAAATTGGTATGAAAATTAAAATTAAATATGATTTTCTTATTAATTAACCACAAATCAACTAGTAATCTTCATTTTTTTCATTTATACATTATGTACCATATTTTAATGCCCGATGAAGAAAGAGGGGTGTTATAAGTTGAATGTGTGGCACCATAGCTCCTGAATTAATGAACCGATTTGCGTTTAGTTACCCAAAAGTTTATATAAATCAAATTACAAATATAAGATTTTCTCGTCAATTATGTTTTAGTGACAATGAATGCGTACATGTGAGTAAAAGATAAGGCGAAAGATAAAGATAAGCGTTATAAAATCACGTATATATCTACACAAATATGCATGTAAGGTGTGTTGGGGATTATAAACAAACATAATTTTTTTAGCTTACAGTGTATTTCACAAATAGCAGGGTAGTCAGGGAAACCTGGGAACCTAGTGTTAAGACACTCTGTTAACAAGATACTTCCGGTATCCAAATTCGGAAGGCATTGTATGTTGAATGGCGGAAGTCAACGCCGCGCTAAGTCTATTGATTGAAAATATGTTCGGATAGATATACATACACCTCACATATTGCCAGAGCGATGAGACAATTGATTAACATGCATTAAATATGTTTAGATTCACACTTAATATGTAGAACTAAACATTCAGATGCAGAACAAGTTGTGCTTGTGAATTGAATTTCTTTATTATTAATGCACCCAACTGTAAATGCAAAGGTTATAGATATAGTAATTGAGCAGCGGAACTGAATGCTGCACTCATTCTTATTAACAGGACCCAGAAATCAAAATAATGAATTCCTCCAGAAACAGAACAAAAGTTATACATATAAAAAAATATTATTTTTACATGACAACTGCCATTAAGCAAATGATGTCATTAACACTATATGCTTCCATCATTGACTTCCTGATGATGTCACTTTTGATCATCAAATTGATTGTGTTAGGGTCATTGGTTTTAATAAATTCACTTGCCGTGAGTTATTATGATAAATAGTTTTTTTAAAATGTAGCTCCATCCTTGACTTAAACTATATGATTAATATAATCAAGTTTGTTTAGTCGAAGACACTCATCTCAGGAACTACTGGGTTGGAGGATTCTTTCTTTTTCATCTTTGGTTTTAATAAATTAATTACCCAAAACAAGAACTTTTTCATTTGAATTAGTAGATCCTGATAGAAGTGCATTCAACAAAACAAACACTAGCTTTACAATATCAGTATAGATATTTAAGTTTGATAATTGTGAAAACAAAATAACTTATAAACATGTATTTCTAAGTACACAGATTTTAAGAAAAATAATATTATACAATAAGAAACTTCGCAATAACCATTTTTGATTTTGTTTAGATTCAAATGTAGGCGAAAAGAATCTATAATTAATGCACTCCATTCTTCCTTCTTAATTTAAAAAAAATAAAAAATAAGTTTTAAAAACAGTTAAGCATTGCCCAAGTGGGAATAAAATGGGTGACACAAACAATGGGTGTACTCAGATGGACCACTGTGCCAACATGCTGCACAACAGCATGATATTTTACTTTATCATTTATGTTATTCAAGTTTTTTTTTGGGCTTTAAATCAATTTATTCATTCATTTTCTTTTTTTTTCTATACAATATAAGCTATAAATATATTTTAAATAGGCATTTATACATTATCACTTCTAAAAATAAAATAAAAAATATCAATTTCAATTATTTTTAAATTTCAACCAGTAAATTTTAGTAAAGTTTAAACTAAAACATGTAAACGATTTCCTCAATTACAATTATAAAATACAAAGTTTATCGTTATCATGGGCCGCATTCCTTCAAGTTAGAGCTATTGGAGTAAGTGCGACGAATTTATGAAAGCACTGTATTATATACGACTAAGCTTAGTTGTACTACGTCTTGTGAAAAGTGGGACATCGCCGCGCCCTCAACAAGAATTATAACATTCCTATTGGAATATAAACAACTTGGTAAAAAAGGTTTAATTTATGAACATTTATTTAACAATTACAATTTTTCTACTTAAGTTTAGTAGTCGTTTTTTAGATAAAAATGGTGTAGGTAATATTGTAACTTACCTGTATATCAACAAGATCCCATTAAACGGCAATTTGTAAAGAAAAACTCGCAACTGTGTCGTGTTTTCACGTAAACATGAGTCCACTGGTAGTAAAGGAGGAACTGGTTATCACATTCACCACGAATCCACCTTTATAGAATAAAATCACAACACAAACACTTTAAAGCGAAGTTTATAGAAGTTTTAAGGGATATTAGATTTATTTTTCATTCATAAATCATTTGAGACGAGCTGTAACGTTGCTTAACGGATGAAACTACTATTACTGAGTTTATAGGCGGGGTAGGGGGCAACTGTGCGGGGGCAGGGGCCGCGTCATCCGCCATATTGGTAGGTTACGTCATCGCACAAACACGCTTAAGAACGAAACTTGAATGCCTTAAAATTATTATTATTGTTATTGAATAAATTGTTTTTTCGAATTGAAGACCGTTATGTCTGTTGTGGAAAGACAATTTGTTTTAGTAGTAAATTTTTTAAACTTTATTTTCGTTTTGTTTTATTATTATTTAATATAAATTTTTATTGGGTCCTGAATTATTGGTTGTATTTAGTGACAATCGTGTAATATCTGAAATTCTATCTTGCAAATTGTTGTATGTATAGTACTAACTATATGCATTTAAATAAATTTTATACATAATAAAATTTCTAGACATTCTAAATAAGTCGTAAAGTGAATGGCATCTTTATATTTAAATTTATATATGGGAGCTAGGAATCTGAGGCAAGTAAAACAATAGATAAGATACAAGACACTGACATCATATGTCAAAAAATAATTATTATTGTCAAATGTCAAAAAGGCTGCTTAAGGAGTAATTTTAATTTTGCATATTTTATATTTCATAAAATTTAAAAATAATACTTTTCAATCACATTAGAGTGACGCCTAATCTAATACGATCTACTTCATCTTCATATTTCATCATTTAAGAGTAAAGAAAAGTCAAAAATGCAAGGTAATGATTCACTATGTTATTGATTAATATCCTTGTTGTGAATTCTTTATTTTAATTATTAATTTATTTCTTCAGACACAAGACCAGAACTGTATGAAGAAGTCAAGCTATACAGGAACACAAGGGAACGAGAAAAGTAAGTATATTGATGTATATAACAATAATTTTAAATGCCTGCATCAGAACTAGATATCTAAAATTTATTTTTGTCCTACTCGATCCTAAATGCTGATGTTCCGCTATTTTTGACGCCAAATTGTGGGTTCGATTCCCACAATTACTTATTCATAGAATAAAATAAATTTAATGTTCTTATTAATTTAATATTCTCACTAATTTCCTCAAACATTCAGTGCAATGTCTTGAAAATGTCAGTGTGTTGTGAACAAAATATTTTAACACTATGTTCCTACATGAAGATAAAAAACTTTTAAATTTGTTCCTGCATGAAGATAAAAGCTTTTAAATTTGTATATATATTTTTTATATATTATATCTTCAGGCATGACAATATGGCTGAACTCTATGCTGTAATCAGCACACTTCAGCATCTAGAGAAAGCTTATATGAGAGATTGTGTCCGCGCCCAGGAGTATACTGCTGCATGCAGTAGACTATTGGTTCAATATAAAGTCGCTTTTAAACAAGTTCAGGGTGATGAGTTTCCAACTATTGAAAGTTTTGTTACAAAATTTCGGGTGAGTTAGTATAATATTTACTGTTGTGGAAGTAAAATAGACTCTAAATATAAAAAAAGAATATAGGAATATAGCAGGTGGTATGACTTAGACGAATCATAGTATTCAAGAATTCAGGTAAAACTATATTGATATGGGAAATATATGCTATAAATTTCGTGGGATAAGTTTGCCTTTCAATGGAAGAATTAGATGCAGTATGTAATTCAAATTTAATATGAATATATAGCAAGCAATCAGTTCAATAATGTTAATTGAAATTGTAAATACTGTTTTTAAGCCATATGAGGAACTAAAGGTTTTATAATTTACATTCATAATAAAAATAACATTGTTAATTGCAGTTAGATTGTCCTGCAGCACTGGAAAGGATAAGAGAAAACAAACCAAACCTCATCAAAGATGACAAAGGAAATACCAATAAATATATCGCTGAGATTGTTTCAGTAAGTTAATAATTATAAAATAAAAGTATATAAATTAATATACTTATATTTAGTTTTATTACATTTTTATTTATGGCACAATGGAGCAGTGTCTGACTGCATGCAACAGTTGTGAATTAGATTCTCAGTTGGGGATGAAGTATTTTAATATCTTTGCTCGGGTAAAGAGACAAGAATGTATCTAAAAAATTATTAAAAAATTAAGAGTGGGATGAATACTAAAGCATAAGCTGTTGCATATCAGTGGAACTGGAGTGTTCTCTAACAGTAGACAGTAGACATAATGTTTGTTGGTTGAAAGGCAAATTAACGATTTGTGCTTAAATGGTATGCTTGGAACCATTGCCATAGTTTATAAAATGACTTTAAAGTCTTGTTTTAAAGAATATTTTTTTAAGTTGTCATAGATTTTTTAAAATTTCAATGACAGTAGAAATTTTCTAGTAGAAAAGTTCCTATTTAAGTAACTTCACCTTTTTTTCTGCATAGTAAGAAAAGTAGAAGCAATCTAGGCTTAAAACAATATTCCCTAAGCACTGCCCATTTGAATTGAATGGCTGAACACAACAACACCTTGTTTTATAATACTTTTCTAACAATAGTAAATAATTTCCCTTGCAGTTATTCATTCATAACCTCAAAATCATTTTTTTTTTTCAGTTATTCATAACCTTAATGGACAAGCTCCGTCTCGACCTCCGTGCGATGGACATGATACAGCCAGAGCTCAGAGACCTGAAGGACACAATGGACCGCCTTGAAATGCTGCCTGAGGACTTTGAGGGGAAACTAAAGGTTTTTAACTGGTTATTTTATGTTCTTTTTATTTTTTTATTTCTTCTATACCTATAAGAAAGTCTTAACTGATTAGTGGTCTGCACATGGGAGGTATATCAAAAAAACTTTTACTTGGGGAATTTATCAATGAACTCTGTGCGTTTGTTCATGCTAATCTTACAAACAGCTTAGCCAATTTAAATGCAATTTTCACTGTTGTATTTTGGCAAACTTTCCTTAACATTCAATGTATATGCTATTTCAATTGGTTCATAAATAAAAAACTTACATCAATATAAAGAATTGCATGGTTTTAACACATTGTTGACCGGCAATTTTACGCTGAAGCTATCTCATATCACCGGCTATTATTTCGTAATTCAATGTCAAACTGAAACAATTTAAATAACTTTCAATAAACTTTATTTATACATATTGAATTGAAATGAAATTTTGTACATATCTTCTAAATAACATTTAATATTTTTTTTTAGTATGATATGCTGTATAGCAATCACTTACGTGTAATGGTACGCGAAGAAGTGCCAGGTACAAAACTGCATTCATTTGAATCTAAAGTTATCCATTCCCTAGCTACTTCTAATAGAATTTTTTTGAATCTACATTTATTTTGTAAGTTAGAGTTACTGTAAATTTTAAATGCATTGAACAAAGTACAATTAATGAGAAAGAACGCAACTTTTTAGACCATTTTATACTTTTTCTAAAGATGGAACTGTTTGCCAAATATTTATTAAATTCCTAATGCAAGTGAAATCACGTGTTAGCTCGTAATCGGTCAACAACGTTCGGGCATGAAAACACGAGCTAACTCGTGACCGGTCAACAACGTTTGGGCATGAAAACACGAGCTAACTCGTGACCGGTCATCAACGTTTGGGCATGAAAACACGAGCTAACTCGTGACCGGTCCACAACGTTTGGGCATGAAAACACGAGTTAACTCGTGACCGGTCGACAATGTGTTAAAATAAGTGTTTTATTGAATTAGCAGAAAATTTTGCTATCAACGTATAGATATTGTCTTTAAAATGATAATTTTATTAGAACACGAAAATAGTTCAGATGTGAAAATCAATAATTATGAAGTACAAGCCAGCAAAGCTTTAAGCGGGTCTCTAGTATATTAAGAAACCAGTATATATCCTTATTAAGTGGTGAATGGAAGGAAGTGTGATAAAGGTTTTTATTTCCATCAGGTTCAAGAGTGGTTAGACAAATTATCAGAGATGTCAGCATCAGATGAGCTATCGGAGAGCCAAGTGAGACAACTGGTCTTTGACTTGGAGACTTCATATGGAGCATTCAATAAATTCTTACATAAGGACTGAGGTAAGGTTAAATAGAGGATAGCATTTGAATTCATATGTGGGTTTTTAAATTTTTTGAATGCAATACTGTTGTGGGACATAGCGAAAATTATGATGTCATATCTGTCATACTTTTTCTATTTCATATTCCTTACTTATTTACATAGTAAAACCAGGAATTCCCTATTTTCTTTTAGTTATTTTCTTGTGTTTTAAAGCAAATCCAACCTTTTTGTATATTTTTTTTCTAAATGAGAAGTGAAGTGTATTTTCCTTAACTCTGGCATACAAACTAAACAAGTAATAAGCATGCATATAAAAATTTTGACGTAGCTAGATAATAAAATTTGAAAGGTAGAAAAAATATATTAGTTTTAAAACTTTTAAAGTGTTGCTAAGGATAAAAAAATATTTTTAGGAAACATAAATATTTTATTATTACTACATTTTATTATTATTTAACTACTACTAACATTTTTGTAACAAAAAATATTTTTCTATCATTTGAATATATTTTTTTTAAATTTATATATGTAAAAACATTTTAGAATTTAAATGTTTGCTAAATTTTTTGTTTCAGATAATGTAACTTTAAAATATTAATCATTTATATTTCTATATCTAATCTATCTAAGTGTAGTTTTGTCGTCGCATGTAATATGGACTGTTTGTTGGAAGTTATGCGTTTTGTATGTAATGTAATTATTATTATATGTTATAATAAATATTTTACTATTTGATTGTTGTGGTTTTATTTGAGCTCCAGAGTATATACTTTATTTATTCCTTTCACCATTTTCTAATTTTCTAGACGATTCAGAGATGCAACAATACAACTGCAAAAGTAACGATTGTGAGTTCAATTCTGACTCGAGGGAATGAAATATTTAACATTTTAATTTCTTCGCTCTGGTAACGAGGTAAAGCGCGGCGTAGAGATCCGCCACTCCACACTCAATGCCTCTAGATTTCGGCGGAAAGTGCGTAAGGGAAATGAATATATAATTATTCCCCGGGTGGAAATCAAACCCACAACCGTTGCGTTTACAGTCTGGCGTTGTGCCGCTGGGCAACGACGGCTTTAAATCTATTTTGTCTGTAATATATTGCAAATTAAAGGCGGGGAGGTTTTTAACTGTGAAATTCAATAATATGTTAGAAATATTTTTTTGTAAATGTTTTCTTTGTAATTTATATAAATTGAAATTTACCAAATAGCTAAAATGAAATGTGAATGATTATTTTAATAGTTATTTTCTAAATAATTTTGTTTTTATACCCCTTAGATTGTACAAAATATTTTAAGACATAATTATTAATGTTTTAGTAAGGTAAAAAAAGCACGTGCGTTGAAAATATTTGTACTTATATACGTCATAGTTCCACGCAAAAGAATTAAAGTCAACAATAAAAAAGCAGTTAAGTTGCACATTCATCAACAATTTTGGGGTGACCATTATTTTTTATGTTTTTAAATAATAATCGAAACGCCATTAATTAAGAGTTGAACTGAACTGAACTTAAATAATAGTTCTATATGATTCTTTATGGATTCAAACAATTTAAAAACGAATTATATATGAAGGTAATAAAAAAAATGTAAATATGATTGTTTCCTCGAAATGATATTAAATTTACCACTGTCGAATACTATAATACTCGCCGCTATAATGACGACAACGAAAGTTTTTAACACAAGTTTGATTCCCATTAATTATTGAAATATTTAAAATATATTATTTTTTTCATATGTACGATTACGGATACGACATAAGATTTCATTATGACTGTTTAAATTTTTTTTGTGTTAAATTTCTACACATTATATTTTTACCACGAAAAGTATGGTTTTATAAACTCATAAAATACTCACGTTGTAATGTTTAAAAAACGTTACATCATATTATATGTATACTACTTACTACAAAACAACTGTAATGAGACAGGGCAGCTTTAGTAAAATAACTTTTTTTCATAAAAATATAGTCCTTTGTGTTTTGTGATGTTTTTGCCAGTAACACCCAGATATATAGTGATAATTGTAGTATTCCTATTACATTTACATGAGGTAAGTTACTTATTTCCGTATTAAGCCAGAAATTGATTAGTACTAACTGACATGTGGTGTTTTTGGAATGTTTATTGCAAATTTAAAAAAAGTTCTTATTATTCGTATTCTGGAGAAAAATATTAAATATTTCATTGCCTCGAGTGGGAATCGAACCTACAACGTGTCGCGTTTACGTCGCACGCTTGTCTCCCTGTGTCACGACTGCCCTCAATGAAATTTAAATATTTCCATAAAATTAATATTTCCTTTCAGTCCATTAACACACCAAACATAAATGCAAAGTATCATTTAGTTACCGAAGCATACAACGAAGCCCGAGCTTTCTTCAATAAAAGTCGTTCGAACTACGACAGTCTCAAGAACATCTCTTTACACGTGATGGACACTTTTCTAGATCTTGCTCACATCATGAATAATCAAATGGCCAGAGAGTTAAGAAGCGCGGTCATAAAGTTCTATAAAATCAAATATTTTCATGATTTCACAAACTACATTATTAGTTTGGATGAGGTTCGTCAATTGTTATTTACATATATTAATAAGATAATGTTTCGCGAAGAGAAGAGAGAGAGAGAGTACACCTGTGTTTGCGCGCACACTGTCCTTACATACGTTTTGTGCACTGTAAAATATCCTGCGCAAATGACTTGGCTCTTTTTTTTTTTTTAATGTTTCGCGGTGATGAAATGTGGCTTATTTGCCTATGGTGATTGGATTTGCCATCCAAGATTGCTCGTGTTTAATCTTATTTCTTTCTCATAATTAAGTATCTTAAATAAATAATTTCAGATAACAGAAATAATTGAGCATTGTCTCCTTGACCCTGTAGAAAAAATAGCTGACATACGTCAACAGTTCCATGGAGTTATAAAGAACTTTCAAGACTTAAGATACTTTGATACAGTCAATAAATGTATTAATGAGCTTCCGGACGAAGTTGCGGTTGCGCATTGCATTTTACACCAAGCTGTTCTGTTAGTATATAATTTTATTTTTAATATTATTTATACATATTTCCTGTAATTTGTAAAGGCAGATATTACATAGCAAGTTTTAGCTTTTTAAATCCTTCAGACATGTCAGTTTTTATATAAACATTCTTTGAGTACCTATAATTCAAATTCACGTGTCTTTTGTGTAATACGGTAGATACATTTGCATTACAATGTACCTGATTATTAAAAGAAATATTCATCTATTAAGGATGACATTGAATTTTAAAAATATCAATATAAAATCCTGAAATCCTTTCAGTTTTAACGAAACAATGCAAGATAGTCTAGTGTCAGTGGTTGAAATAAAGACGAGGCAGCACGCGTACGCGATGAATACATCGCTGTACGACGTACAAGCGTGCCTAAACGACTTCGTGCCACATTTCTACGAGCAGCTGTTAGTGGATCCTTATACGGGTAAATGAAGCATTATAATATATACAGCTTTTGATTTTATATATCAAAGAATATATCAAATAAGAAACAGCTTGAAATATTTCGCCAGTAGGGAGTCTATAACCATTGCGTTTCCAGTCAAACATTCAGTGCACTACGATATTTTTATATAATTTTTCTTGTACTTTCTTTATTCTTTCAGAGAAATGTGGATATTTAAAAGTAGTAAATGCATCTATACACGATCTAATAACTGATGAGTGGCAGAGCAGCAGAGAATTATTGTTTCCCAAAAAATGGAGTTTACTGGTCGAGTTTCTTAAGGATAAATATCGTTGATTTTTATGCATTATTAGTGTATTAAATAATATTAAGCTTTTCTTACCAACTGTTGTTTTAATAACCTTAGTACTATACATTGTTAATGTTAACAATCAGTATAAAAAGTCTGAAAATGTATATTTGTATTTTTTATTAAAAATGAAAATATATTTAAGTAGTAAAGCAAGATTAGTCTTCTGTTAAATAAACATTTAATTAAATATATTTTACAAGTAGATAAGTATAGATACATACATGTACATACATAATTAATAAATTAAAAGCCTATCTGTTCATTATAATACATTTTAATGTTGTCAAGAGCAAAACATTTTACATCTAAAGCAACTATTTTTGATTGTCAAATATTTTAGACGTTTGTCATTCTCCAGCAGCATCAACAAAAACGCGCGACCGCGAATCGAAATGTTGTGTATATTGTGACGACAAGTTTTGTTATTTAAAACAAGAAAATGCCGAAATCTGTAAGAAACATGCTTCACAATGGATATTCCTACGACGAAACCGATCGAATGCCGGACAATATAAAAATTAAGAACTTAGATTTAATAATGTATGTTGTTGCTATTGTTGGTCACTTTGTTGATTTAGGATTGGATATAAATATAGCTGTTAGATACTTTCTATCAAAGAATATGATGGAGTTTGGATGGACTTTGGTCTTCATCTTGTTACCAGCCTTCATAAATACAGCAGTTTCAATACGAATGTAAGTATTTTTAGTTGTTTGAGCAATGACATCAGTTTTTATAACGTGTGAATCGAAAAACTCTATTTTTAACTGATCACTGAGTCACAATAAATAAATATACACTGAGGCCAAGTCTAAGTGCCAAATATATAAGCTATATCTTTAAATTATATTTCATTTAGTTCACAAGTAGTTTTCATATAGCTCATAATTATTAAGTTATTTAAAACTAGGTCAAGTTGAAGTTGTGACATAAACACAGTCCTGAATTGTGGGATAATTATTATGAGATTATCGTGGCTCATCAGCACACAATGTAAAACTTCATAATATGGTTTTACATTTTTATATGATTTTTTTAAAATATTTTATATAGAAAAAGGATGAAACTATTTTTTTTCTCAACTTCACACTATCATACAAATAACTAGGAGGGTAGAAGAAACCTAATATTAAGATTAATTTATTATTAACATACATTTTCTTCTTTATGCTAAAACTAGCGGACGCGCGCAGCTTCGCTTGCATAATTAGGGGTGAATTCTAATAAACCACAAAACATGTGTTCAATGAAATATTTTTAAGAGTCTAAATTTCAAATTTTATAATAATCGGTGGCGATTTAAAGATTTTTCCATACAAACTTTCAACCCCTTATTTGCACCCTTACAGGAAGAATTCTAGAAAACGATGAAATACGTGTTCAATTAAATACTTTTAAAAATCTAAATTTAAAATTTTGTAAAAATCGGTGCCGATTTAATTTTTTTTCCATACAAACTTTGAACCCCTATTTAACCCCTTTAGGGTTAACATTTTTTAAAATCCCTTCTTAGTGGATGTCCAGATTACGAAAGAAAACATCTGTCCAAATTTCACGTTTCTATCATCAGCGGTTACGGCTGTGCGTGCGTCTTACCTCAGTCAGTGAGGACAAGTCCTTTTATATATATAGATTGATATGTTTTATGAGTGGTAATTTTGCCACTCATAAAACATATCAATATATGCTGCACTTTGTCTTGGTACCAAAATTATGAAATAAAAATATTAAATATTTCACAGAACTGAAGCTACAACTTTTATTTGTAGTTGCACACTTGTCCCCTTCCAGTGCTACTAGTTTTAAGGTTTCTGGTAATAATATGTTACTCTGATCATAACCATTAGTACTTATAATTTAAAAATAAATTAATAATGCAATTCAGTTTAGTATTTTAATTATAGCACAAATATTTTTTTGTCAGGTACTCTCAAGACAAGGAGCAAGATTCAATATCAAATGAATTCACAAAACGAAAGTGGTTAAGAATATTTATATTGGTTCTACAAATGGCACCTATTTTACGTTTTACAGATGCTCTAATGTAAGTGTTGTTATGTTTATTCTTAAAAGCATAAATGTTGTTATAAGTTTTTTTAGTTGTATTCTGAATATAACTTAAGTTGAATTTCTACTCGAAAGAATGAAATAATACACATATATTTTTAAATATTTTCTCTTAATTCTCCAAAGGTTTCTAAATTCTCCAAATAGATGCTGACTGCTTATATTTTACATTTTCCTGCCTATATAGTTTTAAAATATTTTAATAAGTAAGAATTAATACTAACGGATGGACAAAAGTATCAATTGCAAAATGCAAAACAAAGGAAGTGTTATAATGTTTTTGTAATTATGTACATTGTTGAATGTTATCAATTTTTAAAATAAGGAGTATTTGTATGTTATCTATTACACACTTGTGGTTGCCACAATTATGTTATTGCAGTAATAATTTACTCAATTCTTAATAAACAAATATAATAAATTATTTATGGATATCTATTCCCTGTAAATATGGTCATTGTGATTCCAATCCCCACTCAGGGAAGTATTTGCATTTTGGTGAAACAGAACAACAGTGTGGAATTCTATCACACGATACACAATGTCTTAACAATTACAGACAGAGCAGAACAATGTTTGTGTCTCAGCCCACCAGCTTCACATTCTATTCACCAGCCATGCGGTAGAGTGTGAAGCTTAAAATATTTTACTTTTCCCTGCTCTAGTAAAACAAAATACTTTGTTGGTATCTGCGATTTCGCACACAGTATCTTAAAGTTGACTGTGAAGTGAAGTCGACTTCCCCAATCTGACAAGACAAAGCATACCATTGAGTTTAGCCACTCAATTCAAAACATCTCAAAATTAGGGAACAAAGATTCAGGATATTGGGTTCCGTCACACAGCCATGCAGTATAGACTGCAGAATGTGAACTGAATACAAATTTTGTTTCCTTTTATCCCCTGTTATATGCGAGATGCGTCATATAAAAAAGCAAATCTGATTTTATATCAACAGATATGCAATAAAATCTCGGAAAGCGCAACGTCAAAACGATCCAGCATCTCAACGTAAGTACTACGGTCTGATGCTGAAGGAGGATTCAGACGCGGCACTCCTCAGGATCTTCGAATGCTTCCTGGAAGCTGCCCCTCAGCAGGTCCTGCAGACCAGCCTCTTGTTGAGACAATATGATCATCTTGCAGGTAAGGACCTGGTCACATGGAGACCAAATTAGTGTTTTAATGGGATTGTGTGTTTTAGTGATTAGTGTTGAAGTTAAAAGTTGAGTCGAGAAATTTATTTCGGAGCAGTTGAATTTCTTCCAGTGCGTAATCTTTCGAATGGGCGAAAAATGGAGATGGAGACCCTAGTGTCCAGAAACTTAGTTCTTAGATTTTGAGACTTTGTGAATTGCAAGCATACCTATCATTAGACTCTAACTGAAGACATAACTTATTTAATCAAGTTATTAGAAATCATCCCTCATCTAAACTTAGCCGTTTTGAAAGTCAACTTTCTTCTTTCAGTTCATCAGATACTCTCAATCAGCTCCTCCATAGTGGGTATGGGGTGGTGTCTGGCGGCGTACCAGCGCGCGGTGCGCTTTGCCCAGGATAAAGGCAATATGACCTGGACTGGCACTGTGCTGCAGGTGGCTTGGCATTTTCTTGTTACACGTAAGTTTTCTTGTTTTTTTATAATTATAATATATAATTTTTTTGTCTTCGAGACATTGCGTGTTGAGTGGTTGAACTTGACACTGAACTTTGCACTGTATTTCCAAGAGAATAAAATCGACAACTGCCGCGTTTACGGTTAGACAATGTGAAACATCATTGTGCCACGACAGCCCCAAGCCGGGCCGGCCTACAGGCCAACCTTTTATGTTTTTTTTATTTTTGATATTAAATATTTCTGTTATTATTCTAAATGTTCTTTATAAATATATAAATTTACCAAGAAATAATAACTTATTAGCAAAATAAATACAGCATATATTCATAGAAAATATTTGTGAGCATGTTTTAATTTAATTTCCTTCTACCATTTTTTTTATTTTTACTATAAAGTGTATTAATTTTAATTATTTCCAGTAAGCCGTATAACATCAATCTCAATAATCGCCTACATATCTCCCCACTGGGCGATCCTGGCCTGTTTCATTCACATCATCGTCATGACCTGCTGGCTCCAGCTCCTCGAAAAGCCACTATTCTGTTCACATAATAAAATATGTGAACTTGCCTTCTCTATGACCCTTGGATCTGTTTATCTTTTTACTTATATACTACCAGTGGAAGGAAAAACGAGATATAGATATTCAATATATTATACAATTTGTTTTATACAAAACTTAACTTGTGCCTTAATTTGGTATTTTTATACGAATAAAGATATTAGAATGTCCATTTATTTTTATCCGATTTTAGTTTTTAGTTTTGTCCCGTTCGTTTTAGGGTTAATTTTTATGGTTATCTATTATAGTTTCTTTCATCCGAGGACTTGCAGTGTGAGTGATGTTATGGCGGAGTTTAAGCATGGTGAAGTTGAAATTAGGTGATATTTTTAAAGAACACTATTTAGGGTTATACTTTTTTAGAAAACGTATAAAAATTTGAACATAACGGGATTTGAACCCGCGCTTCTACGAAACCGTCTAAGTCCAACTAAGTATTTTTTCTTTCTTAAATGTGGAATAACGTTTAAAAAATGATAACACTATTTAGGATTTAATATAATATGAACAGGATTTAAAGTTGTTACGTTGAGTTGTGATTGAAGAAGTTGCAAGAACTGAGCCATTTTAATTAGAAAATGTATTTTAATATTTTTGGTATTTTGAATCGAATATTTTTTTATTTATCCATAGCCAATAAAAATATAATACTTTTTTAGAAGACGTATAAAAATATTTACGTTGCGTGTTTGAACTCGAGACTCTTTCGAAGTCGCCTGGTTAGATGATTTTAAATCCCGCTACGTTTTCAAAAAAATTGATGTTTTCCTAAGTGTGGAACACTTTACAAACGTTATGACTATAATATTTTTTCTTTAATATAAGTATATCTATTATCATAAATTGCTAATGTCTGAATTAAAGAGCTTGGAATTTATAAAAGAGGTGCACATTCAAATCTTGTATTATTTTATTTATATACAAGATTTTTTATAATTTATATATACGTAACGTAAAATTGTTAAAATACGCTTAATTTTCTTTACCAGTAATTTTACATTTATAATAATTTAATGCCATTTTCAACTCAAATTTTTGCTTTTATGATACTTTTAGATGATTTTTTTTGTATATTTTATAGATAATTTACTATTGTGTTATTTAAGTCAAACACTATATGAGGCTGTTTTTGCAACAATTTTGTTACACATTCTGTACTTAAATTAAATTAGAATATGCATATTTAACATTTTGGACTAAAGAGTAAAATATTGTTTATTCAATTATACAAGCACTTTTGAATCAAGTTACTTAAAACATGAGTCCTGCCCTACTTATAATTTGTAAGTAGTGTTTCTTATGAATAAACAAAAAATATTCAACAATTATATCTCTCAAGTTAATTTTTTTTTAATGTTATCAGTGAACCACAATAGTCTTTATTTTTATAACATAATTTAGCAAGACAAGACTGATTTAATTTAAATATTGTAAATTTTTATACCTCTGTATGTAATATTGTATATTTTGATAGAATTTTTATTTTTACTTTTACATTAAATCTCAAGAGAATCTGCCAAACTTAGTCTAACATCTAAGAGTTTTGTAATAAATATATTTTATATTAGTTTTGTTTTATTTTGTCCCAACATTGCCTGTGTTTAGATTTTTTATTACATTTATAATTAATTAAAAAAATATATAGTAATATAATTATTTTTAAATACCACTATTTTAATAAATTTGAAATTGAGTTCTGTAGTTTTCCAAGTTCAAAATACCCTTAATAATTTATGTATCTTTATAACATTCAGCAGTTATCTCAAAAAACAGAAAAAGATTATTATAATTTATTTTTAATAAGCTAACTAAACATTATAAAATATACACATCACCAAATAAAAGGTGCTCTCTCCCTTAAAACTTTCAAACCATATCTATTCCATTCTCTTTGATTGATCCACAATTCAACAGCAGACTCTAAGCAAGACATGACAGCAGCTCCTTTCCAAACAGTACTAGCAGGGTCAATGTCCTTAGGAGACGTCACTATTTCTAACTGTTCCGTCTTATATGTATAGGGAATTTGCAAAGCAAGCCTATTTTGTAGCCATAAGTTTAGACCATGGACTTTAACACCTCCACCGATTATCAAAATACTACTGTACATCTTTCGTTTTAATTCCTCACTTGAACATCTATCTATACTTTGTAAAATAGCCGCATCTAAGCTTAAAACTTGGCCAGGAGCTAATGATACCTCTCCAGGCCCACCTTCTAATGTATCTACTACTATATCTTCGTCTGGATTCGCAGAGGGCTGATTTTCATTACCACCTTCAAATTGTTGACTTTCGTTAGCTGTGGGATCAGCAGTTTCGCGTTTTCTTCCCGTTTCTCTTAGGAATTCAGCATCAAATGGATCTTCTGCATCACTTGGTTGTCTATTTTGGATTTTTGTTGATTTCGGTCCAGTTATTTTGAGTAAATCAGTGTAAAAAAGGGAGAGTGGTGATATAATGCATTCATCTCCTACCTGTAGTGTGTATTTATTAACTACGTCGCCCGGGTGGTCGACTAGAAAGGATTTTTCTTGTGGACCACATACATCTAAGTTTACATGACAGAAATCTTGATACAGATTTCTCATGAGTATAACATCTCGAGGAACATTTTCTGTCCAGTTCTTATAAGGAAAAGCACTTTTGTGGAACATCCAAGATAATGTCTGACATACATCTCCTGCACCATAGTCCATTCTTAATCTAGTTGTTTTATGTGAAATTCCATCTTCTACACATGAAATGGCCGTTTTTTGGTCTCCAATATCTACAACACAAGCAGAGCCTATGCCTGCACCAAAAGTAGCTCCCACACTCTCCTGTACTAAAAAACAATGACCAAATCCTAAGTCCTTCAATAATAATGAAGTAAGATATTTCAAATGACTTCTAGTATAAATATCAGGTATGAGTAATACACAACGATATTTAACTAATTCTATAAGAGGGATACCCAACTTATATTCTATAACAGAACTCCAAATAGTGTATAGATCATTTAAAACTGATGAAATAGATCCCCCTACTTCACAGTGTAAGTTAAAATCTCCTCTTCTAAATGGAAAATGTATATTATAAGGTAGTTCTGGATCAATATCAAGTACTAGATCACCAACAACTATTTCACATTGAACTTGAGGCCAGGGTTCTCCATCATTTACAGTTTCTGGTAAAGATCTTCTATTGAAAGCAGCTATTTGCTGTGGAGGTGTAGCATAACGTCGAGCTCCATTAGATTGCATGCAAGATTGCAACGTATGTGATATTTGTAACCTACATTCTTCAAGCTCCTCTATTAGTTCTTTCGTTTTAGGTACGCTAGGCGGTATGAAAGGGTCTCGATATATTTTGCCGCCCGGTCGTCGTTTTCGTGCTATACAGTGAAGCTGTTTCACTGGTAGCAAGTCTGATGCTCTTCCTATCCTCACGTAAAGAGATCCAGGATGTATCACAATTATTCTATTTGAAGGGAACTGTTGAAATTGTTCCGGGCCAGGGTCGTGAGATGGCTGACTCATTGAAATGGTTTTATATTCCCTTGTATTTAATTAAGCCTTGTGGATTAAAATGCTTTTAATATATAATGTATAGGAAAACTTTGATTAGGACACCGGTAACAATAAAGTAAACATAACCTATTTTTATCATTTGAGTTTGACGGATAGTAAACTTCAAATAAATTGACTCTAACTTATTTATGTTTTTAAACACGAAAATATCAAAAATGAATTAATTTAAATAATAAATAAACTTTATTAAACCTTATTTAATTTTCACATATGGCTGTAAACTAATTTAAATCATCTTAAAAAGATTTTTTATTCGGGGCCTGGTAGTGTACAGTATTTACGGAACGATTCCTGCGGTACGATCGTGTATTCTCAAAAATCTTTTTTTTTTCTACATTCATTTATAGTCTACACAACTACTGTCAAATTTTGACACAATCAAAGGCCTGACAAATGACATTATTGTGTGGCGAAGGAGATTATATACCAACAAAATATAATTAAAATTATTTAATTTGTTACTCGTTTCGTTTTTAAAATAAAATGGTGTCAAGGAGTTTAACGGAAGTGTTTGTGTTGATGCGCAATAATGCTATACACAGTCGTCAACTATTTTCGGAACAAGTATTTTAATTTATTATAAATTATTGATTATATGTTTTATTTGATACTTGACAAGTTTGTTATTAAAATTACTGCTTTGATAATTATCATTAATTTGAAACTGGATTTTATTTCTTTTCATTTTTTAGCTTAAACATATTTCAATAAGAAATAAGATTTAAAAAAAGTACAATTCTAACACTGCCTTTACCAAGGCACTTCCACAAACATTTTTTTTTATGAAATATATTTATCGATGTTGATAAACTTTTCACATATTATTAGATTATACAGACAGTAGACAGCAGCTTTAAGTGAAAAATATTTCTAAAGAATTTTTATTTTAAATTATAAATGATATAAAAAAAATTTTGAAAAACTTATGACACCTACAACTTTATTTATTTGGGGACTATGCTATATAAAATAAAACTCGTCAACAACTGATTTTGTTAAGACAGACAAAATAAAAATAACTTTTTTGTCTTATACTGCTTTTATGTTTTCTTTTGTGTATACTAATTTTAATCATATTCAATTAATTTTTAGCTTCTTTTAGATATTAAATTATTTTTTTTCTAGGGAAATGATTCAGAAAGGGTTAGGCTAACTAGATCTAGCACTCATGATCTAGAAGTGGGGTTGGATCGGTCAGAAGTAGCCCCACCACCATGGAGTGACTGCTTAGAAGAAGCCCATTATATTATTACTAGGTTTGTATATCATTTTTGTAAATTTATTCTATATATTATCAACAAATATTTATGATGAACCATATAATTTTAACTATAAAACTAAATTAATCTCAATTACTTTTAAATGAGATGACACACAATGTTTTGTTTATTGACAAGGGTAGTATTGATCAATTTTGAAATTACAATACATTTGTGTTGCAATTCATCCAGATGTAGTTAATAAATTGCAACACTGTGACATCATACTTTACAACTATAATTTTTACTGTTTCCTTTATATTTCTTACCTATTTTATAAAATTTTTAACTGACTTTAAAAGACTACTATTGGAAATACTTACCATTCTTTTTCATCTATCTTAATCTATTTAAATTTTATTATATAAAAATTTGATTATGTATAAAATTTGATTATGTATAACAATACAATTCTGTAATAATTTTTATAAATTGTATAAAAATGATTTTAAGGTAAAGATAATCTTGTCCTATGCTAATTATAAATTCTGTATAATTCAATTCTGTAATCATTTTTATTAATTGTATAACAATGATTTTAAGGTAAAGGTCTTGTCCTATGATAATTATAAATTTTGTATATCAATATTTTTATTATTTTCCAGGTTAAGGACAAAAATATCGGAATTACAATCCCGCCATGAGCGTCAAATACGACGACCGGCGTTGGACGACAGTGGAGAACAACACCACATAGATAGACTATGTTCAGAAATAGGAAAGCATTTTACTCAAGCCCACGCAAGGTTGACAGCTATTAAGGCACAAGTTAGACATGGTGAGTAAATAACATTACAGTATGGTCGACAAGTTGTGGCTGTAATTAAGTTAGCTGTCGATGGCTGTGTGTGTATCTTTTTCCATTTAAAAGAGAAAAAATTATGATGATGATTTTAAATACTCTTTAAGGTGGAATTAAAACAGCCATATAGCATAGTCATGTTCCAGCTATAGAATAATTATAATATAATGCAAAAGTTATACATAGTGGGACTTGAGCCTACGGCTCTTGGATATAATCCAAGCACTCTGAACCAAAGCCACACTATCTTACCAAGTAACGTCGAAATTTTTAAACAGCTGTTACATCATGTTAATTATTCTTATATTTGAACCAGCACCTCTTGAAAGGTAACAATATACAGGGTGGAATTGTCAGCACCACTTTAAGTGAAACCACAGTTTTAACTACTCTATAAAAGCCTAATATAATTCAGAAAAAAAATAATTCCCAAAAATGAAAAATTTATTTTTTCAAACAAAATAAATAATAAAATTATCGTTTTAAAATAAAACGCCATTTGTAAAGTATAACATAGGCACGCACACACTTACCTGTCAAAGCGGCAACGTCGCTTACGTATGTGTGCGTCACACGAAATACAGGTATGGATAAAAATCGTGAAATGAAAAAAAAATCCTACGTCCAAACTGTTGAGGTACTTTGATTAATTTTTTAGCTCTGGGTTTGTAATATTATACCCTATATGTAGTAGTAGTTTCAGTAAAAGGAGCGCTGCCTCTTCCACCCTGTATATAGAAAGAAAAAAAGAATTCATTTTAAAATTACTTCATAATCCAAAACAATATCAGAAACACTAAAACTTTCTTTCCAGGTAACAAAACAGAACAAAAATTAGCATCCAATGTAGTTTTAGCTCTTGTATCAATACTACAAGATCTCAGCATAACTTTTCGTACTTCCCAATCAAATTATCTAAAATCCCTTACATCCAGAGAAGAAAGATCAAATGCCTATTTCAATTTACCAAATTTTGAGGAGTTAAGTCTTCAAGACGAACTAATACCAGGGTTAACTAATAACCAAACAGATCTATTATTCTCCTTGCCAAGCACAAGTCAGAATTTTGACGATAATTTGGACAATATGTTCGAAAAGCCAGCGTTAAATCAAAAACAGCTACTTCTAATGCAAGAAGAGAATACCAAAATGGTTGAAGAGAGGGAGCAGGAAGTCAATAAAATAGTGAAATCTATAGTCGATCTAAATGAAATATTTAAAGACTTAGGCAATATGGTCCATGATCAAGGCACCATTTTGGATCGTATAGACTACAATATAGAACAAACGCAAATGCAAGTGCATGAGGGTTTTAAACAATTACAAAAAGCTGAAAGATATCAGAGGAAAAATAGGAAAATGCATTGTATTCTCGTTTTGGCGGTAATGGTGGTAGCCATGTTTTTCCTATTGATCATTGTTAAGAGTTAGTTTTTTGTGTTTTACGCTGTATATGTGAATATGGCTGGGCTTTTTTATTCTTAGTCTGTGGTTAAGGCACTCACAGTTTTTAATCAGTATCACACAACAGTAGTGCTAAACGAGTTGGACATGGGTTCAAATCTTAAAAGGATTTATTGAATATATTTGTATAACTAACAATTTTAGACAAAGCCTTTGTGCCCAAAGACTAGGCTATTCGCCTACCATGTTCTCCAGTCGTGACGTCATTAGTCCAGAAATTATTAAAAACATATGTTTTAGGTTGGAGTCAAAATGAAGCTTTTTTTGTTCCATATCCATGTTTATTAGGAAGGTAATCATAAAAAATATATACTTTATATCTGTTTTATGAATCATACAATTTATATATTTTAGTACTTAAGTTATTTATTATATTAACACTATTTGAAAACCGTTTTTATATGAAATCAGATTCTTAAGTAGATTTTTTATTAATAAATAATATATTTATTTGCTAATTTATTAATGCTTGGGCTCAACCACTCAACTTTAATTTTACAATTAAATACCTATTTATTGTATTAAAATAATAAATAAAACATAATTTAGTAAATATTAATAATTAATTTGTTAAGTTTAAATAATAAGTAGATAGATAAAGAAATAAACAAAAATATATTTCAAAATTTGTAAGGTCTGATTTGATAAAGAAAAAAACTGATATTTTTATATATATATAGTTTACAAAAGTCAGTAAAGCCAGCCAAATAATTACGAAAGTTGAAAATAACACAAAACAACTTTTAAATTTACCTATGTGTAAAATGTTTTTATTAAATCAGACTTATTAAATTGAAAACAAAATAAGAATAACATAAAAAAATATAGAAAATAGTAAAAATATCAGTGAGATATAATCATTCCTATGTTAAAATAAATATAAACAAAAATAATATTGTAATATAATTGTTATATTGTGTACTGAAACTTAAGCGCAGGTTCGGTTTTTGGTCGAGGTATTATATAGTAACAATATTCTTTTATGTTTCCGCGTTGAAATAACGTTCTACAGCATATGGCTACTAAATATATTATTTGTCATGTTAAATATCAAAATACCAAAAGTTGAATAAGACATACCAATATTTAATATTTTATATTAACCGCCTTGTTCATAAAAAAATGTTGATTGATTGATTGATTTCTCGATATACGGCGTTTCTAAAAAATGTTTATAGAACGCTCAATTAGACATCGACGCGGTTTATTATTTTTGAGTATTTTGTATTCCATTCATTCATTCAGTAAAATACACAGGTGTCCCGTAAAGAATGGATAATCTAGAAACACGTTAGTCGACCTATACTGAACTATATTTATAAGTTATAGTAAATAAATTGAAAACTAAATATAAAGTACAACAAATACTTCCGGGATAGTTTCTGATATACGTTTCTTTTTCCTCCCTTATTTATTTTCATTTCGTCGATGTTTGTGAAGAGAAAGTGCGTTGTTAAGAAGGTCCATTCAACGTCACGTCTCTAAAATTCTGCAGAGTGGGGAAGGGGGTGTCTTTAGACTAAATTCCCTCTGCCTAGTGCCTACACTGTTATATTGTGTTGAATATAGCGTAAAGTTGTTTAATTTTTAACAGCTAATAATATTTTTGTGTAAATATGGAGCGGGATATACTTTTTTGTCATTTATTGCGGGACACCTTGTTTTTTTGAAAATTGGTGATATTTTTCTATTTATAGTGCTAGATAATCAAGGTATTTATTAAATAAAGGCACTAATTATGTGTAATTATTATGTGTTTTTTATGTACGAAAACTTATATCAACTTCACACACCAAGGAAAGGGAAATATGTAGATACATATTTACGTATAAATATTTTAGCGTGGCGAAATTCGAACCTGATGAGAATATATGGCCTAATACGCTTGTACGGTTTCTAAGAGGCGCAGGTTCGAGTCCCGCTGCGTTCAAAATTTTATACACTTCTGTATATTTTACTTTAGCTAATGGCCACTATATTAATGAAAAACTAGAATAAACTAGTATTAATAATTTATTTATTACTTAGATTTAAATGAAATTAGTCTTTATATTTATTATGCTTGATTGTAAAAACACATTACTATAAATCCTAGTCTGTTTTTTTATTATTCTGTTAAGTTAATGTACATTTTTTAAATTATAAAATGTCTGTGACCAAAATGTGTAATTGTTATAAATTATATACTTTATATAGTAAGTAATAATAATTAAATATGTTAAATACTTTTTTAAATATTATAACTTTGTTTTTATTTCCGTACATCTTTCGCCTTTTTGTTCTTTTATATTTACTTTTCTTTCAAGAGGAGACGTCACGCATGGATAAATTCCCTCGTAAGACACTCCGTTGCTCACGCACAGCTCAATTTTCGAAATATTGTATGTTTAGTGGCGGAACTAAACGCTGCGCTTTGTCTTATCACAACGCAGACATGAAAATAACTTATTGCCGTGTCGCTGCACCCCGACGACCTAACATTAAATGACGCCTAAATTATAAACACAAATATTTGTCACTTTAGGGTATTAATTCGCAACTATCACTTTAAAGGAACCCATCCACCATTACACTACTATGGTTATTTTAGTCATTATAATGTTAAATCAATCTACTACATTTTATCTTACTCAAGGAAATGAAAATATTTTTAAAACTATTCTCTCGGTGGTCTCACAGTAGTAGGCTCTTTTGTAATTATTATTTTACTTTAATGGTCAGTCTGCAACCCTTTTATTTTCGTTTTCTATTTATTTATGTAGCATCATCGACAAAATTTCATTTTAGTACATAAATCGGATAGGACATAAATCTAATAGACAAAAACAAATTAGTAGTTATATTAAAAAAACAAAATAAACAGCAACTTTAAAGTGCATGTATTTTTTATTGTTATATTAATTAAATGAATGTAGTTCACTTTTTTTCAAATCTTTTTGATATGTATTTTGTCTAATGGTGTGGAAAAACAACCTTAATTTAAATAAAATCATTTTCCCAGTTTATAGTCAATTTTAAGTACAGCATAATTATTTTCTATATATGTGAAGAAAGCAATACTTAGTGTAAAATTGAAAGAAACTTGCAAGTTAGACTAAAGAATATGTTGCACTGCCCCAGCAGTTGATATTTGTTTAATCCGTAGTTTATTCTGCACTGTTAAGAGTTGTATACAACACATTTTACATGCAGAAGGTAACCAGGACCATGGGCATAGTGGGTTATGTTAACATGATAGATAAATAGAATCTTCCTACATAAATGGATTCTTTAAAAATATTTTAAAAATTTAAATCAGCATTTTACAAGGTTAGTATGTACAACCAAAAACTTCAAATTTATAGTATCAGCATGAATTCAAATTACTCTTATATATATTGGTTTTATTGTTTAAATAAAATCAAAATATCTTTAAGAATTGTTATTAATAAGAAAATTAGGTTTGTAATAAAGAAAAAACATATTTAATAATTGAACTAAATAATTGTATTTGTGAGTGATCTCTCAATATACTCTGTCTTTACAAATCAAAGGTGGCTAGTGCAGAATTAGGAAAGTATACACTATAAATTAACAAAAGTTTATAAATTCACAATAAATAAGTTTAACACTATATAAAAAAAATAAGAAAAACAGTTAAATTTCAAACTGAATGTGACAAAAAACTTAAATCAATATCTGCTTAATCAATTTCAATCTCACATGATACATTCACAACATAAAATACAATGCAAATTAACTACAGAACTACGAATCTTTATGTTTACTATAGAATTCATCTAAATATTTCTTATAAGCTGGTTGGTTTGGCCATAGATATGACGCTTGCTGGTTGAGGGGACTTTGCGTGTTAGGTTCAGCTAAGAGACTCTGTATTGACAATAATATAGTACGCACATCATACAATGCCGTCCATTTGTCTTTTAATATATCTAAACATATTAACCCGCATGTGTCCACATTGGGATGAAAACAGGGCGTCAAGAATTTTACTACAGGAGGTGCGTATGGGTAAGAATTAGGAAATTCCAAGGATAATTTATACTTGTGACCAGAATACACGGTTTCAAGTGGTCCGTTGATAGTTCCGATCCATTTAAATAGGTTTTCGCTTTCAGGGAATGCTGATATCCCTTTGTCTGCACATCTCATTAACTCCATAAGCTCTTTCTGCAATCTAAAACAACAATTCTATATGAACAATGAAAATCAGGAAAATTGCAACTATTTATTAGAAAATCTTACCGTTTGCTCACAGCGTGATTGTCCTTTAATTTTATAGTGTCCTCATTCTGTTTGGCGGGATTCGACGATGAGGCGTAATGGGGGTTAATATTTTGGGCCATAATATTACAATTAAACGAAATAATGTATCGCCCGTTGTCTGTTAGAATGCAGACGACTTCCTGTTAATTTTAAAAAGCTCAAATTTTATTGGATATTTGACTCGTTTGACAGCAAGGCAATAATGGCGTCAATCAACCTGCAAGTACAGATAACGCAAGTATTTGCATTATTATATTATAATCTGTGAATTGCAAAAATCAATATCGTAGGTTTCGGTAATATAGCAAATATATTTTTTTAATATTACTTTATTACATAGATAAATTTTTGATTGATTGATGTGATCATTTGCAAAATTATTTAAATAACTCTGTATATTATAAAGTTTGTACCACCTAAAAATCGTTGTAAGTGGTACTGATAAGTGGTAAGTAATTTCATATGCAACTTTATAAATTTTATTTTAAAGCTAGTAATTATTTATGTAGTAAGTTTTGATGAATTTACTTAAATTTACCTTTAAAATTGTACAAAAAGTAAATTATATAAATAGAAGTTGTAAGTATTGATGAAATTTGATTTTTTGTAAAATTTTGTTTAATTCAATATAAGACATTTACATTAAGCTGCATGTTTGATATTTTCTAATAGAGCTATTTATAATAATAAATTATCTATAGTTTACTCATACGATTTCGGGATCTTCTGTTCTGGACGTCTAGAGTTGTTGTATATTTTTATTTGTGTTTAAAGATGTGTCTTTATTTCATGAATTGTTTGAAAGTTGTGGGATAAATAAGAACATAATCGATCACAATTTAAAAAAATAAATAAAACCATAACAAAGAAAATTAGAATGTAACAGCAACTTTCACTTTCTTTTATTTTGTTCGTGTTCATTTAGGCGTAAAATTTGGGTGAACGGATAGACATTTCGGTAAGTTTAAGAATCTATATAAGAGAAGAGTATTTATTATTACACTTCAGTCTTAATAAACAAGGTGCTTTATATAACAGTTTAAAATTATTATTTAGAAACAATGATCAGTGTAATAGTAAGTATAGCCCATATTTTATAATATATAATCGTATTTCTATTTAAACATGCGTATATTTTAGGTCAGTTGGCAACTTTACTGTATTATCGGTGGAAGTCAAGTTTGACAATTTTATTGCTCACATTATATTATAAATTATATTATACATTCTATTATATTATATCAGATATTTTTTTCAATGGCCAATATCTTAAAAATGGTAAAATTACAGACTATATTATATGGGTAAATATAGTTAAAAATTACCTCTTCCACCTGTATTAGTTCGCCTATCGACGTACATAACTTTATATTCCCCTTAAGATTTTTTCTCCTTTTATTTTTAATCTGTTTTACGTCATAAGCTTAATTAAATTAAACCATGCGTCATCTTTTCTGTTTTTATTGACATATGTCAACTAAATGGTGGTTTCGTTCTGTGTTCTATTTAATATAACACCAACGAACTTTTAATTTACTAAAAATAAGTGAAATTAAAATAATTGTGAAAGTAATTTAGAAAGATTTCTTAAAAATGGCTGCAGTTTACTTTGAAAATCAATTTTTAACTAACATCGAGTGCACAAATATATCAAACTTAAAAGACATATTTTCATCTGAATATGGAATTCCTATTGAAGATTTATACATTTTAATCAACGGAAAACCTGCATCTGACAATTTTTTATTGACAAATACAAATATAGTCAGAATATGCTCGAGACTCGTGGGCGGTAAAGGTGGATTTGGTTCTATGTTACGAGCTATTGGAGCTCAAATAGAAAAAACTACAAACCGTGAAGCATGTAGAGATTTGTCTGGAAGACGTTTACGTGATATCAACGAAGAAAAACGTTTAAGAAAATGGCTAGAAGGACAAGAAGACCGAGAACGCGAAGCTGCTGATAGAAAACAGAAAAAATTGGAGCGCCTTATCGCTGAACCTAAAATTGAAGTGAATTTGAATCCAAATTATGAAAAAGAACGTCAAGAACTGCCAGAGCGAGTTAGTGCAGCTGTAGATGCTGGTTGGCAAGCTGCGGGTAGTTCTAAAGAAGGAACTAAAAGAAAGGCAGTGGAAATCCAAGCAAAGAAAAAGAAAGCCAAATTATGGATTGATGCTGAATTCTCAGATTGCTCTTCTTTAAGTGATGAGGAAGATGAAGTAAAATCCAGTGTAATCCCTATTGTTTCAACTGACAGTGGAAATGAATCTGATCGCACCTCTGAAAGTAGTAAAGCTTTGTAGTAAGCATGTAGAGTAATTATTTAGGTTTTGTATGTAATAAGTTAATGTACTAATGTTCTTGCTTGCAGCATTAACTTTGTGAATTGCAAGAGAAGAAATTATCAATAACCAATAAATAATCCCAATAATTTGAAATCTGTACATTTTTTAAATTTTGTTTAAATGAAATTGAGATAGATTTGTAAAAAATGTCTATTAATAAGTACACAGTAATATTTTTTTTGGTATTTTTATGTTAAATAATAAGTAATTATTTAACGTAAAAATACCAAAAAAAAGTAAAATGTATAAATATATACCCTATAGGTTTTGATTACATGATGAACTTCTTAAAAAACAATAAAAATCATTTCTTTGTATTATTTGTAATGTATATTTTTCATAAATAACAATATCAGTCTCTGTTACTAAAAATTTTTACTCATGTAATAAAAAAATAAAAAAGTTTAAGTATTTTATCCTAAGAATTGAAATAAATGTTATACACAAAAACAATCTGCATCTTTTATTTTTTATAATTGCCTTTGTTAAAAGTATACAATATCACTAAATAAAAAAAAATAGCCTTTACCTCTCTTGAGCATTAGATAAAAAAAACTCATTTATATTTAGCAAGTAAATCTTTTTTTCAGAGGTACTTCTTTACTGCTATATTTCTTCTTGCTCTCATCACACTGGCAGTTGGTAGACCACGAGAATTTGAATATGATGAACCCGATGGACATTCTGATGATCATAAAGGTATGTTTTATTCAGTAAAAATAGTGTAAATTATTATATCAAAGTTAAGCATAAATATTCTTAGACCATTGTGGTGCAGCAGCACAGCTTGTGACTATAAATGCGACGGTTGTGGGTTTGATTTCCACTCTGAGGATTAAATTATTTTCATTTCCTCGCTAAGCGACACTAATTTTATACACATAATGTAAAAAATTGTGCACTGAGTAGGGACTGGGGTGTCCTAACTCTACTAGGGTTCTCCTCAGGTTATCCTGAAAAAAGAAAAAGAGAGAATTAACATTTTATTATTCTTTCTTTGAAATTATAACTCTTTGTAGGAAAAATCCCAGATATGATAGCAATAAAATTACAGTTTGTACGGTAGTGTGTACTTAAAAAAAACTTCAAAATTGCCCTTTTGCAGATCTGGGAATATCATTGAAATATTAGTTTTCTTTCAATTGGGAATCAAACTCAAAACTTCTAAATATCGAGATACCAATCGCGCTGTAATGATGTTTATTTAAACTATTTAATATTTTTTCTTATAGAAGACGTCGGTAGAGTCCAAATAAAAGTGTATCGAGGACCGACTAAGCATGACGGTTACGCGCCGTGGGGATTTTGGGTAAAACAACCTTCGGATGAAGAATAAATAGCAGATTCAAATAAATTTAATTTATATATTTTAAGTTTAGAAATAAGTAATAGATATAAGCGATAAATAAAAAAATAAATATTTTAAGTTAACTTTAAGTACCTCATTATTGAATATTCAGTGTTTAATGTGTTAGGTATTTAGGAATAATGTTCTGAGATAATTTTTTTATGATGGAGTACGAGGTGTGATCACCAAAGATTTTTATTGTATACATATTTTATTAAATAGTTATTCGTATTACTTATATTTTAATTGTAATAAAATATTTGTTTACGTTGTATTTTTTATTTTATTGTATTTTTTATTTTCCCGTTTTGCATGATACACAAACAATTGTCGTGATTTTTCTCTTCATTTCTGGAGGCCGTCGACATGCAGTGTGTGTGTCTCAGTAGTGCAGAAAGTGGGGAATGGAGTGTCTTGGCACTAGGTTCCTTCTGCCTACCCTGCTATATGTGGGGTAGAAAAAAGCTCTTAAATATTTTAGATTGAAATAGAACTAGTCTATTTAATTATACTATCAATATAGTGACTGTGATAGTCATATTTTTTATATGTAGAACAAAGTTATAAACATTTATAAATTAAAATCAGCTTCACGCTGTATCCCGTAGTGCGGGTAGAGAGAACCTAGTGTTAAGACACTCGGTTCCCCACTTTCCGCCGAATTCCGGAGGTATTGTGTGATATGTGGCGGAACTCAACGCCGCGCTTTGCCTCTACACCAGAGTGAAGAAATGGAAATATAAATTTAAATAAATATTTCATTTCCTTGAGTGGGTATCGAACCCACAATAAGTCGCGTTTACAGTCACATTTTATTTTATTTTAGACCTCTATTATCTTTATTATAAACAATTATAGTAAAGCTCTATGCAAGTTGTCTTTGTTTTCAAACTTTAACGTTGGACGAGTCGTGGCCTCCCTGAAGTTAGGCTCTCTGAACTTTTACAAATTTTTCACTCGATAAAATAATTAAAAATAAAAAACATCTTAAAATCAAATCTATAGTTTCAAGGCGCCTACGACTATTCGGCCGTATTTACTGTAATAAGAGGTATTTAAATTTTTGCAATACTGTAATATTAAATATAAAAAAATAAATTTAACAGTCATAGCACAGAATATTTATATAGTCTAGTCTAGATTAATAAAAAAATATATTTCCGTTTCTTTGCTCTGTTGTCAAGGCAAAGCGCGACGTTGAGTTCCGCCACTCAACCTGCAATGCCTTCAGAATTCAGCGGAAAGTGGAGAGCGGAGTGTCTTAACACTATGTTCCCTCTGCCTACCCTGCTGCGTGCGGGATACAGCGTGAAGCCAATTTATTTTCATTTAAGCATTTTTTTTAATATAGGATAAATAATAATGTAATATTCGAAGTATAATGTTGAGATGACCTATTGTGATAATTAAAATTTTCAAAATTTATTTCAGTTCTTTAAATAATAATAATAAATTATTCAGTTCAGTTCCTTTCTTAATTTATGGCTAGTTAATTGTCTGTAATCTAATTGATTGTTTATTTTATGGCTTTTAGGCGTGCGTTTGTAATGTAATTATTTTATCTTTAACATTGACAGCTGTCATAAGAACAACAAAAAAGTATGGCGGCAAAAATACGCTTATTTGAGTATACCTAAATAAAACATCGTAAATAAATAATAATAGATTTTATATTTTATTAATTGATTATGTAAAACAATAAACAATAACTTTACTTAAGTCAACCATTAACAAACTAAGCAGATCCTGTGGTAAGTAACTTAAAACAATTAATGAATATACATTGCACAACTTGTATATATACCTAATTATAATTATTAAGTACTAAAAATATAAAAAGAAGAGATTCTTCCTTAATGACATGTTTGTTACCTTTTATTTCCTTAAATTAAAATGAATTTTAGGATGAATTATAAAATTTAAGGCGTAGGGTTTTTGCCAAAAAGTTGAACAACTTTTTTAACATTTTTTGTGTCAGTGTCATTCCACACTTAAGAAAGAAATATGCTCGTAGTTTTTTAGAAACCACGTAACCTCTTCCTTTCACAAAAATCGGTTAATAAAAAAGGTAACTTCAAGAATATAGGTATTTCTTGTTGAGTGCCGAATCTTACGCCGTGCTTTACTTCTTTACCTGAGCGAGGATATGAAAATATTAAATATTTAAATTGCTCGAGTGGGAATCGAACCCACACTTACAGTCTTGTGTACTTACAGTCGCACACTTGTGCCTCTGTGTCACGACTGGCTTCAAACGTAAATAATAATATAATACATTTATCGCTTAAAGTATCTAATTAATTAATAACTATTCTCACAATAAGAACAAGTTAATATAAAAAAACCTGTATTTTGATTTTTAAGATAGCAAATCTTTTCGAATCCGGATCGAATCTACAACCATAGCTTGTATGATTAAGTATTGTTCCACTGTGCCACAATGATATTTGTAATTTTTTCTATCAAACAACTAAAACTTTTCGCAATAAAAACATACGTACGTTATTTCAAGAGCTTTATTCACCGTAAATATATGTACGTACATAATATATGGAAACAATTGTTTACGAAATTTAACAATAGTGTTTTGCTTCGCCTTTGCTAATAGGTGTATTGGATTAGTACGATTTATTACACGAACAACGTCGGTTTGATTTGAGCGAGATTCAAGCAAGAAATATTTTTCTTACCTTTTTTGGACGCTTATAACGTAAAAGTGATGGTTGTGGGATCGATTTTCAGTTGTGAAAGTGTAGACATTTAGATATTTTTTACGGACAAAGTGCGTAAGTAAGTTACGTCACCTAGCATCTAGCTTCTAATGTCTCTATTTCTTTGGAAAACGATTTTTTCCAAACAGAATAGATTTCGTTATTCTTTCCAGCACCTACATCCTAGTATATTATTCTATCACTAGTAAATACGGTGCCATAGTGCAGGATTCTCTTATCTTTGCTTAGTTTAGTCGGGTCTGAATGCTTCAAACAAATAATACTAAGAATATAGAGTTTGTTTAGGTTCTTTCCTGTCATTAATAACACCGGTTTAGATAAGAACACACTGTCCATTGGTCACGTGAGTTATTGATAAGAGATAAGCAGATTGATAACAGAATCGATTTAAGTATTGTATTGTATTTTAGCAGTCGATGTCTTCAGATCAAATTGTGATGTTTTAAAAGGAATTGTGTTTTTTGACTTAATAATCGTGTGTAAATTGTATTAAAAGGTCAAGTAAGTGATCGTGGATTCGATTCTTGTCTCAGTACAATGCATGATGAGCTTAGGTTAGTGTGTTGCTGATAATTTATCTATTAACGTATGTATTTTAAATATATATATATATGTATGTTACGTATTTTTATTAGATGTTTCATCGTAATCGATTCTTTGTCAAATTCTCAATCGGAACGTGTTATATTAGTAATTGAAAAAGATATTATTACAAATTCGGGTGGAAAGCGAAGAACGGAGTGTCTTAGCAGTACAGTCATGTAGGTTCCTTGGGAAGTGTATGGGAGCACTAAGAGAGGATTTCTTGAAATTTCTACGGGAACAAACAGGATTTTACTTAGTATAAAATATAGGTATAAGGTATTTCTTTTATTTCAATCTAAATTTAACAACTTATTACTATGTTGAAATTTTGATGTATAGATAAAGAGGTGCTGTGTTCAAATTCGAAATATCTATAAAGTTACGTTAGTTAGGTTATTTTTTAATACGGTTATTTTTAATTGATGCATGGCATTATGATTATTAATGAAATTTTGAGACTCTCTTTTTTCTCTTTTTTTTCCAAACACTCATAGAAAAAGAAATAGAAAATATTTCGTGTAGGTATATCTATCAATACGTCCTCTTAGCTCGTTCTTTGGTTTCGCTTCTACTCGTTGCCAGCCAACTTGCGTATTTCGGTACTCTACCTAAATCAAAGCTAAAGCACTAATCGCTACAGTCTCTGCATACTCTTTTCGCTCTTTCACTGTCATACCCTGGTCCCTGGTCTCGTATCTTGTATAACATATACAAGATATTATATACTCGTATATAAATATTTTATATATACATTGCTAAGCTATGATGCTCTTATTTGTAATAATGAATTTCTTTATTTAATTCCAGAACAATGAGTCGCTTAAGGGCACCCGTTCTCCAATATTTGAGTAAGTATAGTTAATTCATTGACTTTAAGTAGAGAGTTTGTAGCCATAAGTCACTCTGTTTTACATTATTTAAATATTTTAGAAATATTGCTGATCATCGTAACTCAACGCCTATATTATGAATATAAATATTTATAAAAAATGAATTCAATATCATCGCTATTAGTAAAATATATTTTGAGGATCGTAAGTCTTGCTACTTTTTAGAGCTTATAAGAAATATCCATATTTAATAGATTCCTGCTGCATTATGTATTTTAAATATTATAAAATTGAAAGCTGACTTAAAACGGAACCTAAGTCCCTTAATGGAAAACGGAGGGTCTTAATACTAGATTCCCAGATTCCCTCTGCCTACCCTGCAATAGATGAATGAATGTAAAAAACACTTAATATACCGACTGTTTAGTTAAACGAATATAAATAAAGCGGGATACCGCGTGAAGAAAAGAAGTTTTTTAACATAAAATTTTTCTCTTCAGTTCCAAGGAAGAAGGGCGTAGTAGTAAAACTATGTTTGACCTCTATCACGCTGTTATCACTCACATGTGGATGGCTGTTATCAGAGACGATCACTGAAGTGCTGTTGCCGTCTAGCGTTATAAAGCATCTTAACCATTTCAGATCGAATAGGAATCTCAAAAGATATATTGATGAAATGTAAGAATACTTTTTTATTTTACATTTTAGTTAACCGTCGTACGCTTGTGCCCTATGATATATGGAAATATCTTTCAATAAACAATATTTAAATTAGTTTAACGCTATATCTCGCACACAGCAGGGTAGGCAGAGGAAACCTGGTAATAAGACACACCGTTTCCCAAATTTCGCCGAAATCTTACAGGCATTGCGTGTTGAGTGGCAGAACACATCAGCGAGTTTTTCCTCAGCACCAGAGCGGAGAAATGGAAATGTAAATTTAAATAAATATTTCACTTTCTCTAGTCGGGATCGAATCCACAATCAGTCGAGTCTACAGTCACACTTTGTGCCCCTCCACGTCGTCTGGATTCTATAAAGAATATTTATTTATTGAAAATTTGTATGAGATAATAATTATATTTGTTAAAAACTCTGCGACTTCGATGTGCAATTTAACTTAATTGCCCAGATCACTTAATCCGATTAAAATAATGAAAGATTTCTAATAATATTGTTAGGCACATTGTACCCACTATAGTAAGTTGTCTAATACTAAAGTAAAATTTAATCGTTATGGTAACAAGAGAAACTGCGGCGTTAAGTTCCGCTACTCAACACGCCATGCCTGGTTCTCTCTGCATATCTAAGTTAAAAATCTTAATTATTTACTATATCGTCAAAATTTTAATATGTTTTTGTTTTTTCCAGTGAAATACTAATAGAGCCTTCATCAGTACAATGTAAAGATATACCCTTGTTAATATTAGTAGCGTCCTCCCCAAACCATTTTGGTCAACGCGACGCTATAAGGAAGTCATGGGGGGGATACTTCCCCACTTATTTTATTATGGGAGTTAATGGTGGAGTGGAGGGTTTGAATGTAAGTTAAGTAAGTTTTTCTTTGTTTGTTTCGTAGTTTTTTAGGGTTCCGTACCTTTTAAAGAAAAAAGTTGAAAAAGAAAAAGAAAAGAAAAACACTTTGTTGTTCGTCAGTCTGTCTGTCAAGAGCCTATATCTCAGGAAAGAAATTCAAAATTTAATATTAAAGCCGTTATTTCAAGTGAGGTATCAGATGAGAGGGCTCTGGCTAAACTAAGCTTTACGCTAAGCTAAGCATTTTTGTACGGAACCCTGGGCGAGGCCGACTCGCGCTTGCCCGGTTTTTTAGTAGGAGAGATAACGTATTAAGTTTAAGATTCTTTGTCTTATGTACTTGTCTTATGTGTGTTTGTCTTATATTACATTTTTTTGTGTTTAGGTCAGGAAAAAATCTCCGAATCTGTCTCTCTCTATCTACCGATTATTTTTTTGAAATAAAAATAAAATATCTATTTATATTTCTTGCATAATCTGGTAGAAAATTAAAATACAGATATGGTAAAATATATGATTTTGTCTATTCCAGTCAGACAACTACTTAGAAGCTAAGTACCACAGTGACATTATAATGTACAATTTTCAAGAGCACTATCAGAATTTAACGCTGAAAACTGGTCTCATGCTGCACTGGTCCAAAAGGTAAGGTCAAGTGCATATAGTTATTCACACGATTTTAAAACAAACAAATGATTTGGACTTTTTTGTCAGTTTGTGTTTTTGTTCGTCCAGGCTTATCTCCGGAATAGTTGAACCGATTTTTTTTGGTACATTCAATGGAGGGCGGTGGTGACAACCGTCGCGTTTACAGTCACACACTGTGCCACTGTGTCATTTTCATACGTTTTGTAAGCTTCTACCATGTTTCTATTTAAATATTGCTTCAGGAGATGTTCTCCAGATATGTTGCTCAAGACGGATGACGATGTGATGATCAACCCTGTCATGATGAACAGACTGTTAGCAGAGAATAGAGGGAGGGATTTAGTAGGTGAGTATTTATTTGGCTTTTTTTTACTAATAAATCAGTTTTTGTTTTTTTTTTATATCTTGCCATAATTAATTTCACACTTTGCATGATTTGTTGTATAGGGATAAACTAATGGGAAACTGACTGATAACGCTACGCTACGATTCCGACACGAGAGAATGAATTTTATCACAAATTTTCCTCGCTCTGGTAAAGAGATAAAATGCGGCGTTAATTTCCGCCATTTGACACGCAATGTTCGAAAGCTGGGCAATGCATGAAAAGGCAAACTTAAGACTAAATTCCTTCTGCTAACTCCTGTATGTGGATACAGCAAGAAGCTAAAAAATATATCATATTAACACTCGTATTGGTATTGGGTGCAAGTACCACCCCACATAAAATTATGTTGATTTTGTGTTGAAATTATACAATATTAGGTTAATGAAAATTACTAACAACTTATATGAAAATTCCGTTTCTTACAAAAAGGTTACAAAATCCTATCGTCGAGCCCGCACCGCAATTCCTACAACAAGTGGTATTTACCAAAATGGTTGTACCATGAAGACATTATACCTGAATATTTATCGGGAACGGGATATCTTATAAATGGTGGGTATATTTATTTATATTTAAAAAAAAGGTTGAGGCCTGTCGTGGCGCAGGGGCACAAAGTGTGTCTTAGTAAACGCGACTGATTGTGGGTTCGATCCCCACTCGAGGAAATGAAATATTGATTTAGATTTATATTTTCATTTTATCGCCCTGGTGTCGAGGCAAAGCGCGGCGTTGAGTTTCACTACTTAACACGTTATGTCTCCAGGTTTTGGTGGAATGTCAGGAATGAGAACGGAGTTTCTTAACACTAGCAATACCTATAACAAAAAGTTTAAAAGGGGGAAGCCGCGCTAGGGTCGCTAGTATTAGTATATATTTATTAATATTTTTATTTTTGTTATTTTCAGGAAAACACATAGATAATATCCTCTCAACATCATACAAAGTGCCAATGATTAACTTAGAAGATGTATATTTTACATGTTTAGTTGCTAAACAACAGTTAAATTTAACCCTCAGTCATGACCATCGTTTAAGTCCGTACAAACCGTGGTTTAAACTACAGTGTGTTTACTTTGGTTTAGCCTCATTACATAGTTTAAGTGAAGAAGAAATGAGAACAAAATGGTGGAAAATGAATAATTTAATGAATGAATATAAGAATAATAATACTGTTTGTGATTATTTCTTAAATAATAAGTGGAGTGAATGGTTTTTGTATTGATAAATTAATAATAGTTGTCGTTACGTGCGTTGTAACGTGAAGGTAAAAAAACCATACTGCCTGAGTGAGAATCGAACCAACGACCTTCACTTTTATAATCAGACGCCCATTGCGACTTGACGTGTGCCATTTTTTTATTTACTTTTTTGTATATATTTTTTGAAATAGCTTTCATTTTATTCGATTAAACTATGCAAATCTGAAACAAGTTTCAAATATCCAAATTCTTATGCGAAATTATAAGTAAATTATTAAAAAATAATGTAAGACTACTTATAATTAAATTAATTTATTAAATGACGTATAAAGACTGACGTATTTTTAAGGAATATTAATCTATAGAAATTAGTGTTCAGTATTCAGTGGCGGAACTGAACGCCACCATTTGCCTTACCACTACGGCAAGGAAAAGTGTATGTTATCAATACAATATTTTTTCCCCGAAAAACGGTTTTAAAGTATTATATATACTATAACTAATGATTATAATGATAATTTTAATTATTATTTAAAAGTATTTGTGTATGTTTAATTTTTTAAAGTATTTTTTTTATAAAAATGTTTTGCCTATTTAATTATATGTTATTTATTTTGTAATTTAAAAGAAAAAAAAAAGTTTTTATTGTATAAGAATTTCGATGTACCTTGATGAGAACGTATGGCTTAGTGGTCAAATTCAAATTAAAAAAAATCTTTCAAATAGACTAATAACCACTTTTGAATAGTCGAATGAACATATAAACAAAAAAGCTACCACCGTTTCTTAAGGCAGTCCTGCTGAGAAGAGCCGGCAAGAAACTCAATAGTTGCTCTTTTCAAAGCGAATTTAATTATTCCATTAACTGTTAACATGACATTCAATAGACATTAATTCCATACATTTTTATCCTCTAAATATTTTTGAACAGTGTAATAAACTTTGCTTGTTAGTATTTTTTTACAGATACTTTAAATTATTCTTGTATATGTGGTAAACTTAGAACACATTGTGGAATTTTATTATATACTCAGACTCATAAAAGATTTATTGACTTTTTGGAGGCGAAAACTTGGCGTAACAAGCTTATCTTTATTCGTCGTTCCTATCGTATGTCTATTATTATTTTTGCTATGACATTGTATATATTGTCGGACAAACAGAATGTTATAGTATACAAATTGTGAAGCAACTGTATACCTGCATCTTTAAAAACATCTCGCAGAGAATCTATTACTACTATTTATGTTATAAATACATCTTATGGCTCTTTTGGTTGGCTGGATGGTTTCCCAGGCAAGAGGCCCGTGTTCAAATCCGGATACGTTCAAATTAGTACCTATACGTTTTCTAAAAAGTATTTTTCTTTCCTAAGTGTGGAATAACACTCTAAAAATATTCAAAATAAGTATAATTTCATTTTAAGTTTTGTACTTTTATTGATATTAAACTTTTTATTTTTTTTATAAATTGTTTTATTGTTTTTATTAATAATATTATTTGTTCTGTAATCAAATTACTAATTCAAAGAAACTTTTTTAATTTATTTTATTTTTATTTTTTTAATTTCAAAGAAATAGTTAAATTATAAATATTTTTCCAAGAGGAATTCGAACTTGCAACCATCGTATACCTACAACTAAATGAATGTCTGCATATTTTTTTTAATTTATAGGTATATATATTTAATCTTGGCGCAGCGATCGAATCGATTCCCATTCTAGGGAGTGAATTTTAATTTTCTCGCTCTAGTACAAAAAGTTGGGTGGTGTGTGGAGAACGGAGTGTCTTAAGCTTAACACTAGGTTCCCAAAATGCGCTTACAACAGTAATATATATTTTTATAGTACACAGAATTAGAAAGAGAAAGGTTAGATAGACTATATATTTTTATACATTCTAAAATCTTTGGTTTTTTAATATCTCACACCTGAGAAAAAGCGGTGGAAAAAACTTAATAAGTTCGTATTTTATTATTTTCTAGTGATAATGATATATCTTTGAATTACTATTTACAACTCACTTCAAGTGTCGTAGTCGCCGTAGTGCAGTAAGTCTGTCTGTAATTGTGACGGTTGAGGGTTCATTTATTTTAATTTTTTCGTTCTGATTGCAATATTTCGAAAACATGGCGGTGATCCCTCATGGATCACTCAGTCCGCAGCTTAAACGATGCGGGCGGCGTTGAGTTCCGTTACCCTTCTATCTCTCGTTCTCTCTCCTTATTCTGTAATAAGCGGTGGGTGTATGAAGGTAGTGAAAAAAGTAATATAAGTCTTAAAACAGGTGTTCGCGATAAAGTTTTTATTTTTTCTCATATTCTTATATACTCGAGTGCATTGTTATAGCATTCATTCATTAATAACAGGGATGTATTAGAAACTATTATTATTAGACACAATTTCATTTTTTTATGTAGTATTTTTGGGCCGACTCTATGTCTCGCAAATAGCAGGGTAGGCAAGGCGAAACCCAAAGCCGCACTTTGCCATTTTCCAGAGATAAGAAAAGAAAATATTTCATTCCCTCAAATGGGAATCAAACCCATAATCGAATACATTTTTACAATAAATAATAGCAACCAATCTGCCAAAACAAAAAAAAATCCGCCACATTAATCTCCACAAATCCATCTCTGATGCCAATAAAAAGTATGCACAAATGCAATTCAAGTAAAACGTTTATATAGCGTTCCGCATCATAGAGTATCATCAATCATCAGTTACAATGTACGTGAGGATAGTGTTGCTGGTTTCCATCATCCTGACCCTGGACGTTGTGTTGGGGGGTGAGTGAAGTTATCATTTTGTTTCATCATTTTGTAGATAGGGAGCTTAGTGACAAGACACTCAACTTATCGTCAGAATTCTAAACATGGTGTTTTGTTTTACAAAAGAGTATGAAAATAACTTAAATATTATCATTTTCTCATGTGGGAGTCGAACTCAAACCAATACATTGACGGCAAGACTCTGTTTCACTGCTAGGTCACCATGTTTATATTTAAATTTAAAAACATAAAAAAATTAAGGCACAAGAATTTGATCCAGTTTCATGTATATTTAACGTTTTCAAATATTTTTCTTACGTTAATAAAATATATCTTCAAACTACTAAATCAATATACTTGTTGTTTAACAATTGGTAATTTTAAGTATAAATCTGATCAAAATATTATTTATTTAATAAACCTTTATATCCAAATTATCTGTCATTCGATATATTCACATGTAGGTAACCGGTATTGATTTCAACATGGGTTCTAGTATAAACAAATAATCTCTAGGAAAATCTTCTAGGCTTTTTTTATAATGCCCCAATGCCTACAAAAGAACAGTTCGAAGAACGTGGTCTAAAATGCACGCCCGGAAGAACGACTATACTGATCGAGGAGAGTAAGCCTTTAAAATTGAAAGGCAGTTCTGAAGAAGATACCAGAAGGACTCATATGAATGCTATTGCAAGTAAAGACGAGACATGCAAGGTTTGCGTTTGTTCACTTGAAGGAAAAGACGAATATTGCAGTCGGAGACCAGCGAGGAATGTCAACGAATGTATCAGATTGGCCATTTTAAAGAAATCCATAGAAAATAATGCTCCATTTTCTCATGATAGATCGTTGTCGTTTAGGATTAGGCGAGGTTGGTGGGCTAGTGTCGGATCAGTGCAGCTGTGGTTGGAACCATTTAAATCATATTTCGATTTTTGTTAAGTAATTAATTGATCAGTTCAGTAAATGTCCTATTCATACAATTATTGTAATTGTAGAACTAAATTAATTTAAATAATTTTATAAACATACGACTTTACGAGCGTTTGCATAAAGTATAAAACGTAAAATCACATTTTTTTTTGTTACCGTCGGAATTCCAATATTTCGAGATTTTCGAGACTGCCTTCTATACTCTCCAAGGAACTTGTCAAATTTCAACGTTGTACGCCACGTAGTTTCATATACTTAACGTATATTTCCAATAGCTCGAAAAGATACTCAACAGTGGCACCCTCACTTTTGGACATCTTTACCTTTAACAAATATCTTTCTATTATTTCATATAACTTTAACCATTATGCTAATTATTCCTTTCCGCAAACATTAAACATAATTATGTATTTTTAAAATATTATCTTAAATCTGACCTCATTGCAATTTTACTTACACAAGAACATATTTATCCAATATAGATTATATCTGGCATTACGACGAGATACCATACGCAGCGAAAGCCGCCTGTAGGCGTAGCACCTCATACTACAGCAACAACGTCAACGCCAACGACACTGACATAGACATACCGTCCGATATTGATTCTTTACTAGACTATTCTAATAAAGACATCTGCTTCTACTGCGTTTGTTCAGTAGACGGTACCCATGCTGGATGTATAACTAGAGATCCATGGTACTGTGAATACTATAGGATTATCAGACATCCAAGAGCTCCTAAGGAAAGATATAAGAAGCTGTTCCAGCAGGACAGGCCGGCGTACTTTCGGCACTTGTCCTACAGGTTGAGGAGAACTATGGATGATGGGATGATGGAATTTATGGATTTCGGTATGATCGGGTGAAGTTGTTACACGTTTTGCTATTTGGGTGTTGTGTTGGTTCGTAAATTTTATGGTGTATGTTATATATTGTTTTTACTTATTCGCGTTTTTTTTTGTATTTATCAAATGGAAAGAAGGACAAATCACTAATTTCTCATCGTTCCACTGACACCAGTGAAATGAGAATATTTCAAAAATATGTATAATCGATTTAGGTATATTAGTGCCGTTTGAATGTGATCAGCAAATTGGAATATTTTTTACAACAGATCTTTTACATTAGAACTAAAATGATTCCCAATAACTAATAGCACGATCCTTTTCGTCTATAAACTGCATCAGTTAATTGACATTCCTCTTTTTTATAAGGAGGCAAATTTACGTGATAAAGAGTAATTGTGGTGGTGTCATAGAAATCTAGAAAAAATAGGAAACTATGGATGATTTGCCGGCTTAAAATAAAGTGAAAACTCTTGAAAATATACAAATTAATATAGGACCGAGGTATAAGGATATTCTATATCGCTTGTCAGGCAGACAGCAAGAAACGTGACATTTGTGTCAAAAAGTTAATCAAAAGAATTTTCTTAATGAAGATGTGAGCCTTCAGGAAACCAAACTATAAATGCCAGCCACTTAAAATGGTGGAAGATGAATGTAGATATGAAACATCTTTTACTGCAAAGCTAATACATGCTCTACCTATGGTCAAAAAAAGATAAGGAAATATCCGTCATTAATATTTGTCTAAACATTACATACGTATAATAGCTCAGTCGAGACTAACACCAGATTAATAGAAAAAGATTTTTTTTTCAATTACTAAATGGAAAATAAGCATTAGAGCTCTACGGCTAACGGCTCTTTTTACCTTATTTTATTTACTTTTAAAGCATGTTTATCTATTAAAAGCAAATTAGTGGAGCAAAATGGTAGTGACATTTTAGTATTAAATATATAACAATAAAATGTGTTATATATGTAAATCGCAACTTGCAACCAATCTGGTCTTTATTTAACTCACTCTGTTATATTTTTTCAAAAATTTCTAAGCAAACAATTGGTTGCAGGAGGCGATACACTGTGCTGTAATCATCCCGACGGTCACCGTCGTAACCTCCACGAGCAAGTCCGCAACAAGATACGTATGCTGCGTAGGAAAGTGCCAAAGGAGAACATTTTGGGTGGAAGTCCTAGAGGCGATTATGTGGACTTCATTGTTAATAATGATTAAGACAGTTTGGATCTTAAAAGAATAATTTGTAAGAAAGTTTAGGTTTAAAGATATTTGCTCTCAGAACATGGACAAGATGGACAAGACATGAAGACAAAATGGATGGAAATACTTACATTTTTGAAAAACGATAAAGAAAATAACAAAACAGACAGTTGATTATAAATTGGTTATCTAGAATTAATTAGTAAAGATAACATAAAAATAAATGAATAAAAAAACACTGAAAATGGTCCAGAGATCTCCATGTTTCTAAATTTGTTATATCAATTGTCTGTAGAGAAAGAATTTATTATTAATGAAAATATTGATAGCTTAAATATGAAGATTATTAATGAATATTCGTCAATTGTTTTAAAAATTATTTTGATATATAAATGTGATTTTTCTATTTTTTTTATTGTATTTTTTTATTAAAACATTTAATACACACGAGTTTTTTTATTTTATATTTTTTTATTTGTTTTTTTTTACTTTAAATCGCACGTTTTTGTTTTGCTTGTAATTAACATCATTTAGGTCACAAATCTTTGTACACTATTTTTGGATTTTAAAAGTTTTTGGCACAATATTTTAATAAAATGGGTTTCTAATTCACAGCTGCACTGGTTTTATCACTATTTTGTTTTTTTTTGTTTTAAGAGTACCGTGTATAGTTTAGAGTGTACCTTAGTATAATTTAGATATAAATTTTGCTTAACTTTATAATTATTGTGAACTGACTTTTCTGACTTGACTGAAATACCTTCAGTCTGGTCTAAGACGATGAACTACTAACATAACTACTTGACGTAGTCCAGTTCCAGTCCAGCTGCCATTTATAGTTTGGGAATCGTTTTTTGGAATCGATCATTCGACCCATTATGTGAGGAGTGATTTACCAATATGTTCTCAAAACTTATTTAGCTAATTAACAATAGTAAGGCAGATACCTTTTTACAACAAGGATATAAAAACAGCTTTACGCTTTACATTATATAGCAGGATAGATAGTGGAAACCTACTGTTAAGACATTACTTTCTCCATTTTCCGCCCAATTTTTGAATCTTATCATGTTGAGTGAGGAACTCAACGCCAAGTTTTGTCCAGCAGAGAGTTTAAACATGATCGTTTCCCCCGGGTGAGTATCGAGCACACAACAGTCAGTTATAACACTTCACCGCAAGGGCGAAAGTGCTGCTTGCATCTTTTTTTAAAGTGAAAGATTTTCTGGGATAATATTATTTTTTTCAGTGGGCGAAGAAAACAATGGCAAGTGTGTACCATTTGTTTCTGAATATTCCGATTGTAGTGATGGTAAGAATACTTATTTATTCATTATATTACGAGCAATTATGAATATCTTTATTATATCTATTTTATTTGTACTATGTATATTGTTTACTATTATCATAAAGAAGAAGAGTAGAGAAGAGAGTATGTATGGTTAAACGTCCTAATCTCAAGATCTGTTTTTGGTCAAAGTATGAATGTTACAGAAAAAATATTTTTGTGTAGTATTATCCTTGTCGAAGAAGACTATAGGGCTATATTACCCCGCGTTAAGAATTTTGATGTAATTCATAAGCACCTAAGCTACGGTTAGAGTTACTTCGGGCATATAGAATGTAACTTCCGTTCCCTAGTATCTTCCAAATTTTGAAGGCATTGCGTGATAACCGGCGGAACTCAACGCCACGCCTTGCCTCGTTACCAGATCGCATAAATAATAATATTAAATATGGCCTTAAAAATTAATAATAATTATACAATATATTTTAAGCAAATGCATGTTCTGGATGCACCCGTTGCACATGCAGTGCGGATGGCGAGTGGGATTGCCAAATGGTGTTCGAGTGTCCTTCAGACGATGATGATAATGATGCCAGACACAGTGTCACCGTTGCTCTAGATGATTTATATAATGGTAAGTAAGTTTGTTTGTAATAATCATTAATGAAATAATAAGAAATATTACTATATTTATTGGTTCTATCCTCACTTGAGGGAGTCGTATATTAAATATTTTCATTTCCTCGCTCTGGTAATGAGGTAAAGCGCGGCGTTGAATTCCGATAGAGATAAAGCAGGAGGGTTTTCTTTTAGAAAACGAATGTATACAAATCAAGTTTGTAGATTTGTCTATCACTTGTGCCGTCAATTTCCCTCGTTACTATGACATTCATTATTTACATTCCACATGTATAGTTGATCGAAGCTTTTCACGCAATTTATGCTTCACATATCGGGACCAAGTGCCGTATTTAGCCTAAGTAGACTAGGGAAAACTTATTTTATTAATTTAAATAATCTTTTAAGTAAGATTGTCTCAACTAAGTAATCCATTCAGTCAGTAATTTATAAAAGACGAAATATCATAGGTTTTTTTTAACAATAATATTTTCTACAGAACTAAAAAATAAAGAGAAAAAGAAGTCTCGTGTTTTTGTTCCATCACCACCAAAGCCGGATGACGAATTCATAGGTAATAATGATATTTATGTATTATATAAGTACCGCTACTTTTACATTATCCTAAAAAAAAATTTGTTTTAACACAATTTCTTTGTCAATTTCAGGTTATATAATCGCTATTCCTAACAAAACATTTTAAATTACGTTTATAAAATAAACAAATGCACTAAAAAGTTTCGTTTTATTTTCATGCACTCTCTGTAAAATGCTCTTTATATAATATCTATTAGAATATTTAAATATAATATCATGCAACTATCGTAAGTACGCAAATTCTTTATATCAATATTATTATCCTAATTCTAACACTAAACATACTAATTTAATTCGGAACATACCTATTAACTTTCACCAGTGGTTTCGATCCTCTGGTCGAATGAAAATAACTAACAATTGTGTATTGCACGTGAATGAGACTTTCTAAGTGTCTGGGGTAAATCTGACCGCAGATATATTAGAACGATTGATGTTATATTGCCAATACGTGATTGGATTCAATTTAAACAAGAAGTTCCTGAGGTTGGCGCCTCCAATCAAACAAACAATTCTACTTTATAACATTAGTATAAATGAAGATTTACGTAACTTGCAGAGATTAACCGATAATTTCAGTTTCAGGTAACAATCCTTATGAAGAAGATTTTGCTTCATACATTAAAAGGCAAAAACGTTCAACCAACAATAAATATGAGGAAGATGACACCAAAAATCATACTGTTAAATTTTATCATACAGTAGACGAATTAAATGAAGGTATATATATTTTTAAATTTTACTTTTATCCCGCATACTACAGGAGGCTAGTGTTAAGACCTCCGTTTCCATTTTCTGTCTTTCGCTCCTCTTTCCACTCAATTTTCGAGAGATTATGTGTTAAGTGGTGGAAGAGTTTGACTTTAACATATTACCAGAGCGAGGAAAATAAAATAATATAAATGATGCAAAATAATGTAAATGATGGACCTGTAAATATAAAATATTAAAATATTGTGTCTGTACTTTCCAGATACATTAAAAAATTCAGACAAATCAGGAACAATTCAAGCTAAGAGAGTAGAACCTAATCGATCACCAAAAATATCAAGACGAACAGATTTAATAGATGACAATAAAAATAAATCCTCTCTTCATATCAATTACAATCGAGTAGAAGAGTATGATCATCATATCGAAGAGAACAAAATTGTACCAACTGAACATAGTGACAAATTTGATAAAGTAATGAAAGATAAATTAAATAAAATCGTTGGTAATTACACCCAAGAAATTAAAAATTCAGAACTATCAAAACTTATTGTGAATGAATTAAAAGGTGGCTCCGAGGTTATAGGTAACTCAAATGTTCCACCTGTGTCTAATATAACTTTTACACCCGAGAATGACACGTTAACAGCAATGGCGTTCATTGCTGGTAATTTGCTTAACAAGTTATGGGATATGGAAAAAGATGCTTCAAATGACTTTACGGAAACTGATGTTCTTAAGCATGAGAAGATAAATGATTTATTAGAATTATTTAAAGAACCATTAAATATAAGGCAAGAAACATTTCTAAAGAATGCTCTTGAAAGGTTATCGAATACATTGAATAAGAATAAAGATGCTAAAAATATATCAGTCTGTGAAACAATATCTACAGATGGCGTAAGTGATGAAAATTTAAATAATAATAATCAAGCTGATGTAACTAACCAAAGGCTATGTGACAAAAACCAATCAATAATAAAAGAAGAAGCAAATGAAAGTACTGTTACTATTGATGTTATTGAGAAATTGAATAATGTTATTTCTCTTATGAAGAAATTTGAACAAGTTGAAGAAAGTTTAAACGATTTAAAGCACCGAGCTGGTGTGGAGCCATCTAATGTTGGAAAAGCACTAACATTTGACGAAAATTCATCAATGCATTTATTTGGTAACTTGTTAGAAAAAATAACGAAATTGCTAATTCCAAGCAAATCTAGTAAAAAACTTATTAAAAAGATAAAAACATTAAACCAATTTACTAGTAAAGAAAATGACAAAAAAATAATTGAACAAAAATTAGGCACTAATTTAAGTAATTATAATTTAACCATAAAAGATAAATTAATTTTAGACTATCTCAACCACATAGAAAGTAATCCAAGTTGCTTATTACGCAAAAATATACAAAGACAGAGCACAAAATTAAATGACAGAACCGGAGGAAGAATTCTTTATAACTTATCTGAGTTGTTAAAAATAAAATCTCTCACAGATTTAGTGAAATTATCAAAATCCGGTGAACATGTTGAAACAACAACAAATATTGCAACTGAATCGCCGACGCAAGAAGTACCAATTACAACTATTCTGCGTGAAAATAATTCATTGAAGTTAAATAATACCAAAGAGAAACTGAAAAATCATTTGAAAGCAATCATCGATGATTTACTAGAGCTACAAAATGATACAAATCTTAAGCAAAATAAATTGAATATAGCAGAGGCCCTGCCTTGCATTTATAATTTAATGAATGGTGAAAACAAAATAAATAACAAAACATTGTCACAACCTAATGTATCTCCTTTGAATAAAATAAAAATATTAATTGATTCAATGAAATTAGAATTCACGACAGTATTGCCTACACGTAGAAGTAATTTATTTATTGAAGAAAGACCTCATTCAGCTAAAGTGTGGGAGAGAGTAATTAAAAACGTTAATAAATTTCGAAAGAATACGCGCAGAACATCTGATTATGAGAAACCAAAAACATATAATGAATTGAAGGAAATGATTGAAAACGTAGAATCAACGGGACACACTTATAAAAATTTTGCGTTGCTGTCTGTCGTACCTCCTCATAAAAAACTGATGTTGCTTAAAACTCTCGAAGCCGATACTAAGCAACAAGCTATAGTTTTAGAAAATATAAAGAAATCTGCAAATAATTTAAATAATCTATCTGGTGATAAATTGAATGAATTGAAAGAATTTATAGATAATACCGAAAATAATATAAATTTAAGTATAAAAGTAATGAACAATTTAGCAAAACAAACGAACTTTAAAGATAAGTCTTCAGATCTTAACAGGAAAGAACAATTACGAATGCCAGAAACTTCAAAACTTTCAAAAGTAGGCAAAAATGGTATAAAATTGACGAGAGATCAAATAATAATTCAATTAATTGAAAATCGCATTAAATTGTATTTGAAATCTAAAGAATCTAGGGATGCAGATCTAATTTATGATGTGAATTACAATATAGGCAAAAGAATTTTGTCTTTGATAAAAAGTGGAAATATAAGGGTCGCTAAGGAGCTATTTAAAATATTTATTGCTAATCATCGGGAAGAAGAAAATGTAGGAAGAAAAGAACGTAAGTTCAGAGTCTCTTAACTTAAGAATTTAAGATAGAAATACTTAAAGCTTTTATAAAGGATATATCTAGTTAATTGTAATTTTTAATTTAGAAAAAATATACCAATGAGATTGCAATAGTTCGTAAATATTTTAGATTCTTAAAATTCCGTTGAATTTGATTTCGACTGTACCAATCTGTAAATGTCGCGAGTTATTCTCCAAATAATAATATTTATAATTTTGCTTTAAATATGTAATAATATATATTTTTTTTATAGTTATAACAACGAAATTAGAAAAACCTTTACCGTTTCAAAATGTGATCGACAGTCGAGTTTTCAAGCCACAATTAGATATGTCCCCAGATCAACTGTTCAAGAGACTATTAGATGTAAAAAATATCAACTTATAATATAATTTATGTTTTTTTTTATTTTTGTATTGTGATGCTTAATAAATATTTTTTTTATTCACATTTTTTTGGTTTGTTTGTTTTGAAAAAAAAAATACTTAAAAACATTTGAAAATTATGGTTGTGGATGTATCTGTTAATGTTTTAAATTGTTTTCATTTGCGTTGTTAGAGCTTGTCAATTAATTTATTCAAAAATTGGCCGGATATTTGAAGAGTATCTTAATAACGGGTAGTCTGCTTATCCTGCTATATGCTAAAGATGAGTTTTGGGTTATAGGGTTAATTACTCGTTTAAAAGTGAATAGCATTTTAGCTTAGCTAAGATAACATTTAATTTCTAATTATTATTTTACTTATTTACTAAGTGTAGAGTAGTAGCATTAGGTAGAGTAGCATAGGGTAGAGTAGCATTCGTTGACAGTTTGACATCTTAGACATCAGCAGAAGACATCTTTTTGTATTTGTGTCCTGAAAATATATTTTTTAATATTAAATATTATTGTATAATAAAATATATTTTATAATGGATTTTATTGAAATTGACTTTCTTTCTCTACCTTTATGCGTTAGGTCCTTTAAAGTCTTAGTTTTATTGTTTTTTTTGTCTACGCCATGTTTCACTTTCCCTCGTAAATATCCAGGAATTATTTTTTTAATACGATTCGTAAAATTATTTAGATTAGTGTTCCTTTTACTTCTAGAAGCTCCTAGATTTTTCTGCCATTTTCGCATCGTCTCTTCATATTTAGCTAATTTCTGTTTTTTCATTTCGCTCATTTTTATTTTCTTAATATTCATAGGTTCTGGTACTTTTGTGAATATATCTCTAATATCAGTTTTAGAATTTCTAAGCAATTTTTTAATTTGCTGTATAAAACTTTTTTTTGCCGATTTTTTCGTGTTGTTGCTTTTTGAATTTTTTCTTAATTTTTCATTTTTATTTTGGTTCAACAATTGAAACTGTATTATTTGTACCACACGATTATTAATTTTCTTAAAATCTGCTCCTATTTTTGATACTAATCTTTCTATTACAAAATCATTAATAATGGTCGTACGTCGATTTTGGGCATATTCTAGTGATTCTATAGCTTTACTTATTTTAAGTATATCTTTACATAATTCTAATACAAACAGTTTTAAACTATACAACCGTTCTGAAATTACATTTGTATCGATATTTAAGGTCATTTTATTCCATTTATTTCCAATATTAATTATATAATTTTCTATTTCGTTATTAGGATCTAAAATTCTTGAAAATGAATTGAAAGAATCTTCTGTATAAATAAAATTAATAATTCTTTCTAGAATTTTTCTTGAGGTTTGCGATAACGGTGCTAAAGCATCACCTATTGGTGTGTCCTTGTTCAACAGTTCCAAAATATTTTTTACAGCTTCTATATCATTTAAATTGTCATGATAAACTGAATTAAATTTTCGTCTGAAATTTTCAATTTTCTCGTGTTTTCCAATTATTTTGTGTATTTTATCCTTTTGTGTAAATTTTCTCATAGCTCTTATCAAAATTTTCAATTCTTGCGACATTGGAGATTTAGACTTTTTTTGTATTATTGCTATATCTCGCATAACTTCATGGATATCTTTTTTCAATTTTTTTACATATTTATCGAGAATATTTATGTTGCGTCTTCTAAAGTCAATTTCTGGTGGTAATTCAATTTGATAGAAATTAAAAGAAGAATTTCCTTTATTTTCATACATTTTCTTCGTGTGATTTGAATCAGTAATGTTAGTATCCAATTTCAAATATTTCATAAGTTTCTCTTTGATATGAATAAGTTGATTGATTTCCTTTTCTTTATCATTAATAATATTGTTTAATGGCTCTAGAATATTATTATATTGGTTTTGTTTCAGATTTTTATCAGAAGTATTGATGTTCAATGTAGTGCTGCGACTTTCATTAGTTATTAAAACTACACTTCGTTTCTCTAAATGTTTTAGTATTGAAGAATTATTATCTAAAATATAAACAAAGAGTTACAGGAATCAACAAATAAAAACAAAATGACCATAAAATAAATGAAAATTAGTAAGATTTGAATTTGTATCTGCAATAACGTACAGTACTACAGAAAAATAAATATACCTTAGACAAAAAACCTATATTAAAGTTATACAATTGAGGCCATTGTATGACTTTATAATAGTGTGCTGGATTAGTTTCTCACTCGGGAATTTAAACTGCGGTATTGGGTTCTGCCACCCAACACTTAATGTTTCGAGTTCGGGCGGAAAGAAAAGAAAAGAGTTTTCCTTCTGCATACCTCGTTATATGTGAGATAAAACGTGTGGAACTTAAAGCATATAATCAAAATTTTACCTTGAGTATGTGTAATATTGATATTAGCTTGTTTAAATGCGAGCTTTGTCAAATTTCTTCTATTTTCGTCAAACTTTTCATCTAAAGAATCTATTCCATACAACCATTTTAAGATACGAATATATTTATTTATATCAAAACTGGTCCATTTTTTTGTTTTATTGCAATTATTGTTTTGAACTGAAATATATAAATGAAATAAAAATCTTAAAAAGGCTCAATACTAGAGGCTAGAGCGTTTGCTTCCAAATACAGTGGTTGTGGGTTCAATTTTGCTCGGGAAAATGAATCATCTTCGTCTTCGCTCTGGTAACAATATAAAGCACGGTGTTAAGTTCTGCTGCTTAAGAAGCAATGTCTTAAAAATTAGACTTATTGTAGCATATTACCTTCATTATGATCAGCAATCATATTAGCAGTTAAATTTAAACTTCCAAGCTTTGCTACATTTCTTTCATTTTCAATGGATTTTTTTCCCATAGAATCCATTCCGTACCACCATTGTAAAGTTCGATTGTATTTGGTTATATTATCATTTTTAAGAATCATAAGTGTTTTTATTTTGTTTAAATTATTATTAATTGTAACTGAAAAAAAAAAAACATGAAAATATTAGATTTTCGCTCGTAGTCCGCCTTTTGCATGCCATCCCAAAGCGTATGCATAACATTCGATACGATTATCATTTTCGCAGTGGTAACGAGGCAAAGCCATACACTGTACTTTCTCTTACGACGCTTTTGTGATTCACTTTCCGCTAAATTTTTGAGGCATTGCATGTTGAGTGGCAAAAAATAACACCACGTTTTCTAGTCAACTCACCCCGTGTCATCTTACCGGAACGAGGAAATAAGAAAATATCGTTCCCTTGAATAGGAAACCAACCCACAACTGTAGCGCTTAAAATCAGAAATAATTTATCATATATATCAAATAAGTATTATATTACCGTGAGAATGCGTACCACTTATATTGTCAGTTCTATTTAAGCTCGCAGAATTTTCCTGTTCTATAGAAGATACATTTCTTATAATTTCAACAGAGCTTTCTTCTAAAGAATCGATACCATACAACCAATTTAAAGTACGTTTATAATTATTTATATCGTCATTATTAAAATCGGTAGACCTCTTCGTTCTATGAAGATTATTTGTTTTAACTGAAATTTATTAATAAGTATTATTTAAGTTTTATTTGTATTAATATTATAAAAAACTGAAGAACTGAGAAAAACTGAAGAAGACTGACGGTAGTGGATTCGGGAGAATGAATTTATTTTATTTCCTCACTCTGGTTTATAAGACAATAAAAATGGTTTATAATGTAAACCTGCAACAAAAACATAAGAAGGCGATTCGACATGGCAGGATAAAAATAACGGCCAAGATTTAAATTCTGTGACATAAATTAAATAAAAAATATTCCAATACGTACGTAGATTTAAGTTTTCCATAGTTTTAACTAATATCCGATGGTCTATAATTATTGAAGTGCTTGTATGACAGTTTTCTATTGTAGTACAATTCCATGTTCCAGAGACATCGCAATTACATACTTTGCACCCGCTACATATATTGTCTATGGAATTTAAAAATACAATAGTTTTTTATATAAAGAGGCCGTCATGGCGCAGTGGTACAACGTCTGACTATAATGGCAACGGTTGTGGGTTCGATCCCAACTCGGGGAAGTACCAAGATGTGGTTATCTTATATCCGTTTTGGTATCCATATATCCGTTTTGGTATCCTGATCCGAAGAATTACACTCTTTACATTTCAGCCTATTATTCTAGTTGTTAGTAAATTTGACTATTAAACAGGTGGTTGTGGGTTTGATTTTCAAAAAAGATGCAGATTGATGTCTTGAATATGAATGCCAGTTCTAATTTAACACAATTAAATTAGAGCTAGCTACACTCTAATTTAATAAATTAGAGCTAGCTAATATAGAGAGAAAGATAATATACCTTTTAGTTTGCTTGAGACCTTTCAAAATGTATTTTTTTTTAATTCTTACCTTTATGGCAGTTTGTATACTGCGACACTAAAGGTATACAGTATTGAAACGAGGAAGCCGATGAAGCTGAAATAAGTTACGTATTAATTATTTAATATTTTAAACTATTTTATATATACGAGGATTTAGGATTCTAAGATTGTTTTTTTACTTCAAGTGTTATAGTCATTTCGAATATAGTACAGTAGATAGAGGCAACCTAGTGTTAGGACCCTCCGTCCTGCACGGCCCAATTTTCAAGACATTGCGTGTTGAGTAGCGGAACTCAACGCCACGCTTTGTCTTGTTACATATATATGAAAATAGGATAATCTACGCAATAGTTATGGGTTCGATTGGTATCTTAACTCAATATTCTCTCTGTCTACCCCACTACGGTAAAGCTGAAGAAAAGAAACAAAATTAATGGTAGGAGAGAAAAAAATAAGAGCGAACAGTTGTAAATGTTTTTTTTTCTTTTTGTTTATATATTACCTACAAGTGAACCGTTCGTCATAAAATTTATATGGAACAACCTTTGAAATATATCCGACCTAATGAAAAAGGACAACAAAATCTGAGATAGAGAACCTCCTGGGGTATCTTCGTTAGTTAAAAAAGACAAACCTGTATCGACATATTCCCATAACATATCATCAATTTCGTAAGTGAGCTCACTCTCTTCTCTCTCAAATTCATCTTCTTCCATTATATTTGCAACTTCTCTATAATATTCGCACCTGGCTTCGTTTATGTTGACACATTCATAACTATAGCACATCTCGCAAGTATCGCTTCTAAAATCCGTGGTGATGTATTGAAAATCATTGTAGCTTTGCACTGTAATTTATAAATCGATATTTAAAAATAATCTCAAATATGATTATGTATTTTTTTCAGATGTACGGTAGAGAGAATACAGTGGCAAGACACTCCATTCTCCCATTTTTTAGCTTTATACTGTATCCCGCACATAGCAGGGTAGGCAGAGAGAACCTGGAAACCTACTGTTAAGACAATCCATTCCCTTTAAGACTACTTACTTTGTTCTCCACTTAGAAATAAATGGTTTGGTATGGTTCTTTAAATCTGGCGTTCCGAGCGTGCCAGTTGAGCACATATAACTTCGTCAATGTCACGTTGAGCATAAATGAAAATATGACATTCCCATGAGTAAGTAGGAATGCAACCCACAACCGTAGTGCTTGTAGTCGCACCCACGCGCTTTGATGTCGTCTGGACGGCTTATATATAACGTAAGTTAGGTTTCTTCCTTCTGTTTGAGTAAAAAGAAATTGGATATTTTTTAGCGTTACGCTTCTTTCCCGTATATAGGGTAGAGGCAACATAGAGTTCAAGTCACCGTGTCTACCAAAGCGAGGAAAGTAAAGCAATGAATTCCGCTGATTGGGAATCGAACCCACAGTCATCTCGTTTACATTTAAACATTGTCCCCCTAAGCAATTAAATAATTTCCTCAAGAAAAGGGAAGTATTATGTAAGCAACCTTACCGGAAACGCAACAAACGGTAAGCACCAGTGCTACGTGCATCGTCAGAACAATACAATACAATGCATTTCGTAATACGAGAATGTTTGAATATCTTGATGGGGATGGATTTTGGTAGATTTTAATTAAATGTATGTAGGTTTTAATTATGTTAGAATTTATTCGCTAAGAGCTCTTGTTGCAAGTAACAGTTTATACAATGAATATAAAGATGACATAATATTATCTTATGATAAGTTTTCTTTCTTCGTTCCCATTAAGACACTGCTGTTCCCCACTTTCTGTTGAATTCTCGAGACATTATATTATGTCGATTTGCGGAACTCCACCGCGCGCTTTACGATTTACGGAACGAAAAGGAAGGTGTTTTTAACTTTTTTTTTCTGACAAAATCTCGACGATTTGGCGGTGCGTGAGTGTCATAATATTTAGTTCCCTTTATCTACCCTGCTAATTGCGGGATACAGCGTGATGTTAAATAAATAAGAAATGTAGAATCCGTACCTGTATACAAAACATTTGAATTTTCAGTGTTTACAAACACGTTTGGTGTTTCAACGAGAACGAGTCTGCCGTCATTATTTACCGTTCAAGTAGGAAAATGCTCGTGTTGTTTCTTTTATTGCATTTTGTTCTTGGAAATGGTGAGGGATTACTTAGAAAATTTGGCTAATACATAATTTATTTTTTATTATTTTAATTGTATCTGCATACATCTTATTGAAGCCGTTGTTGCCTGTCTGTTTGTATCCGCGCCAGTTTTGGGTTCGATTACCATTCGGGTTAATGAATTATTTTTGTTTCCACACTATGGTAACAACGCTGCGTTTAGTTCTGCTTAATAGGCAATGTTTTAAAAAATATTTCGGGAAAAGGGGAACGGAATGTCTTGACAGGAGGTTCCCTCTGTGTATCCTGCTATATACGGGACGTCGCGTTAAGCTAAAGATAATGATGTATACTAGCTTTTTACTGCGGCTTTCCCATCGTCTGCCTGAGGTAACTCCAAACGAAACAATTAACGCGATGATAGTTTTTCTCGTTAAGTGAACTATCCAACACAAAAGGAATTTAATTCCTCTAGTTTTTAAGATGTTAATGTTTAAACAGGCAAACTCGAGGATAGGCTTTATTATATTAGTAAAGATAGTACCTATATAATTTTCTGTAGAAAATATTGTCAAGATTCGAATTATTACAATTACGAATTCTGATGGATTCTAATTATTTTTTGATTAGTATAAAATATTTTTGAAAGAAAAGCGCACTTTTGTAATTTGACCGGAAAGTGTTGAACGGAGTGTCTTAACACTAAGTTCCCTGTGCCTATAATGCTACGCGGGATAAAGCGTGAATCTGCAATCACTTATATTTGTTGTATACTCGTAGAAATCTTGTAATAAGTAAGAATTATCATTGAATTATCTGCAATTCTTCATAGATTATTTTTTATCTCCAGGCATCTTCCGCAACTGGTGGGGTAAGCAAATAGAACCTAGTGACTAATCACTCTTTTAGTTTAATAATATATTTTTTAATTTTGTTTTTCCTTATTTGTACTAAAATACAATATTATTAAACTAAACGACGTATTTAGTTTAAACTTAACAATTTTTTATGTTAAATGAAGACCTTTAGACTTGTTTGGATAATTACACATTATTTGTTATTTTTCTGCCTTATATGTTGTCTATGTTGAATAGCTGTATAGGCCTAGTCTTAAGATACAATTCACAGGGTTTGACAGCGACTGTAAGTCTATTGTTACTCAGGGGAGAGATTTCTTTCTTTTGCTACCTCTCTCTCAATCTCAACACGCAATGTCTCGAACATTGGGCTGTGCGTGGGAAACGGAGTGTGTTAGCACTATGACGTACCCTCTGTCAATCCTGCTCCATATACAGGATACAGAGTGAAGCTATAAATAAAAATTCTTTACTGTATATTATGTAGGTATATAGAAGATTCAAAAGCGGTTATTAAACGTAAATATCTTTATTCAATGTACTTTAAAAGAGAAACTAATTATTCTGTTTCATATGTATACACTAAATACTGGACATATATATTTTTGTTTCAGATTCACCAAAATCCAAATATATTATGGACCATATAGACACCTGCCCGGACATAGGTTATTACTTCAAGCGGGAATCGAATCCGAACGCATTGGACGAGTCGTGCTACCTCTGCTTCTGTCAGAACAACGGAACTTCTGTGTGCTGGCCGCGAGATAACAGAAGGTGTGATAAGAAACATTATTATCATGCTGGGAGACGAAAACGGTATGGAAAAATTTTTTTTATAAAAAGGCTGACTTTTTTCATAATTTCAAAGATTCCCGCTTTTTACACGGTTTTTTAAATAGTCATCTCAAATCTAAGAGGCGTGTGTTTTAGTTCCGCTACGATAAATTGTTATACATAAAATAAAAAAAATAATAATAATGAGCCGAATCACGCTGTATCCCGCACACAGCAGTGTAGGCGGGGGAACCTAGTGTTAAGTCACTCCGTTCCCCACTTTCCGCTGAATTCTGGAGACATTTTGTGTTGAAGTAAAAATATTAAAAATAATTAAACAATTTACTATAATTATCTGCACAGAGACTCCAGAATGCGTCGGTCGCCCTCCTTTAGCGATATATTCTTCCGTGATGCTGCTAGAGACAGTAAGTGTTTATACTAATAAAGAATTTTCCACTTCAAATTCAAAATATTTTTTACTAATTTTTAGGTAAAATATTAATAAATAAAGTTTTCAATATTATTTTTTGTATTAAATATTCAAGTTAAGATCTAGCTCCAAGGTTTTTTGTTGCAGTTTTCAACAAACAACCACCAGAACAGTGTAAGCCTCATGAGTCAAGTTTCAGTGAAGGATGTCCACCAGGTAAAAGATATATAAGAGATGCTTGTACATAGGTAATAGGGTTTGATTTAAACAAATCTTAAAATGCTCTAATTCCAATTTTCTTCAAGCATTGTAATATAATTATTGACCAAAACCAAAATAATTATTCATTTTTATTGGATTAGACCATCACAAGCAATTGAAAAATTAGAGCATCACATGTTATTAAAGAAATGACTTTATTTATAACCATGTCATTGATTCAAGATGTCAACTTGGGACCGTCGTGGTGCAGTAACTAAGCATCTGACTGTAAGCGCTACGGTTGTCGGTTCTATTCCTATTCAGGGGAAATGAAACGATTTTCATTTCTTCGCTCCGGTAAAAAAATAAAGCGTGGCCTTCAGTTCTGTCTCTTAACACACAATATGTCGATAATTAGGCAGTGCATGGGTTACAAAGTGTTTTAACACTAGGTATCTTATACAGAAGATTTGCATTTGAATTTCAATAAAATTTTGTGTTGGATTTCGTCATATAACATTGAGAAAGACGGGAAATAGAAAACAGAAATCAATAAAAATAGAAATAGAAATAAAAATAGAATTCTATCCCAAAATAATAACGTATTTGTATGTTACAGCTGACTGGTGTGTCGGTTGCACTGTATGTGACTGCGATGCCAACGGACGATGGGACTGTCATATATTGAGTTTCTGTTCTGATAGTAAGTAAAAATTTTAAATGTTCTAATAGAAAAAAATATCTTCACATAGTTATAAACAGATTTAGCTTGAATTTTCATGAATTATTTACATTTTAATAAATCTCTTTTTTTTTAATCTTATTTTATATCTCTAAATAATTTATAGATAAAGGTAAAAATAAAATGAAGAAAAGGAAAAGTTCATTAAGAAACAAAATTACTAAAAGACAGCTGACAACAAAAGCTCCGAAGTCAGTGACTGGAAAGAAATATAATAAAAAACCTTCGAATAAAAATCAAAAGGCTAAGAAATTGGCACAAAAACAAAATAAAAAACAAATGTACCCAAAAAACAAGAAGCAACTGGAAATGCAAAAGAAAAAGGCTGCGTTAAATAAATCTAAAATATCTTTACAAAAGAAAGTTATTTCTACAAAGAAAAAGGCACCAGTAAACAAGAAAAGCTTTCAACAAAATAAAAAATCAAGTATGAACACATATAAAACAATACCCAAGATAACGAAAAAAAATGATACGGCAGCTTTGTTCGCGGAAACAATATTTAAAAAAGTAATGGCTTCTGTGGAAAAAATATTACGTGAAACTCAAAAAAATGCAAGCATGGCAAAAAATAATAAAGTAATACAAAAAAGATCAATGTCTAAGCAAGTTTACACAAAGAAAAATAAAGGAAGCAAAATGAAACCTGGAAAGATAAATAAGATAAACAAGAAACAATGGATAATTGAAAAGAAACAGAATGAAAAATTAGGGAGATACTCTAGAAGAAAAAGAGAAATTAGTTTCAACGGTTATCAAAATATTACTGAAGAAGGTAAAAAAAGTGTAGCTAGAATTTTTGTTAAACATATGTAAAAAGAAATATTTTTTATTTTACTATACATTTTTTATATTTCAGCAAATTCCACAACACCTAAAGAGATAATACAAGAGATGGACGTATCTAAAAAACAATTCAATATTAAAAATGAATTTATATTATTTAATATTACAGCTGATACATTAAATAAACGTAATTACTTTCATTATACAGTCGTCAGTAATGATATAAATGATGAAAAAAAATTAACGACTATAAAACCACAAAATGAAAGTTATGAAAATAAATTAACTACGACGCAAGCTAAAATTATGGATTATGATAAAAAGTTACCTACTGATATAGAAAATATTCAAAACATTTTAAGCAAACAGAGAAACAACAAGCACATTAATAAAATATTTCAAGATATTGTTAATGTAACAGAGAAAGCAAAACAATTTTCTATAAGTGATAAAAAGATTACCACTACGTGTGGCAAAATCTGTGAATTTAAGAAGTATTTCAAGAAGAACGTTTATGACTTTCACAGCAACATTTCGACGATTTCGCCAAATATAAATAAAGAAAGTAATATTCTTGATAAAATAAAAATATTTTTAGCAAAAATATTTAAGAAGCAAAAAACAAACAACATAAAAAAATACCCGTTCCGAAAACAGAATTTTATAAAAGTTTTATGTAAAAGTATTGATTCATGCAAATATAACGTCACTGATAAATTGCTACATTCAAAGCTTAATCAATTAAAGGTGGAAAGCAACAAAATAATTAAATCAGTCAAAATTATTAAAGGGCTTCTTAAATTACTAAGTCTTAATAAAAATCGTGTAAATGATAAATTGAATAGAGGTATACAATTTAAAAATAACGATGAAAAAATACTTAGTGCAATAATCAAAGATGAATATGAAGCATTTCTCTTTAATCTGACAGAAACTCAACGTGTCCAAATTCGTTATATTAAAGAAAATACACTTGTGTTTATTGAGTCCATAGAAAACTTTGCTAATATTCTCAGTGATTTAGTGGAAATATTAAGCAAGAAATATAACAAGAAAAAAGAACTATCACGTCGGCATTATAGATGCTTAAGAAAACCACAAAGCAATAAAGATATAATGGCACAAAAATTGGAAAAATTAAAGAATTTATTAATACGTTATAATTTAGTTCAAAATAAATTCATGAAGCAAATGTACGAGGCCATTTCTACATTGAATTCGACGCAAAACATGGTAAAAATAAAAAAAATGCCAAAGGTGAGTAATAAACATGAAACTAAAAATAGGACTATCACAACAGACATTTATTTAGAAAATATTGTTAGAAATCTCAGAAAACTCAAAGAATTAGCCCTAAAGTTGAGTTCTAAGAACCGAAGAAAAAGATCTGCTCTGGATGATGACCACGCCATAGAATATTTACTAACGCTAATGGAATATATACTAAAACAGAATCGCCCTTTAAATGTCGCACCAGGTAAAGTATTACTATTTTAAAACGCTTTTTTAGAAAAAATAAACATTAATATTGTTTAAATTTTTACAATTTCAGCAAAAGACGGTATTGATTTAATTATAGAAGCTATCAAAAACGCCCCCGATGTTAAATCTGTTAAAAAGAAAGTTCTTGATTATATTTCAACGACGGAAAGTACCACTAACTTATATAGTGATGTTAACTTTAATAACAAATCTAATGGATTCAAAACTTTTGAGTCGATGGATAACGATGACTCAGGGGAGTTAAAGGATAGTCATTCAAATGATTTGAAAGAAAAAAATATTGAAAAGAAAATAGTTACTCCAGAAGTTGAAACTAACCATAACAACGACAAAACAAACAACGAAGTAGAAACGAAACAGAAATTTGATATATTTTTTGATGATGACGACGATGTAATCATTGAAAATGTAACAAAATTTAGTGCAGATGCAGAAACCTTTGCACCTACTGATTTTAATAAACTTCCTACACGAACTTTGAGACCAATTTATGTAGATTCACAAGAACAGAAAGGTAAAGCAAAATTAGACTGGATAGAGGAAAATTTCAGTAACGAAAAACGTGTCGACGCAATAACAGAAAAAATATTAAAAGTAACACGAACACTCAACCAAAAGGGGAAACATGCCACTGGCACAAGTAGTATGACAGCAGAGAGTGTAGAAAAAAATGAAAAAACAAAGGTAGCTTCAGACGAGGTGTACAAGCGGCAAATGAATCTTTTCAACACTCTCGACTACGGGACGGAGAGATCACCTTTAGATTCGGATTCCAGAGAAGACAAGTTTAACATCGAGGTGCCAATGGATTTTACTTAATAATTTTAATACTTATTAACACGCTGTTATTTGGTCGATTTGTAACTGAATTAGACTCACTTATAATATCACACGCACACATCATTCGGCAGTTATACAGAATGGAATTGTCAGCACCACTTTAAATGAAACCACAGTTTTAAATACTCTATAAAAGCCTTATATAATTCAGAAAAAAAAAAGTTATTTTTTCAAACAAAATACATAATAAAATTATCGTTTTAAAACAAAACGCCATTTGTAAAGTATAACATAGGCACTCACACACTTACCTGTCAAAGCGGCAACGTCGGACACGTATGTGTGCGTCACACGAAATACAGGTATGGATAAAGATCGTGAAATGAAAAAAAAATCCTACGTCCAAACCGTTGAGGTACCTTGATTAATTTCTTTAATTCTGGGTTTGAAATATTTTACCCTATATGCAGTTTCAGTAAAAGGAGCGCTGCCTCTTCCACCCTGTATATGTAGCTTAGGTGACAAAACTATAATATATCATCGAGCTGGTTGGTGTTTTGTGGAAGCCATGACATGATTAGAGCAAATCTTCAGAGGTTTGGCTTTTGGCTGATATAACTGCCCGAAAAAAGTGTGTTATTACTTTTTTAAACCTATTTTATTCTCTCCATTTCTTTCAGAACATTTTCTTTTAATGGTAATATATTATTCAACTTATATACATTCTTGATTAAATAATAAATAGAACAAAATATTTAAAATATTATATTAAATATTTAAATAAAGTATTTTATTATAAGTAATAAATAATATTTAATATTATATTTAACTATTCAATATATGTATGAAATGTGAAGGTAAACTACATAGTTAGCAATAAAAAAAATATCGCTTATTTAGTACAACAATTACGTTTTTATACTTTTTGGAAAACGATAGAAGACGTCATGAAAGTTTAAAAATAGTCTTTCTGCATACATTAATGTATTTAATTTGCTTTTTTTTTATAAATGCAATTACGTCATTGTTGCACCAAATGAGCGATATTTAAGTTTTAATATGCTTAAGTACTTATGTGTTATTTTACGAACTTGAAAGGTTATAAAATAAAATCTTATAAATGATATTCAAGTTGAATTAGTAAGTGTTTAATATTCCTCTGTCTGTACCCTCATTCAGTATTCAGCAGTTTAAATTTGTTATCTATGTGTTAGCAGGGTAGGCAGGGAGAACCCAGTGTTAAGACACTCCGTTCCCCATATTCCACCCCATTTTCGGATCAATGCTTGTTGATTGGTGAAACTCAGCGTTTTATCTTGTTGCCAGAGCTACGAAATGATTGACTCGTTTCCCCGAGAGGAATTCGAACCCACAACCGTTGCGTTTACATACGGCTTATTATTTATTTTATTTATACTGATTAGAAACGATCGGCGTGTTATTGGGCAATTAACTGTGGGTGCCTGAAAATAAAAAAAATTGCACAAAATAAAATTAATCTAATATAAAGATTTTTTTTGTTTTTACTTTATCTATCTTCCATATGCGCGATACTCCATGAGCTAAAATGAAATTAAATTTATTTGTATTAAAACCTTAATAAACGTTACTTAGATATTAGATTTTTATTTTCATTTATTTATGTACCTCACAATAAAGAAAGTACAGAAAACTTATGACAACAGAAAAAATGTGTACAATGGATAACTTATCTCTAATAGAGATCTCTACCAGAAACCCTTAAATGTCTCCTACATTTAAGGGTTTCTGGTTATCTATGTTAAAAGAATGAAAAAGAAAGAATGATTCGGGTGCGGTATTTTAATATTATGTTAATAATAATAATAAACCTACATACAAATATACATAATATTAATCAATATTACTATACCTACATAAATATACTTATACAAACATACACACACACACAAACATAAATATATACAATGACATAAAAGAGTTGAAACAGAAAAAGAAAATTAATAAAGAAAAAGACAAAGCGACTACTAAAGATTCTAATTGAGATTAAGAAAATGTTGTTGTTGTTAGATATCTTCTTAGACATTCAAGTATAATTCACGCATAGCTTTAAAATCTAAACGTTAGCCAACTCCTAGTCTTCAGTAACATCCGCGCAAAAACCGATATGATCTAAAGTTGTTTTGTAATTAGAAATACATTTATACAATAAGACGAATTGTAATATGTTTTTCATATATTATTCTTATTATAATTAACATATAAAATATACATTTCTTCGAAAATCCTGGAATTCCCAGGAATCGAACCCATAATCTTTCGTGTTTACAGTCGCACGCTTCTGCCCTTGCACCACGACTGGCCTGTAATAAAATAAGTAAAATATTGTGTATTTTGAATAAGTTCCATAATTTTTCGAAGAAGAAGAAGAAGAAAATCTACCGTTAAGACACTTAATTTCCCACTTTCCGCACAGTATCTAGACATTGCGTGTTGAGTCGCAGAACTCAACGCTGTGCTTTGTCCATCAGAGTTAAAAAATAAAAAGAAGGGGTGAAAAATATAAAGAAAATCCTAACAGAATTCGAACTGCCAATCGATAATAAGATAGCGACGGAACGGCAACGAATCGACACCGTTCATTCTCTACAGTCTAATTATTACGAATAATAATTTGATATTGGAACTTAGGTATCAAATCTTTGTAAGACTAGTACTTAGTTTGGTTCAAGTTACAGAATTTTTTAGTTTTCTTAATTAATAGACGTTATTTTTTTGTATCCATCCGGTCATTTACGGTCACTTACGGTCATCTCGGTATATAGCCACGATTATATTAAATAAATATTTTATGTACAAATTCGACTATCAAGAAAAGCAATTTAAATCCTTGATAAAAGTACATTTTAAAAACTTTTGAAGTTAATATTATTTAGTAATTATTTAATGGACGACAAGAACCACCATGCGGTGCATCCTGGAAGCATCCAGTTTCAGTAACGCAGAGCGTTGGCTGACTGACTCGAAGAAGGAAAAGAATATTCCTTAGACTTGAACGTCATACCAATACATTGTTTAGTCAGGTATCAGGATGGCATCAATCGATAAGTTGTTAATATTTGTTTAACTTCATGCTGCATCTCTACCTTGCAATATAGCAGGGTAGGCAGAGGGAATTCAATGTTAAGACACTCCGTTACCTACGTATCTCCCAATTTTATGACATTGCGTGTTAAGAGGTGGCATTCAACGTCGCGGTTTGTCTTATTATAGAGCTAGAAAATAAAAAAAAACAAATCGGGACTCGAACTCAAAATCATCGTGTTTGCAGTCAGACACTGTGCTGCTGCGCAACGATACCCTAAAAAGAACAATTTATTTGTCTGGACATCAAGTTCTGTTCAACAAAATGAAATAAACTAAATTTAAAACACACGTAACTATATATTACCCTAAAGATTTTAAAAACACAAAATACAAAACAAATATACAAAAATCGCTACCGCCTATAACTTACACGGTGTTGCATTCAATCGTAATGTGGCAACGTTCCACGTCGCTGCCGCCGCGCGCCGTCTGCTTCCGCTTGCAATTGCACCACACAATTAACATGAACAGTGCATTTGCTAATTACCTTAGAAGGATCGAGAGGAAGAACTGACAGTGCTAAGAGAGAAAGTTGTTCTTTTAGCTTCACGTTATATCTCTAGCGGCTACCCCGCTAGAACACGGAGAGATCAGAGAGAACGGAGTGCCAAGCGCTACAGTAGAAATAATTATGATTGTAAATTTTAATAAATGATTTAGAAATTAATATACAAGAAGATGCAAGTACGGCTGAAGACGCTATAGTGGAAGAGTAGAACAGCGTCTGTCTGTATAGAGAGGTTGTAGGTTCGATTTCTACATACAGAAACAATTAAAAATAAATTTATTTCAGTTGTGGTCCTGCTATTAACCGAGCAATGTGTTCGAACTCCGGCCAATTTCTTAGACAGCTAAACAAATTGACCGGAGTTCGTGATGAACCGATAGTCGTGATACTTTCGATAGATATATCTATATTTAGTTCAAATAATTAAGGCGTTGTTTTCTGAAAATTACCAAGCAGTAGTAAATAATAGAGCAGTTAATGGAAATAAAAAAAATGTATAAATAAAAATATTTGCTTTTTGCACAATTTTCGAAACATTGCGTGTTGCGTGGCGGAACTTAACGCTGCGCTTTGTTTTCTTAACAGACCGAAGAAATAAAAAAACATTTTCTGGAGTGAGTCTCTAACCCACAACCGTCTCGTCTGTAGTGCTATAAAAGTATTTACAAAAAAAAATAAAAATGTATAATTAATCTATTTTTAGTTTATCGTTTTTAATTAATCGCGCATAGTTAAGTATTTGAAATTCATACAATTTTAATCCGACATTTCAAACATTCGCAAAAAATATGCATACATAATTGCCAAATTACAAGCGATTAATCCGTTGTACTGAGTCCTTGAATATTTGCAATAATACCGAAATCCAAAGAATGTACTTGTTATAAAAAAGAACAGAACTTTCACGGATTTTGGAGAGCTGATAAACATATTTAACACGCGACATACTTTTCTATATGCAACGGAACAAAGCCCGGCGTTAAGTACTGTCATTCAAAACAAAATGTCTAAATAAAATACCCAACTGAGCTATACGGGAAATGGAGTTTAGCTGTTTTTTTATACTACACACAGGGTCCCTCTAGGTTCCCTCTGCCTTCCCAGTTACGCGGGATACAACGTGAGCGGGAAGCAAAAGCACCTGCTAAATTCTAAACAGAGGGAACCTGGTATTAATACACTCCGTTGCCCACTTTCCGTCGAATTTGGGGTATTTTTGTTGAGTGGCGGAACACACACCTGCGCTTTATCTTCTTACCAGCGCGGGGAAATGAAAATAGTTCTAAATATCTTACACCTAATGAATCGAACCGACTAGACCGGTTACAGTCAGACACTCGTGCCGCTGCGCCATAATGGCCTAATTAATGTTCAAATATTATATTTATATAAAAAATTGTAACCATAGTTCCGGCATCTTAAGTATATGGCGATAATACCGCGTCCTTCAGTCACTTTTTGCTCGACTTACAACGTAGACATTAGACTGGCGTTTAAATTATTATTTACGTTAGAATGTTGTTAGGATACAATTTTTTTGTTAGCGTGGGATTAGTTTATCGATAAATATGTGAAGGGAAAACTTAGAATTCGAAGTAGTTTATGAAGGTTGTACGAACGAAGGAGCATAAAAATTGATTTCTGATTAAATATTTCACAGTGAAAAAGTATGGAATGCGGATATTTTAAAATAAATGCATTAGAATTGTATCAAATTATTAAAATAAACGTTGCGGACACTATATTAAAATATATTATAATTAATTTTCTTTTGCGTCTCGTGAATGGAATTTCGGGACATTTTTTATCTTTTTCTTTTAGTAAGATCGTACGCACCCCAAGGAGAAAATAAAGAAATGCCAACATATAATACCGCCATATACCTAATAACGCGTTCTCATCGTATCCATGTCTACTCTAGTATTGTTAAATATTTTTTAGCTTCACTCTGCATCCCTAAATTCCCCGAAACACGAAACTAAACACCGCACTTTGTCTTGTTACCAGATAGAGAAAATGGAAATAATTCATTCCTCCGTTTGGGAAACAGTAAATTTAATATAAGTAACATATGTCCATACACATATGTAGGTAAATACATCAATTAGGGATTCCTGTTTAATTGCGTCATTAACGCTCACAATCAGTGAAAGGCTTTAAGTCGAACTTTTTTAATTACGTTACTGCCTTTTAAGCAAAGTGGGTATAATCGTATTATGTAATGAAGTAAATAACTCGTCCTGGTTCCCTTTGGACACTTGTGGTGGGAATTGTTTAAAATTCAGATTGATTTTCTTAAATAAATAAAAAAGTATTTAATTAATGCACAATATATTATACATTTCATAAACTGAATATTCAAATATTTGGGCAGAAGGTACCTAGTGTTGAGACACTAGCACTGATTTCCCCACGCACCGCCCAATTTCTGTGACGTTGTGGGTTGAGTACACACCACCGCGCTCAACACCGCGCTTTGTCTTAGTACCAGAGTGTAATAAATATTATTCGTTTATTAATAATTCGTTTTTCCGAGTGAGAACATTGTAAATGTGCTACAGGGATAGCAATAGAAAAACTTAAAATGTTAATATAAACTAATATAAAGTTGTTTCTTTTTTTTTTCTTCACGCTGTACCGCGAGGTACATTAGAAGGGTAGGCAGAGAAACCTAGTGTTAAGACACTCCGTTCCCTACTTCTGAAGAACCGAATTCTGGAGGCTTAACGTGTTGAGTGGCAGAACTCATCGCGGCGTTTTTGCCTCGAAACCAAAGCGAAGAAATGGAAATATAAATTTTAATAAATTTTCAATTTCCTCGACTGAGGATCGAACCCATAACCAGTCGCGTTGTGTCCCTGCCACGACTGGCATCAAACATGAGTTTTATCATAAAATATTTTATATAATAAAATATGAATTTTATTATAGGTGAAATGAAAGCACTGAGTTATAAAAGAAATAAGTACAGTATTAATATTATTAACGTTTACTTGAAATTCATGTCTTATGTCAGCATCGGCCGCCCCGCCAGTTTCTTACGACCTTAGTTCCCTCTCGATTTTGACATTTCACTGTTTGGCGCCAAACAAACTGTACGCCATTTTGTTTTTTTTTTACGCGAAAGAAATTTACGGTTGACTTTTTATTGTCTAGTGAAAGTGTTATTTAATCTGTGCTTGTGATTTTTACTTTTTTTTTTCTTTAATTTTTGTAAGGATTTGTGTTTTTGGGTAAGTTTCTAATATGATTGATAATTTTAAACTTGGTTATGTGCAATATTTGTATCAATGTAAGTAAGTAAATGTTGAAATTGAGAATTGGTAATTTGTTATGAAACTTTTATTTAATAATATAATTGGTTTATAAATTGTGATTTTTTAAATTTAAACTTATATTTAGTGTGGCAAAAGTGTAAAAAATATAGCTGTCTTAATGTTTATTGTAATGACGCTTTGTGAGATTAGGAAAGATGAATTGTTTTCACAGTAAAGGTTATTGAACGAATTTACTTACACAACGTTATTGCTCTATGTCTGTCTTTTTATATATTTTTTAACTAACTGCTGTATCCCACATATAGCAGGCAAAGTAAGGCTTATCCTGGCAAGGTGACTTAACACTGGGTTTCTAGAAGGAACCCTTGTTCCACCTTGCTCCCACCTCTGTCCAATTATTTGACATGCGTATTCAGTGGCAGAACTCAACAAACGCTTTTTTACCAGAGTTGAAAACAATTCATTCTTTTAAGTGAGAATCAAACAATCAAAAGATTAAAATCGGCAAATATCTGATCAAACGATGTGCCGCTGGGAAAGAAATGAAGTAAATTATTCTGAATTCTATTCACAGTTAAGGCCATATTTAGGTAACGCAATAAAAAGAAATCCGTATATAAAGAAATAAGTTAGACTATTCATTTATTATTTTTTTCCCAAACGTTTGTGACTTTGACACAATAAAGCATACCTAAGTTCATTGTATTTCCACGCTTAAAGTAAATGGTTTTCTAGATTAACAGTGTCACGCTGATTCCCCTCATACTGAGATTGACGGACGAATTTCCAGACACTTTCCACCCTAAATTCCAGACTGCGTGTTAAGCAGCGGAACTCGACGCCGTGGTTTGTTTCAACAATAAAATTTCCAAGCGGGGAACGTTCTTGTTGCCCACTGAGCCACCATTTTTCTCCCATAGCAGGGTAGACGGAGGGAGCCTTTGGTTATTGTTAAGACGACCCATTTCCCACATATCACCGAATTTTCGAAACATTTCTCTAATGAATTCTGAATCCTGAGTTGGAATAACTTTTACAGTTACTGTCATTTTTACAGTCAGATGCTGTGCCATCAAGACATACGTGTAGGGAAATTAAAGGTCAACGTAACGTAACCCATTAATAAATTTTATGAATCTATAATTATACAATTTGTTATTACTTCGCTACATTTTAATTGTTTACTGAATTTTATGTACTAAGAAGAAACTATTGATGGCATATATTTTGTACTTCAGTTTAAGATTTGCATTTAAAATGTGTAAAAGTGGCGAAAATCAAAGATCATATTATAGTATACTCGTATATTATAAAAATATTTTTTTGTTTTTTTTTTCACATTTTTTGCACATAAAAGCTGTTTTAATTAGAGGTCGTATGTTAAACAGAAAAAACTGAATCTACTGTTAAAGAGTTCCTATAAAGATAAGTTAATTCATAATATACCTATACAGATTTTAATCAGTAGAGTATTTAGTAGATTATATCTTAATAAATATATTATAAAGGGTTTAAATGAATGAAGAACATTGTTTACTTAATTATTTATATAATTATTAATTAAACTTGTTACTTTACTTATATAATAAGTATCTATATATTAATATGTGAAGCAAAAACTTTGGACCAGCCTTTACGAAAAGCGGGGGAGTATGAAATTTGGCACACTTATAGCTTGTATGTACGAGAGATGCAGAACGCTTAATATTTTTTAATAATAATGCTTATAATGTAGATTAAATCAATAAATAAATATAACACACACTATCATAAATTTGACAATATTTATAATATAATATTTAATTTGACAATGATCATGCCCCGGGCGCTATTCCCAAAGGGGCGCCGAATGGTCCTATGGCAAAACTATTTAAATATATATATTTAATACATATGAAATTAAATGGGTTCGTCTGGGGGGCGCTGAAGAAGTATTTTGCCCTGGGCGTGAGTTAACCTCGCTAGTCCACTGACACAGCTTCCTTCCTTGACTTCCACCACTCAACACGTAATATTTCTATAGTTGGCTAAAAAAGATGAACTGAATGTCTTAACCCTAGATCCATTCTGCATGCGCTGTTCTGTGCGGGATAGCACAGCCAAACTTACGACAATGTTCCCTCATCTATGATATTCTTGATATCTATTCTATATTTAATAGGAAGACATCCTTACTTATTAAAACTATAAGCATTATATTTTTTATTAATATTACACTTATATAAAATGTATATTTACATAAGGAAACAAACAGACGTATAAATATATATGGAAACTGTTAATTTATGCGAAATTATTTTATTGTTCAATTATAATTCCTTATTATTTATACGTGATATGTAAAAAAACTTTATATAATAAAAACATCGCAAAAAACTGCTTATTAATAAACGTAAATTCTATGTACATTTACAATTGTAACGTAACTGTGAAATATGTAACTAAATGCTATAGTCATGGCTTTCAATGCTATAGAGGGAATACAAATCTATAAATATACTAGTGTACTTTGTTATTAACATAGCGGAATAAATTGTATGTAAAATTAATAAGTATTTTAATATATTGGTATATAATACAGTATTGTACAATATTACAAATATGAGAAAAAAAAGTATCCTATGTTCATCCCCAGGCCCTTAAGTATCTCTATGTGAGTATTTTATCACAATTAAAGCGATTTAGACCTGATTACGTAAAAGACAGACAGACAGACAGAGTTACTTTCAAATTTATAATATAGGTATGGATTGTAGATTTACCGACAGGATGTGGGTTCGAATCCCACTCGGGGGACTACGACTTCGGGACACACACACAATTAATAATTATCATTTCTTCGTTTTGGTAACATAACAAAGGGCGGCACGGCGTAGAGTACGGTCACTTAATATTCCCTTTCACATTCTAGATGTCAAAATGACAGATGAATCTTAAGTTTTTCTTTCTATGTATGCTAATAATGGGTACAAAAGTTGCCAAACTATCAATACTCACGTATTTCATCATACGACTAGTAGTTATTTGTATAGCATCGACCGTGGCATTATGTCTAACGAGTTTTACTTTCAAAACAAAAGTATTCTATAGCTTTTGTAGTCTAATAAGGATGTGAAGAAACGATTTTTTATTTAAAAAAAACAATAAACTATAAATACAATATCTTTATTTAGAACGATAAAAACATATTTCTTTTCTAAATTAATTTATACAATGTACATACCTTCTCGATCTCTATCCATTACTGACTTATATTTATTTATTTTTTCTTTTTACTTCGTTTATTTTCTATATAATTTTAATGAAACAACAAAAAAGGTTGAAAATCATCTTTAAATTCATTTTCTTATTGAAAACTGCTGTTACAAATTTACTAACAATTTCAATAAAACGGTAACTTTGAGTGATAAAAAGTAAAAGTAAATCGTAAGGTTGTTTAGATACGCTTGTTATTGGTAAAAATACGGCAATAAAAAAGCGTTTCGAAATATTAAAGAGAATCTGCAAATATTCCATAATATTTTAATTAACTAACTATATTAGTAAACGCTTAAATAAAAGACTATAACATAGATATGTTATGCCGAATATGTCAACTTTGAACCCGCACCTTCCTACTGCAATTAACGTTTTATACGTTGTGTACGTTACGCTAGCTTTGCGCTAAGTCTCTTCCAGAGTCTATTTTTAAGACACACATTACATGTTGCGGAATTCAACGCCGCACTCAGTAATATCTGTGGAACAAATATGAAAAAAGATTATAAAAATAATTCATTGTCCATAAAACATATTTAAAAATGAAATAAATAAAGAAAGGTAAAAACATCCACATATGAGATCACATATTCACATATATTATGTGATCAAACAATCACATGGAAATATTCATCAACATGTGACATTAGGTATAGGTATACGTGCACATGTGATTAATAATGGACAGATTATTAGACATAGACATATTGAATAATATTAATAATAACACACATGAGAATACACGTCCACACGTGGGAGTACGTATTCACACGTATGATCAGACATTCACATGTGAGAATACACGTTCACAAACTCAATATGTGAACACTCGTTTATATATGAGATCACATGTTCACAAATGTGATTATACACCATTTTTGTTTGAAATTATATTTTTATGATGATGATGATTCACATAATCCCAAATAATAAAAAAAAAATTATCTGCTCTATCTCCTATATAGCAGTGTAGGCGTATTGGGAATCTCATCACTTCATATGTTTCGTGAAATTAAGATAAGATACTTAAGTCGTGATTTGTTTAGGTACCAGAACGAGGAAATGAAAATAATCCATTTTCCAGAGTGGGATTATTATGAACCCACGACTATGGCGTTTACGACCTAAATCATATTTTTATTATAATTTATTCATATTTCCAAGTCACAACACTGCCCCGTATGTTTCCAGGGAGTCAGTGAAGCGTGTCACGTGTCGTAACATTATAGATTAATGACCATTGACCGCCCGTTTCTATTTTCTACGTTTTTCTATGACAATATGAATTTATATAGAAATTAAAAACGTCGTTTATCTTCTGTATTTAAACGATTTGAAGAAAAAATACTGTTGTTTTTATTAAATACTATTTTTTTATTATTTAATCTAATTTATAGTAAATATGGTTTTATTATGATCGATTTTTTTACCTTTAAACTTTTCCCTGCATATAGCAGGGTAGGCAGAGGGAATCTAGTGTTAAGAGATTCACACGCACCGCCAGATTTTTGCGTCATTGCGTGTAGAGTAGAGGAACTCAACGGCGCTCTTTGTCTTGCTACCAGCGAACGAGCGAGGAAATGAAAATAATTAATTGCGGGATACAACGAATCAAATAACAATTCAAAAGGAAAAAAATAGAAAATGTTTATTAATAGTGTTTACAAACATAAAGTTTCTTAGTTAGGCCCTAAACTAACTTGGCCTCTAAAGTTCGGCCCAGATTGTGATATACTAATATAAGATAGAGCGTGGGGCAACTGCGCCTTGACATTTATTATAACTATTATAGTTTGATGACAGAATTATGAAATGTTAACTTTACCAGTTTACCTGCAACCTCGTCTCCGAAGTATAATGAAACGAGATTTTAATAAAAAAATACATTAAATTAATTCAGCTTCATGGTGTATCCCGCACACAGTAGGGTAGACAGACGGAACTTAGTGTTAAGACACTCCGTTCCTCACTTTCCGCCAAAGCCTTCCCTGCTAAATAGATCATCCAAAAACAAGAACGAACGTCCATCCTCACAACCTTTCATATTTGTTATATTATTAGTAAAACTAATCATCGCCCACAATTTCGTTTGCGTGAATTTTTAGACGTAAAGTTGAAAATCAAGTTTATTTCCGTTACCGAAGCAATTTCAAGAAATCCTCTATTAGTATTTCAGCCATTTCGTTAGCCATACACACTCTAACCTACTATGCAGGTAGGAATTCAAATTTCTAGGTTCAGTAGTTTCGTCAGTGCGTTTTCTGTTAGTTACTCAGAAACGGAAGTTTTATGTATACGTACATAGATATATTATGAAGACAGCAGACGTCTAACATAGCAAAAGATATTCTCCAGAATGAGGTTCGAACTAACAACCACTGTACTCACAATCGAGCATTACGCAACTGTGCCATAATGGTCACTTCCAAATATTTATTCACATGTAAGTAATTATTTAACAAAATATTATTTCTTGGAAATACTTTCAATGTTTGTATAGGTTAAGGAGGTACAATTTACCAATATTTGTTTTAACTAGCTTCAATGTTAAATTGACTAATACTAATTGATTTAGGCCAGTCGTGGCGACGGTATCTCCAGTAACTCGGCTAAATTAAATATTTAAAATTTTCATTTTCTTGTTCTGTCTCCAGCAATGTCTCCAGACTTCTGCAGAAAGTGGGCAACGGTGACGGCAAGTGTCTTAATGGGGACGGAGTGTCTTAACACTGGGTTCCCAGGTTTCTTCTAACTGCTATGTACGGGATACAGTGTAAAGTAAAAACAAAATCTGGTTTTCTGTTAAGGTTACGGACGATAATTTTACGCGTAAACGCCATAAGAAAACATTAATGAAAAATTTTATATGCGTCGCTATCAGTACAAGGCCTACTCGGCCGATTCTAAAAAAGTAATAATAATAACTGCTTTGAGTCAAGAAAGTGACGTGACATCTACATTATAAATAAACACTCACACAAATGGAAAGCTGATCTTAAGCGTCACGAACTGTAGTTAGATGAGGTCGTGGATTCGATCCCATTTGATGGAATACTCATATAAAATATATTTTCGTTTTTACTGATTTTGATGGGTGTACTATTAATATCAGTTATTATAAAAAACTCTCCGTTCTCCTTGCAAAAAAGATCCCCGAGTGGGAATCAAACTAACAACCTTCGCGTAATTAGACGTTGTACCTCTATGCCACGACGGCCTCCTTATGTAATATTAGCTCATATTAAATATCAATATAATAAATAGGAAATGCCGTAAGGTTGTAAAGGTCTTATGTAGAGAACCTATTGCGTAGTATCAATATGTCTGTAGTTTGATTAATTATTATAATTTAATTTACATTAATTGAAAGCGTCGTGGGCACACCTCGTGGCGCATACTGCACTGCACTGCGGTGGTGGTGGGTTTGGTCTCCAATCGGGGAAAGGAAACTATTTAAATTATTTACATTTTTCTGATCCGGTAGATAAAACATGGCGATAAGATCCGTCATTCAACACATAATATCTGTAAAAGATTGAATGGAACGTGGTATTAGGACTATGTACCTACAGTCTGACTTCTATCTAGGTTAGAAGGAACCGTTTTTGTTATTTTAAAATGTAATTTAATTTGTAACATAAAAATCGTTATATCTAAACTTTTTATATAAGAACAGGGAACGGGGGAGTGGGGAAGGAGTGTCTTAACACTAGGTTTCCTCTGTTTACACTGCTGTATGCAGAATACAGCGTGAAGTTGATTTATTTATTTCATTTTTTAAAATTTAATCATCATAGTTCGTTAGTTTAAATGTGCTAAACTCATTAGCTATGGGATGGAATAGAAAAAATATTTTTGTGTTGAATAGTCCATTCATCGAGTAAGGCTATGCTAGGCTATATCGCGTTAATAGTCTCGATTTAATATAGTTATTATAAATGAAGAATGGAGTTTCTTAACAGCAGGTTCTGTCTGTATTACAAAAACTGTAGTATTATTTAAATGATTTAAGTAAAAGATATGACGTAAGTTGTAAGTCAATTAGCATCCGTATCTAAATTGTTATTCGACCTTTTTTCTTATTTGATAGCATTGAAACATTGATTACGTAGGACATATTATATTAGATAAAGGTCGTATGTTCGATTTACGGTCTAGCCATGACAAGATTTTGATAAATTTCTATTTTAGTTCAAAGGACTCACACCGTATCACAAATCGAGGGACCTATAAATGTAATTTCTCTGCTCTGGTAGACAAGGCACAACGTTGAGTTCCGCCTCTCAACAGGTGTCTCACCAAATAGGAGGAAAGTAAAGTAAATAGAGTCACAGAGTGTCTTAACACGAGGTTTCTTCTGTCTACCTAAAAAAATATTAAAGTTTTGTTGACTAGAAATAGTGTGGAAATAGATTACATATATTTATGCTGGCATTCTCTTACAGGTTGCTATCAAATAAAATAATATAATTTTTGCGTTTAAATTTAATTAAATAAAGCAGTACCACTTTCATCTCGTCTACTATCATCAACCTCCTCATAAATGCCCTCCGGCTGGTCCTCATATTTTGTATGTGACCTTCCTCCAATATCATCGATGCTGTGTCCTCGAAGGTCAACCGATTTCCTGCCTCTCTCTTAATAATAAATATTTACTATATTTAACGAACATTAACCTACATAAAAGTCTATTTTTATTCGTTAAAAGAGATTGTTTTTGCGCAGCCGCACAGCGAGACGCGGTCGTAGGTTCAATTTCCACTCGAGCAAATGAATCATTTAATATTTCCATTTCCTAGCTATAGTAACAAGACAAAATACGGCTTTGAGTTTCTTCACTTAACACGTAATGTCAGATTGGAACGGAGTGTCATAACACAAGGTTTCCTCTGCCTTTCCTGTTTCATGCGGGATAGAGCATGATAAAATACATGAGGGATACAAATATTTGAGGGTCTCGGGATGAACATAGGATACTTTTTTCTCATATTTGTAATATTATCGATATATACCAGTATATTAAAATACTTATTAATTTGACATGCAATTTATTCCGCCATGTTAATAACAGCCGTCGCTAAGCGACCGTTGCTAAGCAACGACTTGCAATGTTTGTTGTTAGTAAACATCACCCAAAATGAGCTTGCTTAACGCATCTCTCTATTGAAAACTGAAAATAATTTCATAAATATATTTAATAAATATTCGTATAGTTCAAGCGGGCGTAGCCGCGTTCGGGTCCACTAGTTTTTTTATATATTCATTAAGAAATGGCAAGTCTGGTCTGTGACATCACGCTAGTCTAAAGCCCTATACAGTGGCAGGCGCGGCGTAATGGTACCGATGACATAACTGACATACCTACTTACAAGTATATTCGAGTACCTTATATAATGGGTGTTTACACGCTATGCTATAATGTGAACGGCTTGAAATTTCTTATTTACATGTTTATTATATCTTACTGTGAAAGCTCAGTAATTGGTAAAACAGATATTGGTAAATCCGTTGTTTTACTAGGAAATATTGGTAGTTACCAATATGAGTTGGTAAATGTGATGATTAAATTAAGTTAGTTAGTTAGTTAGTAAAAAAAACCAATACCTAGCTTTAACTTGTTTTTAATTAGAGTCAGATGCTTTGGAAACATCCCTTTGGCCTCTTAAATCCTAGGCACTGGTCTCAGCTTTTCACCCTGCAACCAAGAGGCAACAGCAATAGGTATTGCATGGTACGTGGAACTTGTAGTGTAATGCTGGATTCAACAAATATGAGTATAGCCACGAGTGAATTGGATACCAGCTATATAGATTTACCAATTGCGCCACTGTAGGGTCTAATATTTAGTTAGTTACTTCAGTCGTATCTGTGGCCCGGTTACATAGCGTTATGGGTTCGATTCTCGTTTGAATGAAGTATTTTCATTTCCTCGCTCTAGTGACTAGATAAAGGCAGTGTTGAGTTCTGTGTTGGTTGATGTGGGTTACACCAGGTTGCATTTTTTTATATCTATTGTCAATATATCTTCTTCTTTTAATTTTAAGCTGGTAATAAATATCTCACGAGTACACAGTCTTAAGAATTTGATTCAACCTTAGTAATAACACCAATTTGAATATAATACTTTCAAGTGACGGTAATCGAACCCACGACCACCGCGGTATTTAGTACCTTGAGGTCATAAAGGTTTAAATTAAATTACTCAATTGATTGTAAAATGTAGGAAACATTTTGCTTCCTACTGTACTATATACTCGTATGTATAAGATTTCAATTGACTTCATAGATAAAGTTACATACATTCGATATTGCGAACCACAAAATTTAGCAATCGCATGTAATATCCTATTCAATTTTATATACAACTAGTCGTCGCCTACAACTTTGTTTGCGACGTAAAATTGCAAAACCTGTTTTTTCCTGTTTTCTGTTTTCCTAAGAATTTCGAGAAATATTTTCTTCACTCCCTAACCTACTTACATGGCAAATTTCGACATTTTAAATCCAGTAGTTTCGTCTGTGCCTTATCTGTCAGTCACAGTAACGAGATTTCTTTTTAATTATTAGTTTTTGCAACTTTAAGTGTTTTCCTGTATATCAGGGAAGGCAGAGAAAACCTATTCCTAACAACATTAATTTCATGTTCGAAAAAATAATATAAAAGGGAGCCTATTGTTAAGACATTGTATTTATCACTTCGGGTCAATTTTCCAGACATTGTGTATGTATGTAGCGGGGAAATTAATATAAATTTTATTTTTCTAATTTTCTTTCATTTTCCCGATATAATTCAAAATTTCAACGTAAAGCTGGCAACATAAATAAATCTAAATAATCTGTTAGCTTCAAATGTTAGTTATGGAACGTATTGCGTAAATTAAACCATTCTTTACGGTTTACATAGAAACGGGCCGTTCACTTTGAATTCCATACTTCGTGGTCAACTAGTTTTTGTATGTTAGATACATTTATAACATTTTAAGACGCGATCGACACATGCGATTTTCGTATTACAAAATATATTGATACCGCAGTCTTATAGGTTCAACACGGCGTTGAGTTCCGCCAATCAATTCACAACGTTTCTAAAGCAAGCGGAAGGTTGACAATTGAAGTCAAAATTGAGTCTAAGGACGTCACGTCTATACATGACATACAAACTAAAACAAATCATGTTAGTTTTCTTTTTTTTTATGAAAAAAAAAACTATGTTGTTAAGTATGGGGATTCTAATGGCTCATGCTATATATAGATCCAAGATCCAAGTTCAATTTCCATTCTGCTCTTAGACAAAAAGTTATAGTCGTCCTTCAAGAACACAGTATGTATAGATACTAGAAGGAAGGAAGGTCACTAAAAAGTATAAGGACTCCCCGATGGGCATGGATATGGAGGTTGAAGACAGTGGACGAGGCGGAACAGGTATGAGACCATAGTGCTTGGAACCCCTTTCTCTCTGTCTACTCCGATAGGTAAAGCGAGAAGATAAAAAATAACAAAAAATATACTTTTTCAATGTAAACACTATTCTTTTTTCTCAAGCGTGTAATAAAATAAGATATCTTTTATTGTATTATTATGTTCTCATGCTCTATTTTACATACAATATATGTAATTCTTTTGATGTGAACGCTCATTTTGTTCTCTAAGAAATAAAATAATAACAGAAATTAAATTAATGACACTGAATTAGTCGTCAATTAGCGTTGACTTGAATTAAATAAATATACATTTTATATATTAATTTTAGATACATTTTTTCAGCTTTACACTGTATCTTGTTATAACGTAGACAAAAGAGGGAACCGGGAACCTAGTGTCATGGCACTACGTCCCTATTAATATTTACGGTCTCCACTTTCCGACGAGTTTGTGAGCGAGTGAGAGTGAATCTAGTGTTAAAACACTCCGTTCTTCACGCACCGCCCTGTTTTCGGGACATTGCATACGAAGTGACAGAACACAAAGCCGAGCTATTCTTGTGGCAGAGCGATGAAATGAAGATAATTCATTCCCCCAGACGAGAATCGAATCTATAACCGTCGTGTATACAGTCCGACGCTGTACTGCTGCGCCACGAGGTCCTAGTTTTCATTATTTGATCTAGTAATATCTGAGAACTTATTACAATCCTTGAGTGAGTGACCTACATACAAGCGTACGTTCTAACTCTGATAACCAATAGAGCATGCATGGTCCATTCATTTAATGAATGAAAATAGAATAAAATTTTATGTAAAATGGTTTTTGTCTCTTAGCAAGAGGAGAGGAAGGGCTAGGATTTATTCTCACATATACCGTCCAATTTTGGATATAAGCGTGCGACTATTAACACAACTGTGGGTACGATTCCCACTCGAGGGAATTCCCACAAATTCCCACTCAAGCTATGTCAAAACTCTTATACATTTCTTTTACAATTTTTTTTTTACTGAAATGTTTAACTAATTGAATTTTTACGACGAGATAATTGACACTTAAAAACAACATTTACATTTAGATTGACCATTTCATTATTATCTGTGGATGATTACATGAAAAATTGTGAAACTGTACAGTCTAGTAAATATTTAGTTCAAAGTCAACATTTTTTTCTTTTTGTAACAAATGGTACTTTTTTTTCAGATGGACCAATTACTACGATACGTACACATTGAGCGGCGAAAATGAAATTTGAAATAAGTGCCATATTATTTTTAAGCTCTCTTACGTTAGGATTATCCAAATCTATTGATATCCAAAAGTTTAAGGAAGACAATATAAATGATATAGAAAATGATATAATAGATTTTGATGATGAATATTCTGTTAAATATGATAAGAAATATGAAGTACTTCCTTGGACGCCAGATAATTTTAAAAAAGATACTTATAAGTACACTATCATTAAAGAAGAGAAAATGAAAGAAAAGAATGAAGATACTGACACTAGCAGAACAACATTAGATTCGGTGACAGATAATATAAAAAAAACAACAGAATTAAGTGTCATACCACTAGAACTGCTAAGTACGACTGAAGGTGTATCAGTTAGTGTAACAGATCATACACCAGAACCTGACTTAACAGTAATTCCCCTGAGTACTACACAGAAAATTCCACTGGAAATAATTTTTAATGAAACCGTAACCTTGCCACCTTCTACGGAAGTATCTGAAGATTTTAATTCTACAACTGTGTTTTATGAAATGACAACAAAAACAATAAATGTCACCGATACTATAGACAGCAGTACCGCAGTATCAACCACTAACGACAAATATATATTAGAGTCAGACACAGACGACCCGTTTATAACACAAGAAGACGCAACAGAATCCTTTATAATGGTCAAAAATGAAACAAATATTTTAAACAAAACGTTGAATGCAAACAATAATAATGACTCGATAGTTGATGAAACAGATAATATAGCCGCAAACGAAGAAGTACCAGTATTCACAGAATTAGATACAGAAAACTTAACTGAAGTGCCAGAAGATTATTATGATTCAAAGGATATTGTGCCCACTCCTACTCCTAAAACAGACACTCTATCAGTGATTTTTGGATTCGCTGGTAGTGTTGTAGAAAGTGTAGTAGAGAGTGTAGCAGAAAGAGTGGTACCGAAAGGATTATATGACCTATTCAAAAGAATGCAAAGGCAAAACGAGTTGTTAGAAGCTGAGAAATTAAGGAGCAGAGAAGAAAATGGCGGAATAGGTATAATATATATTAATAGTAAAAAATAAATAAAAAAAGTAAGAACAATGTATTTTAAAATATTTATCTTTTTCGTTTATCAGGTCAATTCACACGTGGTGTGATTAAGACCATTTCAACAGGGTTAAGCAGACCTTTCAGTCAGCTCATGGCTGGTGTCAGAGACATCGGTTCCTTAGACAGTGATCGTGGTTTCATCAACAGTTTGGCCTCCGGAGTTACCAGTGTTGCCAACGTTGCCAATTCCATGGTAGATGTCTTTAAGGACAGAGTTGAAGCTATTTATCCTGGTAAAGTTTTCTTTCACTTATTATATTTGATAAAATATATATACCTATGTTTCTTTTAGCAAATATGGATGTAGGTTCATTTTCTTCATCTGATTACACAAAGTTCAAATAAGTTTAAAAGTAACTAAAACCGCAACAATAAATAACTTAAAGCGGCATGACACCTTTTTCTTCATTTTCTACCTGAACTTGAGAAATAGCTGGTTGAGTGGAGGAACACTTTCCGGGGAGGAAATCGAATTTGTATCGATCACGGGTTCTCTCAATAGATTTCCCAATTAAAATTGTCGATTTTACTAAGTTACAAAAATAAGAATACGACTTTAAATTTAAATAATGTACATCACTTTCAGGTACAATCTGGTGTGGAGACGGTCACTCCGCGCAAGCTCGCTCTAGTGACTTAGGTCTCTTCTTTTTCACGGACACTTGTTGCAGGCAGCACGATGCATGCAAGATGTATGTATTGGCTGGAGAAACGAAATTTGGACTCACCAACACTGGATTATTTACCAGGTCATTATCATTTTATTAACGAAAATAAAATAAAATTGTGCCAAATTGTGTAAGAATTTAATCATTGAAAAAAAAACAAATTTTCAGGCAATTTAAGGTCTATGAACTCCTCAACCTCCAAAAACCTCGCAACCTTATGGGACTTATTATACGCGTGATGGTTGTGAGTTCGAACCCGTTTCGGTGAAATGATTGATATTTAAATTATTTTCATTTCGCCGCTCTGGTAGACAAGACACAGGGTTGACTTCCGCACACAAAACCCACAATACCTTAAAAGTGGGGAACGCAGTGCCTCTAGTCCCGAAGGTACCTCTACCTAATGCGGTATGGGTTCTGGAAACTGCTTTTTTTATCATACGTATTTTTTTATTAAAGATCTAATGAGCATTTCCGTTTCTCAACATCATTAACAAATTGCTACAACCATTGTATAAACTGTAAACAAACTCTCATGACTTCCACTTTCTCTTTCGCTGTCAGTCATAACTAATATAAATGTATATTACAAGAATAAATGAGCTACAGAAAAATATTACGCATTATCTTTCGTAGTTATGCAACTAAATGTTCTTGATATTCGTGAAAACTGGTTTCTTTAGCCCAATTTCCTGGTTATGTTAATTTGGTTGGTGAAATTGGCTGTTATTGCAAAGGTCGTGGATTCGATAGCTAGTTTATATTATGCATGTATGCGTCGTAATGGCATTGGTGTATATTTGTATTTTTTTATAGTCACACTGTATCCCGTACATAGCAAGTAGGTAGAGGGAACCTGGGAACCTAATGTTAAGATACTCCGATCGTATTAAGATACTTTATGGAATTACCGAGGTTTTGCTTGTTAAGTGGTGGTGGAACTCAACGCCACGCTTTGCCGTGGAAATTGAACACAACCGTCAAAAAGTCTTGACATTAGGCAACTTGTCCACGTATCCTGGTATATATATAGATAAAAAAATGAAAGGTATCTATCTATATAGCATCTATATATGATATCTACATGGTCCTCTTAGACACGCCTCACTCTACAACCCACAACGGTAATTTAAATAAATTGCGTACGATATAAATCTTATAAGAAACGTTTATTTTCATTTTATTACGATAATATACGTTAGGCCGTCGTGGCGCAGCAATATAGAGTTTAGTGAACAGGTTCTGGGTTCGATTACTACTCGGGGGAATTAATTATTTTTATTTCTCTCGCTCTGATAACAAGGCAAACTGCGGCGTTGGAGGTGAACTCCATCACTCTAAACTCAATGTTTCGAAAGTTAGCGGATAATGGGGAATGGAGTGTGTTAACCGTAGGTTATCTCTGTATATCCTGTTATGCGAAAAAGCCAATATCTTTGCAATATTTTAAAAAGTGCAAATAAGTTATTTTTGCATTTATTCTCTTTATTTTTTAATTTGTAGCTTCGCACTGTATTCCAAATCGGCTTTACGCGGAATATAATTGGAAAAGGGAGTGTGCAGGATACAGCGTGAAACTGAAAAAAAGTCCTTTACTAAAGTAGTAATTTTAAAATTATAAACATTAATAAAATCGCAATCTTCTCTTCAGCCTTGAAACGTAAAATGGATTAAACTTTAAATATTAAATCAAAACGATGTAAACAAGTTCGAAATAACAAGTATAAACAAATAAAATAATAAATGCGGGAAAATTTTTATATCTAAATAGTAGTTTTTTTATTTCCCCGCTCTGCAAAGCGCGGCGTTAGGTTTCGCCATAGAATAGATAATGTCTCAAAAATGTTATCTATGCTTACTCTGTCATATGTAGTAAAAATCTAAAGCTAAAAAATGCATTGGTATCTATTTGAAGAGACCCCGTTAAAAGGCACATTAACGCTCTCCACTCTCCGGGCTTCTCTCTCGGTAGAGAGATATTTTTCGATAGGTATATATAAAAATATTTCCACTCGAAAGTTCAACACGCAATGCCTCATAAATTGGGTGAAAAGTGGGGGACCGAATTGTCTGAACTGGGAACCTAGTGTGTTAAAACTAAGTTCCCAGGTTCCCACTGCCTACCATGCTAAGTGCAGAATACGGCGTGAAGAAAAAAAGAATAAAAAAATATATTTTATTACAAACTATTAAAGCAATCACTTGTTTTGAGCAGTTGTGTAAAGCTATTATTTAACTGTCATATATTTATTGTTACATAATTATTATTAACTAGCGACCCTCTTGCGGCTTCGCCCGCTTTTACTACTGGATTATTCATATAATGTATGTTTTCAAAGCACTTTTAAATCTGTGCTACTAATCTTTTCAAGTACTTATTAAAATATATTTAAATGACTATTTTTAAACGGAAGAAATTATAAACAAAAACCTACCTACTAATAACTACTACAAAAAATATGAAACCAAATATATCGCGCTGAAATAATACTTTCAACTCCAATTATCCAATACGTGCAAACGCATCTAAATCTTCGTCGCTATAGAGACAGGCGGGTTTTTTTTCGACCTTGTGGTTAATGCTGAAGAGAGTATTCTGTCCCTGATGAAAAGCAAGCACTACGTGGCAGCCTGTGAGGGAAATTAAATAGAATGCATCGGCCGCGAATCGAACCCGGGCCGCCCGCGTGGCAGGCGAGCATTCTACCACTGAACCACCGATGCGTGTAAAGCAGGCGGGCGCGGCGGACGCATGGCGAGTGGCGAGCCGTTTCGCAGCAAGGATTTTTTGATATTGTAACAACTTCTAAAGTACTTATTAAAATGAAAAACAGTAAGAAACAGTTTTGATCTACATTAAATGGCCAATGTAACTAATATACTTATTTATATGCTGAGAGTAAGGGATAAGTAAAACTTGAGCCGATACAGCTGAAGTGTCAACGGCGTGATGTGTCAACAATTAAATGTGTTTTTCCGTAAAACTATTCGCAATTTCGAAATAGTGTAAAAAGCAAATTTTAACATCGTTTAACGTAGAAAATTAATAAAGTATTTGAAAGGATAAGGATTAATACCATTATGGAAAAATATGACCCACAATAAAAAATATATTGAAATTATTATTTTTAGAGAGAAAAATGATCACTACACGTTATTCTTAAAAGATACGAATATGCCGTCGCGGACTTTTTTGTAGATCTTATTAAGAGGAACAATACTCCAGTACATTTTTTTCATGTAGTACTTGCCATTAAAGCAGCGCATGCGCGAAAGTGTCTCAACGGGTAGGACTTTATACATATTTATCGTATTTATGTTAATTTATATAAGAATGTACAAATAATAAACTATATATAAACCTTCTACGGAAAATACTCGACCTAATGGTGAAAACCGCATCAAAATCCGTTGGGTGGTTTAGAAGAAGAAGAGTTAGAAACAACAGACAGACACAAAAAGCGACTTTGTTTTATAAGATATAGGATACGTAATAAAGTGACAGTAAAATATGGCGACAGATAAGTAAAATAACATTATAAATTACTATTATTTTTGGTTTTATTCAAATACTTATAATCTTTGTACATTATGTAAAATTACACATCTTTGGATCAGTGAATCACCATCTGACTGTAAACACAGGGGTTGTGGGTTCAATTTCCACTCGGGTTATGAATGATTATCATTCCCTCGTTCTCATAAGACAAAACAAGTTCAGTTCAGTCACTTAAAATGCAATGTTTGAAATTGGTCGAAAAATGGGGCACGGAGTGTCTTAATACTAGGCTCTCTATTCTGTTATGTGCGGATTACAGCCTGGAGCTAAAAATAGTATTATTTCAGTTTTAGCAGGGTAAAAAGAAAGCATACTTCGGTCTCTGCCTTAAATACTATTGAAGAGTCTTCTCTGCACGTTCTTCTTTCACGCTAGCGTGAGTTCGATTTCCACGAGGGCTGAATGTTGAATTGTTTTTTATTCTCGCGCAGATCGAGAACAAGATAAACGTACTCAACGACCAGTGTCTCGGAAAATGGTAAACGCAGTATTTTAACATTAGGTTCTCTTCTCTGTATGCCAAGCTATTTGTGGGATACAACGCATCCTATTTAGCAGAATTCAAACTCAGGACCGTCGAGTTTTATCACTATGAACTAACAGACAATTGATTGTATAATATATGGCAACATATACAATTCGTTATTTATAGCTAAATTATTATAAACGTCAGCTGCTTTATGACGATCATAAAATTTATTACTCTACTAGCGGACGCGCGCAGCTTCGCTTGCGTAATTAGGGGTGAATTCTAATAAACCACGAAACATGTGTTCAATGCAATATTTTTAAGAGTCTAAATTTCAAATTTTATAAAAATCGGTGGCGATTTAAAGATTTTTTCATACAAACTTTCAACCCCTTATTTGCACCCTTAGGGGGTGAATTCTAGAAAACCATGAAACATATGTTCAATTAAATATTTTTAAGAGTCTAAATATCAAATTTTATAAAAATCGGTAGCGATTTAAGAATTTTCCCATACAAACTTTCAACCCCTTATTTGCACCCTTAAGGTGAGAATTCTAGAAAACGATGAAACACGTGTTCAATTAAATACTTTTAAAAATCTAAATTTCAAATTTTATAAAAATCGGCGCCGATTTAAAATTTTTTCCATACAAACTTTGAACCCCTATTTCACCCCTTTAGGATTAAAATTTTTCAAAATCCCTTCTTAGTGGATGTCCAGATTACGAAAGTAAACATCTGTCCAAATTCCACGTTTCTACGCACAGCGGTTACGGCTGTGCGTGCGTCTTACCTCAGTCAGTGAGGACAAGTCCTTTTATATATATAGATAATGGATAGATCAACTTTGATTGGGTTTCGTCGGTTCTCAAATATGTCCTAGATTATGTAATAATGTTTTATGGCCCACTTTTGAATATGTGAATTACTTCAGTAATTTAAACATAAAGCTTAAATCCTATTAAAACATAAATATGAAATGAGTGCCAAGTTCAATATTCAATATTGCATCGTTCTTGATTTCATCGACTTAGGAATTGGAGATTCATAACTGTAGGTGCCAACTTCTGTGTTCATTCGGATGCAATTCAAGCAAAAATTTGAGTCGATAAGTTTTTGCATAAAGACCATTATATAGTTGCAAATTGGTTTAATTAACCAAAATAAAGTAAACGCTGTTCCTGTAAAAGAGACAGAAAAAGAGAAATAGTTACTTTCCGTCCAATTTTCGAGGCATTGTGGGTTGCGCACTTCAACGCCGGGCCATATCTTGTTCTAAGAGCGAGGAAATGAAAATAATTTAGTCTTCCGAACGGGAATCGAATCCACAACTATCACATTTACGGTGAACACTGTCCTGTCATTGCCAAAAAATGGCAAAAAAATTATAATTATTGTTATAGTTTAAAACAACATGTCTACAAAAGTTACATTATCTAAATTCTTGCGTAAAGAGAAAGCGACAAAACTGATCTTGTTAATAATTGTGTTTTGAGTTTATTATCCGGCTAATTGGTGTTGTAACAAGCTATTGTTGTGTAACTGTGATGTCATGAGAACATTTTATTTTGTAAGCGTTATACTCAACATGCGGCTTACGGAGGCTCTAGGCCTTTTACCCACCGCATAAATTCATATCGATTGGCGTAACTTAACGCCGCGCTTTCTTTTGTTATACCTGATCGAGGAAATCAAAATAATTCGTTCCTACCAGTGAAAATTCAACCTCAAGGCGTCGCGTTTACGTGTGAAAATTATATTTATGTATTAATCTTTCTTTTCTTTCCACAGATCGCACTGCAGTTGCGACGCAAAGTTCAGGGAGTGTCTCCGTAAGACTAATTCTTTAGTTTCCGCCCAAATAGGGCTCACGTATTTCAATGTGTTGGGCCCTCAGTGTTTTAGAAAAGCTCATCCTATAGTACGCTGTGTACGACGAACTAGGTAAGTCCATTTTTTTGAGGGAAGGAATGTTGTGCTAAGACTTTCTGTTTCTAAAGCAGTCGTCCAATTTTGTAAATATTGTATGTTAAATGGAACAACTGAACGCCTCGTTTTTTTAAAAGAGCGAGGATGGAAAATAATTTTAATTTGATTCCCTGAGTGGGGAGTGAACCCACAACCATCGCGTTTACAGAGAGAAACCCTACTGAGCCATAACGCGACAGCTTATACATATGTAGCAATTGTTTTTTTAATTTTCACGCTTGCCCCGTATTTAGGCAGGTTAGGCAAAGGGAACCTAGTGTTAAGACATTCCATTTTCAACTTTGAGTCCCTTAGGGCGTACATTGTGTGATGTTGTGCAGAAATTTATGGACGATTAATTTTCCAATCAATAATTTATTATTTATATAGTGTGTGAATATTACTTTATAGAGTCATAAAATATGCAAATAGATACTGTAATTAATAATTTTATAGCGCGACTAGTAATCGTCTGCTATTTTGTTTGCGTAAAATTTAATACTTAAATTGAAAAATCCTCCTTTTTTGTCGTTTACTTTTTTTTTAATAAATTCAATTTTAGTCTTATCTTACAGTTCTCAAGACACCTACATGCTGTATTTTGACTTTCTAAGTTGAGTAGTATCGTCTGTGCGTTGTCTCGCGCCTGTCTGTGTGCTGAGTAGTAGAGTGAGAGTGAGTAGAGTACTCAGTAACAGAAGAGTCTTATAGGTACTCTATTACAATACAAAGAATCAAACTTACAGCCAATTGCTGTCCCACTGCGCCACAACGGCGAATATTTAAATATAATAATATTTTATTTCTACATTATAAATATATTTATTTATTATTTTCAGAATAACCAGTCTCAAATGCGAAGAATATGAACTGGATTACTCAAAACCCAAAATGTGGCAATGGTTCGACAACGAGACGTATTGACAGCACTCCACCTAAGAATAAAGAAAAATAAGTCTTTCCACTAGAAAATGGGAAAATTGGAGAAGAAAATTAATCCCTTTTCATACATTTTTTTCGAAAATGATGATATAACTGTGATACATTGAGATTTTTTTCTAATAATGATAAAATGACATTTTTTTTCATATTTATTTTACATGTGTACAAAAAAGTTACCATTAAATATGTGTCTATAATATTAAATATTATATACTAAAATCATCTTGTGGTACAGTAGCGGTAAGTGTAAAGGTAGCCGCTTCAATTCATTCTAAAGAAAGATTATTTTTATATATTTTCTATCCCGAGTAAGATTATTTTAAATAGTACTCCTAACTTTTATAATATTATTGATTAAATTAAGAATATTATTTATATTTGTTGTACTTTATTGATTACATGTCCAGTCTAAAAATAAATACGAGAGATTTCTTCGGTTTCATATCATAAGTACGATTTATTTGAGACTAGTGGCAAATCGTATGATATGGCCACTACAAAATATAAAACCCTTTTTTTCCATTCCCGCTAGGAATTTTGAGAATTACCTGCATGCCTGATAAATAGGGTTAAGTCGTATAAACAAACGTATACAAAAAAAAATACAATTTTCCGAGTTTTAATGCTTTTGTTTAAGTGAAACACTCACAAAACATATTGTTTTTTTATATTATATAGAAAGTAATATCTTTGATTTTTTGACCTGTAATTTTATTTTAAACTTAAATATAAAACAAGGAAATTTTAATATGCTAAATTCAAAATTTTGGAATAGGTCTTGTATTATGAGACCTATTTATTTTTTTATATTTTAGAAATAAAAACAACAATCATTACTTTTATATTTTATTTACGAAACATCAGAATAAATATAGAAATGTCACATTAAACAATAAGTTATTACACTACAAATAAAGTTTGTATATAAAACAAAAAAAATGCCAAAACATCCATTTAACTTTGGGCCCTATGATAGTTTCGAACATTTTTCATAATAATATAATAAAAAAACGAATCATCATAATTATTTGATTCATTATTTATATCATTAAATTATGAAATTAATGATAATGAAAAAACAACGGTATAGATAATTTGCAAGTAACGCTTAATATTTTAATATTATAAATATATCGTTCATAAATAAAAAATAAGCATCCTAATTCCATTAAATGTTTTTTTTCAAATATTCATTTGCTAGCGCCTTTTGTATCGTCGAATGAACATAAAGCTATCACCATTTGAGAAGGCAGTTCTACTGAGAAGAGATGGTAATAAACTTTAAAAAACACTTACTCTTTTTTATCGAACGTATCATAAGGTCCTATCCACTAAGACTATGTGATATCTAAATGTGCGCAAAAATTTTCTTAAACTGTGTATACAGATATGTCCTTGTCAGTTAATGTTCGTGCAGTCATTTTTTTATGAAAAAAAAATACATTTAGGATTGTATTTTATAGATAACAACAAAATTTCTAATATATATTTTTTAATGTTACTCCGCTTGAAAACTTATAAAATAAAAAGCTTTTACAAACGTTAATTTTTTTTTGATCGTATCAATCTATTAAATCATACTCGTATTCAATTGTGGATTGCAAGCAAACAATAATTCTTTTCAGTTCATTTACTAATGAATTCAATGCAGAATGTTATCAAGTAATTTTCCTAACCATATGTATATGAAAAATATATATCTTATATAAAAAAGCTTCATTTATATTATTATCATAATAATAAAATTATTTTTGTTGTTACCTATACAACAAAAATTTAAATGAAGCCAATAAATATTAAACAATTTTCTACTATTTCGAAATATTTTATGTAAACATTTCCATCTATGACTCTAATGATGCCTATATATATAAAGATAATGATAAATGACGTCATATAAAGCTATATAAATACAAATTGTAAAATTGTAGTTATTTGTTCATTAAAAAACATTGAGTAAGTCATAATAAATTATGTAAAGCGTAAACATTCTGCTATGATTATTCTAATTTAGTAATGATATAAATTATATATGTATATAAATCATTGTATTATAATATGCTAATGAAAGCTACTAAATGTATGCGATACTAAATATTACATATTAAAAAACACAGGTGATATATTCACAAGGATACACCGATACAGGGGCATCATTAAACTATCATTATAATGATATAAAAATCTAAAGTAAGCTACGCCTAGAAAACCCTATGAAAGTATTGGCCTATCAAATATATAGATATATTGCTTAACGTGGTCCAATGGAATATAATTAGGACTAGTTTAGGTCAGACTTAGGTCCTGATAAGGGAGAAAGGAGGAAGATATTAATGATTGGAAGTACAAGTTTAAGTCAAATGTCAGGCTTCACCATTATTTATACGGGAATTATATTCACCATTATATTTTATTTTATAATTATGAGAACAGCCATAACTGTTTGATTTGAAATTTAGTTTTTAAGCCAAAGTATGACTATATACCAAAAGAAATTCAAGCTTGATATTTATCTAAGATGATAACCCTTATTGTCAATTCCCTGGTTTTTCTTACTACTCTCGTTTTCAAAGAGTCATCTCTAAGTATCATTATTATAGTCAACTATTATATGTTCATTATATTATACAATAATGAATATATGAATATAATAATGATATTTAATGATTAATGTTCCTCTACAATAGCTAAGCCTCTACTTTTGACTAATGATATCTGATGGACTAGATCAGTACTAGGATGGTCCAGGATTGTCCAAGGGTGAGGTGAAATTGGTGTTTTATTTGGACCCTGGGATATAAAGCGTTATAAAACTGGCGTAACTAAAGATTTTAGTATACTAGGATGAACCTAGCGTTTGTACGTCTACAATATATTTGTTAATGTAATTTTAATATTATTTCGAGTAATTTTATTTATTAATACAGATATATAACTATCACGATTAGATAAGTGTTTTTGTATTAATAAATAAATAATATTCATACGATAAATTACAATGACATCAAAAACATGAACGCACAATACATCTACTTATTATAATAAGTAATTTAAATATCATTCCTATTAATATAATTGTGTTTCTAGCGTCTAAATACACGCGTCAGCTATAAATATAAAATAAACACTAATAAAATAAGGCAAATGGGTTTTACGGAGGGATTTAAAAATATTCACTAAATGTCAGGCACTCAAATTGAAATTATTTATCAAAGGAAAGCTTAAGGTCTAGTGTGCCTATCCTATAAATAAAGTAATTCTGGGCAGGTTATTAATGAAAAAAAATAGAATGTCATTGCTGTAGATATGTTGAATGGACTAGGTGTTACAGTAGAATTTAATTCATTATTTAATTTTACTATGATATGAAAAGTAATTCTTGCTTGAAAACTATTATCACTATTTCAAATGTTTTTCTTATAAAAAGCTAGTTAATTTGAAGTCCATTCATTCATATACCAACATTGATATCCACGAGGTTTCACACTTTTCCACTAAGTTTAAAAAGCTACGCTACATCAAAACAGCGCATTTTAAAACTTTGGCAAAATATTTTTGGATGGATTCAATTATAATTCAGTTAATAGTCTGTTAACGTGCCTTTAACTTCTCTGTGCCTGCGCTTACCTACTTTCTACGGCTTTACTTTACAATCTAATTGCCCTGTTTCAGCTGCCCAACTCGCATAGTCACTCTATCAATAATTCCTGCTCTACCCTTATTTACGAGTATATATCACAAGTTGTTCAATGCAAATATTGCGCAAAACAGCATTCACAGCTTCTTTAATAGAATATGAAATCAAATAAGTATAATGTAAAATATATGATACAGTTTTCAAAGATTTTATCCTGCAATAATTTTATTTGGGGCCAGGCATACAAGTATGTGACTGTAAACTTTGATGCCCATTTGAGGGCATGAAATATTCAATACTTTCATTTTTCACTCTGGTAACGATGCAAAAGCGCGGCATTCCTCCACTAAACACGCTATACATCCAGAAACCGGCGGAAAGTACAGAGCGGAGTGTCTTAACACTAGGCTCTCTCTGCCTATCCTACTACATTCAGGATAAAGCGTGGATCTGATATTTTTGTTTAAAATTCCAAATATTTCAATTTTACAGGGAAATTATATTAATTAACGCATTTTATGAATTTTGTACACAACCTGTGATATATATAAATGATTTTGAACTCACGATTCACTACAACTATTCATTATAAAACACTCCTATGTGTATGTTTGTCTATTTCTAATTCGATAGCTTATACTTGAAGCCGTGGACCCGATTGGTGTTAAACAGAATGAAACATATTTGAAAAGATAACGAAAAAAAGAAACTTATAAGATAGCGATAAATATCTAAAAGGGTCTAAACAGATTATAAAGACAAGTTACAGGAAAACAATATACGAATTTAGTTTAAATTATATATATACACCTATACTTTTACAATATTGTACGAAATCACTAATATATCCGTCAATAAATTGGTATAATATATTCCTTATAATTTAATTGAAATATATTTTAATAAACAAATTTCAAACATGCAATATTGGTAAAGGCATTAGAAAACTTTATCTGATAAGTTTAATCATGCCTAAACATGCTGCCATTAATGATATATTTCATTAATATATTATACTAATGATAGCAAATGTCATTAGTTCGTTAATCATAATGATCATTATAATATAATAATAAATAATCTAACATCTAATTGGAATATGAACATTTATTTAGGAGACACGATGGGATCACATATAATTTTATTAAGGACTAACGAGTACATACTCAATACTTCTATAATACTTTAATTGTTCATTATTTCTTAATTTTTTTATTTCTCATTACATTTGAAACTAAAAATTTCATTAAAATTTCATAATAAAAGTTAGCTTTTTTTAACGAATAAAAAATATATTAAAAAAAGTCTACTATACAATAATAATACATTACAAATTTTTATGTCATAGTGACAGCCGCCGGCCCGTCTTTTCCCCGTAAGCATAGCAAATATTTTTCAAAATCCTTCCTTTAATTCATATTTTTTGTGCAAATAATATAATAAAGTCCATAATGCAAATAAAATAATAAGCTATGCATACTAGTTATAATTTTATTTAAATAAAATATATTCGATTTCTATTTCCAAACTGTCTAGCCTATAATGTTCTATTTTTAAAATTTTTGCTCGATGCAGAAATCAGTAAGTTTATTAAAATGTTCTAAAAACATAAGGCTATTACTTTTCAAATTAATGCTTCCTCCTACATATCAAACACAAAATTTCTTTTTTTCTTTCCGCTTGAACTTAAATTTGCGTGTTGAGAGGCAGAACTTAAACGCCATACATAATATAATTGGTACAGTAAATAACTAATTATTCATTTATTTACAAATAAAAAATTATAGTGGGGAACGGAGTGTCTTGATACTAGGTTCCCCCTGCCTACCCTGCTGAAAAATGTAGATTTTTATTTTAAAAATATATAGTGTGTAAAAATGTGATAACGGAAAATAAATTATTAAATTTTAATAAACTGATTTCTGCACCGTTATTTCAATACATTTAAAATTGTATACGTACATAATTATATATATTTCCAAGCATTGCAATTTTATTTATTAATAAATATTTGATTATATAGGTAATATAGGTAAGCAAATGTTGATTACTTGGGGAATATTCGCTTCGATTACGTTCGCAATAATTACGCTTTTAATCATTTGACGAATTACGCATAGTTATTCGCACAATCGAAGAATGGGAAGCAGGCGACGGGCTCGGCGGCGGAATGCTACAGTACGTGGAGGTTTTCACAGGACTTGGATTTGGAGTCGCGTGCCCACACCCGTCCTAGTAGACCCCGCACCTGGAAAATATTACATGAGATATCAGTGCTCTATTTCTGCCTATTGGAATGATAGTTTAAAGGAAAAATATATGAAATTTGTGATAAATCACTAAAATATTACTAAAATTAGAAATTAGAATTACACCTAAATCATAACGTTATTTTTCACTTATTTTCTCTTCTTTGCCTGCCCGATGTAAAACCTGCAGGAGAACTTTCTTCTTCATTATCAGGTAAGAAGATAAAGACAAACTATACATACTTTTACACTAGCAGACAGTCTAGTGCGTTTGCGTGGAGTACTGGAGACAGAGGAAGGCGCGGGGGCGGCGTTGTTTTCCGTTTCTAATGGGGAACGAGCGCGACTGCGGTTCTTTCTGGAGCCGCTACGTTTTCTGAAATGTGTGAAAGAATAAAGAAAATAATTGGATTGTATAATTACGTATATAGTAGGTTATTTCTTTAGCCTCATTCTGTATCTTTTCATAGCAGGCAAAGGGTATAAAGTGTTAAAATACTCCATTCCGTCGAGGCATTATGGGTATAGTGGCGGAACTCTGCTTCGCGCTTTGTCTTGTTACCAAAGCGAGGAAATGAAAATAATTTATTTCTTCGAGTGAATATTATTGCGTTTACTTACATTAAAAATAATAATGTTGTAATTATCATTACTTTTTCTTTTGTCATTATCATTAGTAATTAAATTCTTCCTCACCTAACTCTTTCGGCATGCTGTTGCTTTAACCTGATCTGTGTGAGGAGTCCCACCAGCAGCTCGTCAACATTATGATTGATGCCCACCGATGTTTCTATGAACTTGCACTCGTATGATGTGGCTAAAGCTTTGCCTTCTGAAAATACGTATAAGATGAGATGTAAAATATAGAGTCGAAAAAGTAATTAAATATTTTATATTTTTTTATTTTTTTATTGTAGTTTTAGTTTTCATCCTTAGTAGGGTAGATAGAGAAAGGAGAATTCAATTTTCAAAACGCTGAACGCAACGTTGGGTTTTATCTTTTTACAAAGACGAATAATAAATTGAAAATAACTAATATCTATCCTCGAATAAGAGTCGAACCCATAACCGTCCATATTTCAGTATGAGGCTGAGCCAGACATATATAACAAAGCTATAAATAAGTTCAGCTTAACGATCGTTCTGTCCGTAATTTCATTCAATAGTAATAGAAACGTCGTCTCTACGAGTTTGTTGTACTAAAACGGGCGTTAGTCGAGCTATAATGTGTATACGGTCTAAAGTCTGTATTCCACTACAGAATATAGCTTTGTTTTTGATGCGTTAGTGAAGATTGGGAAAATTACAAAATGCTTGGAAATGAAACCGGGAATAATATAAAATCTATTGGTTTCACATTTAGCAGGGAAGGCACAGGGAACCCCGTGTTAAGATATACCGTCCCCTATTCTAGGCCCAATTTTAGAGACCTTATATGTTGATTGACAGCACTCAGCGCTTTGTCTTTTTACCAGAACGAGGAAATGATTCTATTAAGGTTTATCTATTTATTCTGTAAAGACAATAGCTTCATATATTATGGAAAATTGTATGCAATGGAGTTACAATCTAAAAGGGCTGATAGTCGTAACCGACCACCCGACCTTGGACCTTTTCCGTCCACTTTACGACATCCCTTGCGGAAAAATTAGGGGTAGCAATTACAGAGTTTACTCTTATTTGGTTAAGCCCTAAAGCGAAGGGAGGTAGTGTAGGCTAGATTGATCGTTTCAACAGGAAGGTTAAACCTTTGTTTAATTGAAAACGTATACCAGAAGTACTTTACTAAGTATTTTATTTAATTATTTTGAAGACGAGGCCATCGAGGTTGTAGGTTCGATCACCATTTGGGGCAAAGATTATATTTTAATTATTTTCATTTCCCCGCTGTTGGTTGATATATCGCGGCGATATGTTTTACGCAAGGATTCAATGTCTTGAAAAATTAATGGAAAGTGGAGAAGGGAGTGTCTTGCCACTAGTAAGTAGTTTCCTTTTCTTTCCTGCTATGTGCTAAAAAGCGTGAAGTTAGAACTAAATCGGATAAACATTTTATAAGTAGCCTAAATATTACCTCAATAAGGAGTCGATCCCAACACCACTATGCGAAAGTCCGAAAAGTCCGAAAGTCTTTAAGCATTTTTTCCCATTTTCATTCACAAATTTAAACGTTTCGTTTCACGCTATTTATGGACATTTAAATAAAGTTAACAGACGCTAGCTTATTACGTATTTATATATTCTGTATTAGTCTCGACTCCCGAGTCTCAATTACATGCACATTTTTTGCGTCAGCTGCTATTTTGATTTACAATTCAAACAAGTTTTGACTGAAATATATTATAAGAAATAGAAGAAACGTTTCTTCTTTGAAGATGGCGCGGCGGCACAAAATCTGAATCGAAACGCGACGGTTGTGGGTTCTATTCTCATTGAATTATTATCTTCAATGGGACTTTCCTCGCTCTGGTAGCACGACAAAGGTAGTCGTAGTCCACTTCCTGAAAATTGAGTAGAAAATGAGGAACGGAATGTTTTAACATAAGGTTCCTTCAATTTATAAGGTTTATGATGACTGGTTGAGCTCAACGCCGCGGTCTGACAACAATTCATTCCTCTAAGTTGGAATTGAATTCACAAACACCGCATTTTCAGTTAGACGCTGCGCTACACGGACTCTCATTAATTAATAACAAAATTATAATTTAAATTTACAAAGACTTTTTTTCCTTATAGAACTCTAAAGGCCGGGTCAGTAGAACCCGCCGGAAATACCGAGTTTATAATATTACTAACAAAGGTATCTTTGTCATGAAAACGTTTCTTTGATCCTAATAAAAGTATATGCAGAATATTTTTACACAATTTCTTACCATGCTGCCAACACAATAAAAATCAAAATGGCGTAGGGCTATACAAAATATGGGTTAAACCATTAATTCATATCCAAAATAAATTAAATGAAAATCGATATATAATGTAATCGAATACGAAAATCAGAAATTGGGGTAATGACGATACGATTGATGTTCGAGCTTTGATATGTTTATGTTCTTTTTTTGAAGTAAATTATTTTTTGTTGTGGATTTGTATTATCCATTAATGATGTCATTAATATTCGATTAAAAATATTTTATTTTCCCTATAGGTTGAGGGAACGTATTGTTAAGACACTCTGTTTCTCACTTCTCAAATCTGTTTCTGAATTCTTGAGGCGTTTCAAGTGGCGGAAACTAACACCTCGCTTTGCCTCGTAAACAGAGCGAAAGAATTAAAATATTAAATATTTTATTCCCCCAATGGGAAATCGAATCGTTAATCGCATTTGAAATCTGATTTATGCTGTGCCGCAGTGACATTTTGACATAATACTTATATGTTTTAAAATATATAAATTGACTGAAAAATAGCTCATATAATAGTTTCTAGTTTCTTAAAAATTTACCATAAAGTCATGACATTGACGTCCTGGCGTAAGCGTGATCCTAAAAAAATCTTAGCATAATACGGTGAGCAGAGAAAACTTGGTGTCAATATACCTACTATATAAGATAATAATATATTCTTTACATATTTTGTAGATATATTTAGAATTCCAGACATTTTGTGTTGAGTGGACACCAACAGAAAAGCAACAACAATATTATCTAATTACTTGTACGAAGGAATTCGGAGCAAATAGTAGTATTTTTTTTAAAACCACGTATTTAATAGACCACTTACAGCGCTTTACATTTGAGGCCTCGTTATAATTTTTCAATTAAATATAGATTATAAAGAAAACTTTTTGAGTCGTAAACCTGAGTTCCTCTTCAGGTGAGGCGCAAAAGATTTTTAAAGGAAAATGTTTAATTAGAAAGTTTTAATTTGTGTTAAATATTCCATGAGGCTGTAAGACGCAACGTCATAGGGTCCAACTGTACTCGTAATGACTGTGGGTTCAATTCCCACGAAGGGGAGTGAATAATTTTCATTTTCGTTTAGCTAGTTACCAATTAACACGTAATATCTCGAAAACTCAGCCGAAAATGTTAAACGGGATGTTCTAAAGGTTCCCTAGGATACGGCGTGAACAAATATATCATTAGGAATTCCTTCTGCCTCGAAAATGTTTATAATTATTTTAGGTTTTGACCACTTCTTATTTTATTTGGGAAGAGGTTTTTTAAAAGTGAGCTTACACGGCACCTGGCTTTCAAAAAAATACATGCCGACCATAGTACATGGTATGTCAATAGAAATTACAATTGTATACCTCAAACAAGATAGCAACCAGCACATACTGTAGCCACAATGTAACCACTGTACCATAAATAAATAATTATTCCATATTTTAAACAAACTAACGACCAACGCCAATTAACAGATACATTCAGACGTAAACTGAAACACGGAATATTCGATTCGTCATAAAATAAGCATTCATTTTAAAATTGTACAACGTTTTCATTATGCATACATAAGTGATTTTAAAAGGCCAATTATGAATATTTTGTTTCAACATTTCAATTTTGCCGTTAAATATTGTTTTGTACGTTATCGTCATCGTGAAAATGTGTAGGGAAAATGTTTGATTACATCAGCTTCACGCTGTATCCCGCACACAGCAGGGTAGGCAGAGGGAACCTAGTGTTAAGACAGTCCGTTTCCCATTTTCCGCCGAATTTTCGCGAAAATTGTGCGGAAATGGAAAACGAAGTCTCTTAACTCTAGGCTCCCTCTGCCAATCCCGCTATATTCAAAAAATCAAAAATTAAAAGCTACATTTCTTGTCAAGTAGCGGATTTTTACATGATAGTAATAATTATTAAATTATAATTTAAGGGGTGGGGAACTTATTGTCTTAACTGTGGGTATTCTCGGTAATTTTCATTTACCCAAAAGTTACAAACAACATAAACATAGTTCGTTTATTATTCGTTCGTTAAACAAAAACAAAGTAATCGTGGAGTTTATAAGAAAATAAGAAATCCTGAGTATGTATATTTAATTAGGTAAAAGTACTCTCGTTACTTAGAATGATTAAATTCGATTCCTTTCAGCTTTGAAGTATTAGAAAAGGATCAAATAAAGTGGGCTTAGTTCGTAAGATATTTATTTATAGCGTATAATCAATATGTATTGCGAAAATCTCGCAGTGGAGAATGTAAGGGAAGTCTGTTCTGTAAGGCCCCAATGGGGGCATGTGAAAAATATGAATTTTATTGCACTTATTTTTATATTTTAGAAATAGAAATTTCATCTCAAGTTCTTACGAGGTACAATAAAAAAAACAATATAAACAAAAAATATACACAAACATCAACCACAAGTATAAAAATATTATCAAAACAAACTCATCTCCCAAATCATCACAGTAGGGGAGAGCGGGGCTAAAAGTTACCGAGGTAAGTTGTTCCGATGGAAATAATTTCGCGGAGAAAAGTGATAGGAATATTTAGTAAACATATAGTGAAATGCAATGTGATAGCGCACCCATGGCCAGCATATTGAACAATCCAGTGGCACCCGAAACCAATGGAATAGCACACGGGTGTCGTTGGTGCACGATTGTAAATATTTTTCCATATCATATTTTTGGTCTATCTCACAAATTTTAACGATTAGCCTCGAGTATGTTAGTGTTTTTTTTACATTATATTACCTACTATTTCGGAACACTATTTGTAAATTATTTATGTTTTCTATATCTTATTTATATTTATTTTTTTTCAACACGTGTTTTTGGGGCTAGATGTTCCCTTTTTTTGGGGCATGTTGTGACCAGTTGTTGTGACGAAAAACTTTCGCCAATTCATTTGTACCAATAATGGAATGTAAATATTGTAATTTTTCATACTAAAAAATATTGTAATTTAGTAACATGCGGACTTATGCTCGGAAATCAACTCGAGGTTATGTGTCATATGAGTTCATGCAAAAAGCAGCGGATGTAGTTTTCAAAGATTGCAAGAATGAGATAAAAACTGTTACCAAGGATTTACATATACATATTAAGTGCGAAAACCTAAAGGTATAAAATTTTTGTTTATTATTTTGGTTTAACAAAATCAAAATAAGTTTTATTTTATGTAAAATTATCTTTTACTTTTTAGTTCTGTTGTTTTTCCGTTCGGTTTTTTTTGGTCAAAATTAATTCTTTTTACGATTTTAAGTGATAAGTAACCTTAAAAGGATACTTCTTAAACGAGTGTTGGTTATGGTGGTAGTGGTTGTTAACGAGTGGCATCTATTGTGATATGTAAAACTTGAGTCAATTAGGTATTATTTTTGTGGAAACTAACATTTTGGTATATTAACAAGAAAATACATAAAAAATATTCGGGCGAATTGGGAACCTCTCCCTTTTTTGAAGTCGGTTGAAAATGAAAACGTCTTTTTTGAGGTTGGTTGAAAAGAATTGCAACGATGGGGAATCTTACTTTTGACAATAATTTTAACAAAGTTTTCCCTTGTAACTATTCCAGTATAATTAATATTTACCAAAATAAAAACAATTTTTCTCAATTTTGACCGGATTTTATAATCAGAACCTAACCAAACTTTCATCAAACTATCCTTGAAGTGTATCCTTTCAAATAAAAAAAGAATAATTAGAATCGGTTGGCGTGATATTGACTTATTCGTCATTTCGTCGCATACGTACCAATACAAATTTAATACTTATGTGATTTTCTCATAGATACCATTGTCAAAAATAGACCAAACAAAAATTGGTTCCCACATTGGAAGCACTACCTTTCAAATAAAAAAAAATCATCAAAATCGGTTCACCTAATCAAAAGTTATGAAGTAACATACATAAAAAAAAGAAACAGTCGAATTGATAATCTCCTTTTCTTACAGAAGTCGGTTAAAAAAGATTTGCTTTTGCGCCTGGTAATTATTATGATACTATTAATTAGTCCTTAAATAAACAGGTTTTGTTCGATTATTTATTGTTTTTTATTTTGGAAATAATAGCTTTAAAAATATGGTAACAATTTACCCCGGTCAGTTAACAACTTGCCCCAAGTCGGGGTAAGTTGTTACTTTCCGACTTCAGTCATAAAAAAAATCATAATAAAAAAGTCTTACAAAGAATACCCCAAATTACTGTTTTAATTGTAAGTCTAGATATGTAAGTTGAATTTGATTATATTGTATAAATACTAAAATCAAGTATTCGTAGCAATATTTGAGGTTAAAAAAAAATCGGAACTTTTGGCCCCGCTCTCCCCTACACAGGCCTACGTAAACTGGCATAACCTAGTAATTGGTAAATTGTTCAAAGCAATTTCCTGAGTAATACCAATCGAGTTAAGTCCAGCGTGCTCTAACAGCGTTAGAGTGTACTGAGTTAGGTCATTGTGGTATATCGATCTTTATCACGTTGTAATGTCTCGATAATTGGATGTATACCCTAATTTCGAGACATTACGTGAGACATTCACTTTTTATAAATTCGTTATTTAAAAGAGAAGGATTTGACTGACAAACAAGCAAGAATGTTTTTTTACGTCAAATAATTTGTCATCAGTTCACAATTATTACTTCCTCAGACCTGAGAAGAATTGAAGAATGAAGAGTTCGAGTGACGTCCTTGACGGTTTCTATTTTTAAACAAACAAAAAATACCATTGGCATATACTCAGATCATGTTACACCTCCTTTTTCCTACATAATCTCTGTCTTCCCATTTAGTCCACCTAAAGCCAAAAAAAAAATAGAAGAATTACATCTAGAACTAATAAAACTTACCATCTGTAGGTACAGCCCTTGATCTTGCTAAGTCAGCCTTATTGCCCACCAGTATGACAGCTCTACGGGCAGTGTGTCCAGCTGCCCATAGCGTCTGTAGTCTTCTCTCAGCCTCTGCGAAGCTGGTGCGGTCTGCTGTTGAGTATACAACACAGTAGCCGTGCGCTGCTCCTTCTGACTGTTGAAGAAATTTAAATTGGATAGGGTTTCCGTTATTAAAAGAGAAGAATTGGAGTTGTTTATACTGGCTAAATAAATAAATACCGCCTAATTCTCGATACATTGCCAGCGCTTTGTCTTCTTACTAGGGCGAGGAAATGAAGTAAATTATTTCCTCATGTGGCAAATGGAAGCCACATCTGTCGATGATCATGTCAGTGTTATTGAAAATTTTAAATACTTTTAACAATAAATCTTTGTACAAACTATAAATAACTAAAGTACCTACACTAGAACGCACACTTAAACCTACAATTATAGTGTCAGGCGGCGCATCTAAGAAGGTGATTTCCGATTCTTCTCCCGCGAGCAGCACACATACAGACTTCTCGCCGGACTCGTCATCTGAAACAATACTTATATAAGACCACCAGGAAAAAAGAAATCAGTAAATATTTTCGTTTGCTTAAACTAAGTTGAGTGGAAATGAAAATAATTTATTCCCCGGAAATGGAATAGAACCCACAATATTTTTTAGTCACTCACTAAGGAACGAATGAGCTACGTTGACATTCTTATAAGCCTGTTACAAGTTCTATATCGTGTTTGTAAAAAGCCTTTTAAAAGACTTTGTTTAGTTGAACGCGCTCCTAGTCTCGGGAACTACTTTTTCGTATTAAAAAGTTCTATTCATCTAGAAAACCAATGTTAGGTACATCTCTGTACCTTCATTTGTTTGGTGGACGTCTACGCCGCATGGAATAGGAGATTCGAACTTAAAACTATCTCAAAGTAATTTTCTCTTTATTAAGTCTAAATACGGGAACCAATTTAGGACTTCTAGCTAAAAGTCAAGAAACTTGTTAAACGCTAACTTAAACAGTATGTTGGAAGTAGTTCCACTTTGTACGATAGTCGTTAGCGAGCTTGGTGATGTAGTTGGGGTGTTTCTAATTGCCTATTATGGCTAGCTACGATGGGTGCCAAGTTAAAAAGGCACAATATGCATTGAATGCAGGGTTGACAGAGAGAACCTCGTGTTAAGTAAAACATTCTGTTTACCACTTCCCGGTCAATTTTCCAGACATAGTATCTTGAGCGGCGGAACCCAAGTCCATGCTTAGTTTTGTTATTAGAGCGAAAAAATGAAAATAATTTATTCCGTCGAGTATGAATCGAACCCAAAACCGTCGCGTTTACAATCATACGAAGTACCGCTGCGCCACGACGATCCTTCTATTCATATTTAAATGACACTAGTCCATAAATAATTCCATTCTTCGATTTATCATCTTTGATGTAAGATTAAATGTTCCAAAAGGATGCTCTCATAAAGTTAATGGAAGCTTTAGAAATAAATATTTAATTGGTCATGAAGATTTGTACGGGATAAAAGGATAAGATTTAGAGGTAAACAAGGTGGTCTATTAAATGTATGAGTGGATGTTCTCAAGTTGTAGTAGGTTTTATTGAAGTAAATTTAAATTTTCATATGTTTAATATAATATAACGTATGTAAATATATTTAGAAAACGTAAATAAATGAAGAGAGAGGGATTTGAACCCGCAACTCTTAAACAGTCCAAGTGCTCTGATTACTAAGCCACGTTGAAATGAAGTTCTTATACGCTTGTTACATCTTATTTACCTGGGTATTATCTTTGTAAGAAGATTTTTATATGGAAAAATAGTATTCTCTCTAGCCAAATGCTTAATACGATGGCTATGGGTTTCACTCGGGGAAATTATTTTCATTTAATCGCTCTGGTAAAAAGATTAAGCGGTAGGGGTCCGAAACTCAACACTCGATGTCTTGAAAATTGGACAGAAAGTAAGAAACGGAGTGTCTTAGCAATAAGTTCTATCTGTTTATCCTGCTATATTCGTTTTCTCTTAAACTAAACTATACTTACCAATACTAGTGTCGTATGCGTGCAAATACTCTGATGTCATGAACTGTCCAACAAGACTGGACTTGCCTACTCCCGGACCGCCTAACACCAGCACTCGGTATGTGCTGAGGCCTGCTGAAGAGTCCCTGGGGAGAATATTATGTATATCATTTATCAGGAAGAAATATATGGTAAAAATAATCTTCATTTGTAGAAAATGTAGGTTTTTATAATAAACCATTTTGTTTTCATTTTGTTTTTAAAACAATTTGTGAACCCAGAACAAAAAAGTTTGTCTATATTTATATTGCATAGTCCACTCACTACTCCAACTATAAATAAAAAAAAACCAACTCGGATCTCTTTGTTTACAGTATTCCCATAAATATTCAATTACAATATATTTTAGTTTACAAAGTGAAGCTTTCAAAAGCACGTATTATATTTTTTAAAGCTATCAGGAAGTATATTGAGAAATATCATAAAAAGTTATCAATTCAATTCCCACTCGGGGGAATGAATTATTTTAGTTTTCTTCCTCTGGCAATAGGAGACGATGATGGTGCGTGCTGAACAGAATACCTTAACACTAGGTTCCCTCTATCTACACTACTAAATGCGGGATAAAGCATGCAGCTATCAATTTCTAAATTTTATTTTATTCAAAATTAATTAATTGATATAAAAAATGTATACCTGGACGATGCCAAGGAGCAAGGTGCTGACGCTCTAGTGACAGCTTCAGTGCTAGACGCGCTCGATGCTACCGATGTGTTCGATCGCGATCTTCTTGAACGCAAGGAGTCTCCTCTGTTGACCACGCCTTTACCTGATGAAATGTTTTTTATATTATTATAGAGGGGCTTGTGGCGTCTGTCTGTAAAACGTGCAGGTGGTGGATTTGAATTCCACTCGTTGGAAATTTATTTGCTTGCTCTGGTAACAAGATTTGCAATGTCTCGAGTGACTTGGAGTGGGAACACCAGGTTCCCTCTGCCTTCCTTTTTTTAATCTTTTAATCATTTAGATATTTACTGTACATAAATAGTATCGATAATACGCGGCGACGTAATATAATTGGACTGCCTAACTATATTCGTGACAATTAACGATTCTATTTTGTAGAACGTGAAGAAGGTGAACTAGGTTCCTAGGTCCCCTTTGCCAAGCTATGCTTTGTTAGATACTAGGTGAAGCTAGAAAAAGTCATACACATTCAAAGCAGTTGCTAGTATAAAAAATATAAAGAATTGCACCGATTCATCAGTATAAGTCAACCTTTTGTCTAGCGTTCTAAAAATGCACATTGTATTTTTAAAAAGTGTATTTTAAATTAAAATTTACTTTGAAAAGCTCAAAAAAATAATAAGCTTTATATAATATTGTTAAAAGCTAACGAATATTCGCACTCGAGTTACTCGAGACTATCTACGTGACGAAGTGGTATCAATTTTTGTACAATAGAGTTATTGTTTTGTTTTTGATAAAAACAATTATATTTTAAAAAGACGTTTCGTACGATCTGGCGATAGCACCTGTAACTATCCAATTAAATATACGAAGTTAATAGATTGACACGATAGATTAAAAAAAAAGAAATTTGGACGAAAAATGGGTAGAATGTAGAAAAAGGAATATTTTTTCACCATCTTTTCTCTATTTGTTTTATAAATTCTCAATTAAAGACTAAAAAAGTAATTACCAACAATTAAGGTCTCGGGCTTTTGGAGTCTTGCGGTTGCTAATATAATTTGCCACACACGCTTTAACACTTTACGGCCTCCTCTAATTGAATTTCGAGACAATCTTTATACAAAACTCGATAAATGCTATAACTTTTTAATTATAACATAAATTTAAGTATTACTAGCTTTTACCTGTGACTTTGTCTGCATGCCTCGAAGCTACGACTCTTCGATGCTAAAAATTTAAGTTGTGACAAGAAAAATTTCGTTGTATCTTGAAAAAAAAATATAATAAAAATAAAAGCTTTTAAAAACAGCCTTACCAGTAATACTAAAATGTCGTAATCTATAGTACTCTTCTTCAACACCTGTGTTTGGCATCGACGCGACTCGTGCTCTCTGCTGCGGCAGTCCCAGCAGCTGCCTCTCACCTGTCCTAGATCTTTGGGCTTTCACCGATTGTGAACGGGAGTGATGTGGGCTTCCGTATCTAAGGAAATAAGATTTTTGTTTAGTTTCATAATGTATCCCTTTTATAGCAGGCTAGATAAAGGGCACCCACTTTCTACCCAATATTCGAAACATTGTATTCTTTCCAGGGCGGGTAAATGGAAATATTTGGGTTTAAATGGGAATCAGAACCCATTACTGTTGCGTTTACAATCAGACACGGTGGCGCTGCGCCATCACGACCTTATCTACGAAATTACGCTTTTACGAAATATTTTTATATCTTTAAAGTTTTCCAATTTCTCCATACAAATCCAAGGTGTCTCAAATGAAAAGGTTCTTATGTCTTCCGCTATAAAAGTGCAGATAAACATTTTGAAGACCGCGTTTTATGACTATTTTATAGTTTTCTCTTTAGTGAATTTATGTTTGGTATATATCTTTAAAATAAATTATATAGTAAAAACACGTGACTTGAGCTCAAATCGAAGCTCGAATGGTTTATTAGTAACTTATGATGAGTTTTATTGTTCAGGTCCTGGCCATCATCAGAGCATCTCAAGGAAACCATATTATAGGATACCATACAGCCTCTAACTGCGACGCGATAACGTGATACTATGGATTCAATCACACTGGGGGAATTAATAATTATTTTATTTTCTCCGATCTAGTAAGAGAATGACCGCCATTGAGTTCCGCAATGAACACTCGGGACCTCTAAGTACTGTGCTACGAGTATGTATAAAATAAAAGTGAATCTAAGAATAAATTAATTTTTAACAAAAAGAAAAGCCGACTTCTAACAACGAACTAAAAAGTGAAAAATAATTTTACAAAGATTTTATAATTTTGAAGTCGGTGCCAAGTAAAACAAACAGGCTTAGTAATTAGATATTGTAGTAAGGGTGTTGTAGCATTAGCTTGACACCGACTTCAAAATTATAAAATCTTTGTAAAATTATTTTTCACTTTTTAGTTCGTTGTTAGAAGTCGGCTTTTCTTTTTGTTAAAAATTAATTTATTTTATGATTTTAAGTGATGGGTAGATCTTAAAATGATGCTTCTTAAACGAGTGGGGATGGTGGTGGTAGTGGTTCTCAACGAGTGGTTGTGATTGTTCTATGTAAAACTTCATTTAATTAGGTATTATTTTTGTGCAAAGTTACATTTTGGTATATTAACAAGAACATACATAAAAAGTATTCGGGCGAATTGGGAATCTCCCTTCTTTGAAGTTGGTTGAAAATGAGAACATCCTCTTTTTTGAGGTTGGTTGAAAAGAAATGCAACCATCAGGAATCTCACTTCTGTCATCCATTTAAAAAGTTTTTGCTTGTAACTATTCCAGTATAATCAATTTTTTACCAAAAAAACAAACTTTCTCAATTTTCTCTGGATTCCATAATCGAAACCTAACCAAACTTTCCCCAAATTATCCTTGAAGTGTATCCTTTCAAATAAAAAAGGAATCATCAAAATCGGTTGGCGCCACATTGAGTTATTCGGCTATTAGTCGCGCACATGCCTAATGCAAATTTAAGACTTATGTGATTTTCTCATGGATACCATTGTCAGACATGGACCAAAAAAAATGGGACCATTCGGGAAGCTATACCTTTCAAATAAAAAAAAAATTATCAAAATCGGTTCACCCAGTTAAAAGTTATGAGGTAACAAACATAAAAAAAAAAAAAATTAAAAAAAAAAAAAAACATACAGTCGAATTGATAACCTCCTTTTCTTACAGAAGTCGGTTAAAAATAAGCCATTTCTTTAAATAATTTGAATCTTAATTTTCATTATAATCTTAAAACATATTATTTATATAAAGCTAAATTCACGCAGTCATCCCCTGAAGCCTCCCTCCCACTAACCCTTTTCCCTTCTTCCCCATCAGTACACGTAATAACCCTTCACAGTGGATTATGTACCATAATTATCATCCATTAACAGAGTAAGCGTCGAATTCCCTAAGGCTGTATGCAAACTATGCGTTTTTTATAGAATCGATTTTTTTCTTGATTCGAAAATAAGGTGCTTGGTGGATAACTGAGTGTCTTAACACTAAGACCTCTCTGACTACTCTGTTTTACGGGAAAATACGTGAATCTGAAAAAAACGTATTCTCGTTAATATTTATTTCCACTGTTAATTCATTTACATATATGCACATCTTTTAATCTATAGCTAGCTATATTGGAATTATAAAGCCATAAGTCCGAATTTGTTTCATTTTATGTATAGTATAAGTTAATTTAGTAGATATTAGTTAAAAAATATATATTTTAAAATAAATTTTCTCTATATTGGTGAAAAAAATTAAAATCATTTTTTTTAGAAATTCTACCCAAATTAAACCAAAAAACTAATTTCAGCAATTTAGCCCGCATAGTTTCAGCGTTACGTTGTCGGTCAGTAAATCAGTAACTGAAGACATAAAAAGAGAAAAATCTAAAATAACAATTAATAAAAATTTAATAACATTGGTTTATATTGTTTCACAAGTAAACTTTTACATTAATAAATAAAACAAAACATTTCCATTTCAACTTCACAACGACTAATCAACACTTCACAAAATTCCACCAAAATTCCTTATTAAATCTTAATAGCGTTTTGCATCGAAACCGTAATTAAAGACTAAATATTAATTATAACACGACGTTAGCACGCCTAAGATATAATAAGATGGAAATATTATTTCAAGATTCATTTTTAAGCAAATATAACAACTAAAGTAATATTGTTGAGGCCAGGGCAAAAAGTATGACTGTAAAACCGACTGGTTGTGGGTTCGATCCCTACTCGAGGAGATGAAATATTTATTTATATTTATATTTCTATTTTTTTCGCTCTGGTGTTGAGGCAAAGTGCGGTGTTGAGTTCTGCCACTCAACTAGCAATTCCTCCAGAATATGGCAGAAAGTGGGGAACGGGAGGTTAACATTAGGTTCCTTCTGCCTACTCTGCTGTGTACGGGATATAGCGTGAAGCTGGTGATGATAATGATGATGATGAAGCATTATAAGTAAGTAAAATATATTTTTACACAGATAACTTAATCAAACAGTTCATTATTTCTAGGTAATGTATTATTTAGTGACAGTGATATTTACCTTACTAAATGATATAACAGTCTCATATCTTCTAAATAATAGCTTGCGTCTGACATCTCATTTGTCTCTTATATTTTTTGTATCAAGAAAATAAATATACACCTCCATTTTTACTAACATTTATATCAAGTTAAATATGTACTTCTTTATTATTATTATTTTACTATATTTTAATTTTATTCGATCATATCGGGCTCTTACTTTAATTTATTTTTACTTAAAATATTATACATATTATATTTTCGAAAGACAAAAGAAGGCATTGGATTCCCCCACCCAATAAAAATCCACAAAGAAAGCGATGATTGTTACTTTAATTAAATAAAACAAAAATTAAGCATTTTATTAAGAGATAAAAGCTGGTTACTTTTTGTTTTAGCATCACGCTATATTTTGTACACAGCAGGGTAGGCAGACGAAGTGTTAAGTCACTCCGTACCATATTTTCTGTCATGAAGGCAGTGCGTGTTGAGTGGTGGAACTCAACGCCGCGCTTTGCCTCGACACTAGCTTTACCAAAACGATGAAATGAAAATATGAATGATGATATTTCATTTTCTCGAGATTCCACCCACAACCTGGCGCGTTTACAGCCACACTTTGTGCCCCTGCGCCACGACTGGCTTCTAATTATAATTTAATAATATCTAAAATTTATATGCAATTGACATCTACTTTTATTTGCAATGACTTCTAAAGTCAATTTACGAGTACGAGTGAAAAGGTTGTCTAAGGTCGCAAGTCTACAAGTAACCTTATATCGCAATATGTCACACGTCCAACGCACAATGAAGATGGATAGTGCTCAGATCCCGAACATTAATCACTCATCAAACTTGTTGATTTATGTTAATTAATTGCTTTGGTAGTTCATATTTAAAGTATTATAAAGATTTCATTTTTATTATAAAAGTTTTAAATTAAATTTTTGGTTGATAATAATACTTTTATTAAAAAAATATTTCGCTTTGCAACTTGGTAACAAGATATGGTGTCTTTGGAAGTAGGAAACGGAGTGTGTCAACACTAGGTTACCTCTGCCTACTCTGCTATGCGGAAAAAGCATACTCTTAATTATAAACGTTCAGTTTGCGGCTGTCTTTAATCTTACAACGTGTCACATCGGATCACCGCCGGGACAATGAAGACGGATAGCGTGTCCACGTTTTGCTTGTAATACTTGTCATTACTCACATTTATTTACTGTAAATAATATATGGAATATGAACATTGTACTTTTTTTTTATTATACTATAATAGGTTCTGGATAATTTTGTATTTTCATTAAGTAAAATGTATTTTTTAAAATAAAATCTTGATATAAAATAATTAATGATTATTATATTTCATAGAGAAGTCACAATTTTCTTGATATAACTAAATATCATTATTATATATCAAGAAAATAGTGACTTCTCTCTATACATAAATAATGAACGAATTTCAAACGATTCCACACTTTCGTTGTATTTACTAATATATTACTAAATAACAATTTATTAGAAAGTTAAAATAAAGTTGACGCGTTACTTCCGTTACGATAACGCTTAATTACTTTTTTTATTTAGCTAGCAACGTCGTTTCTTTGTATTTAAATATTATAATTACTTGTTTTGCTATTTTATGTCATAAGGAATAAAGATTATTCTTCTATGAAGTAAACGACTTTTAATAAACAATCTTTACATTAAAAATACATTTGATAATACGGCCAAAGCCGAAGTTAAAAGCTAGTAATATTATCTATTTACCATATATTATAATCATATTTCTCGCTTACAAAGAATATAATTCACCGTTTTCTTAGAACAATACATTAACCGTGGTACAAATAGCGGGAGCAGGTTAAGTGATGGATTGCTTTAATAACGCCGTGTTTGGTGATTTATCGACACCTGCGCTTCGAGTAAATGAAAGTAAACATTTTTAATTAATTTCTTATAGATTTCATACATTTTATAATAAGAAATATAAAAAAAACACTTCATGCACAACACCAAGCTTTTGCTTTGAGGCCAGAGCGAAGAAATGAAAATATTATTAAAAAATAATTCATTGCCCCGAGTGGTGATCGAACCCACAACCATCGCGTTACAGTCACACTCTCGTGCCCCTTGGCCACGACGGCCTCAAATTTTTCTTTAATTGTAATAGTAAATTAAATTAGTATTCTATACAGAATTCAAAAGTGTATTTGAAAAGGTATTTTATATTGAATTTCCGGTGGAAAATTGTTCTTTTTTATTAAAGACTAACTTTTATCTATTCAGTCCTTTGTAAGTTTAATACGCTTCGCCCTTTTTCAATTTCGCAAAACATTTTCTTTATAAACGTTTCTTCAAGAGGTACATATTATTAATATTATATTCATCTTTTTATTAGGCCATAATAGCGCAGTGGTATTTACGTGTAATGTATGTAATGTGTGTACTTGTAGGTGGTTGTGGGTTGATTTTCCAATTTAATTAAATAACGGAATGTTCACTGGGTTCATTTTGCTTACCCTGCTACAAAGGTACAGCGTGGACAGCGCAACGGTTTTTGATGCAGTTCTCATTCAGGGAAATGCTATATTTCTATTTCTTCGCTCTATAGCGATAGTAGAGTCGGTAGGGTAAACCTAACCTTCTATAAGCGAAATACACTTGTTACACTTTCAACACTTGTTACTAGTAACAATATTCTGATAGTAATAAGACAATACGCGGCATTGAGTTTCACCACTCTGTACGTAATTTCTTTAAATTTGGGCGGTGCGTGGAGACCGCAGTTTCAGAGGGAACCTATATGCAAAATACAGCGTAAAGCTAAAAAAAGATCCAATTATAAAATGTATTAAATATTCATCACTTTAATCAGAGCTTTTGAAAGCTTAAAGTTCTTAAAGACAACGAAGAAAATACTTCGATTGTTAAAGAAAGATGATTTTATTATTGAGTTAATTCATTTTAAATTGCTTTGTAATCCTTTGAAAGGGTGTAGTCTTTTCATTTCAGGATTTAACCGTTCCAATTGAAAATGCATTTGTAACTAGTTTTAATGTTAATAGAATCTAGAGACATATTTGTAGCCAGCGTATTTTAACCTAACATCATTTGAACGAAAATGATGTAAGGAATTGAAAAAATAATGTTTGTGTTTTTAAGTGTTAATTTTTTTCTCTATATTATTACTTAGGGGTGCCTGAAAAAAAAATCCCATTCGGGATGGTGTTTTCTAAATAAAAATAAAATGTTCTGAATAATTACTTTTTAAGCTATTAAATTGTTTAATTAGATAAAAATTTACAAATATCCATCAATTATGATATAAGTTAAATCATGGATCTTTTATAATAATACCTGACACAGTCTCAAGGTAAAATAAAATAAACAATTTTAAACACTTTTATACGTGTCTGTAACAAAAATGTTATAAAATTCTGCTTCGAAATTTTTATTAATTTCTAAAACCTTTTGCCATAATGTTCAAATATACCTAATATCAATTTATGGAACTTTTGTGAAAGTAATAATCTACGAGGCGCAAAAATTGTTTTTTAACTCCAAATGACATTTTATATAAACAAAGACGGATTAGGGTAAATATTAAAAAAGGTTTGGATACAAGTTTTTTTAAATATATTCTTTCCATTACAGCTTCTCGTTTTTCTACGGATAGCATATTAGACAGAGAGAACTTAGATTGGCAGAACTCAACGCCGTCTGCTGTGGCAGCAATCAGATCCCAAACGAATGAACCGATTTTGAATTAGTTTGTTTTGTTAAAAAGGTGATTTAATGAATAGCCATGACTCGTGAAAATTATTTATTTTTAGCCATTCAATAATTTTCAGAGGATTTTAAGTCAATGGTTTTATATGTAACTTATAAAAAAGTTTGTAATCGAAACTCGAAAAAAAAACCTATATTTATTGTTTACGCGAGTCGAGTGTTGGTACTTCATACCAATTTATATTATCAGAGCGAGAAAATGTAAATTTAAATGTAATCATCCCCACGAATGGGGATCGAACCCTCAACTATCGCATTTATCAACAGATGCTGTCTCACTATGCCACGAGAACCTTATCATCGTCACCAAGATATAAAGAGAACGTACAATTACGTTACCGCATCTAAAATATAATTTCACTTCCTGATAAAAGCTACGGCGTTTGAAATGACAAAATAATGAAAACGAAATTTGTATATCAACGTAATTAAGGGTTGTCATAGTCACGCACTTTGAATATTTTCTTTTAATTTTTTTACAGCTTTACGCTTTTTTCCGCATACACCAGGCTAGGCAAAAGGAACCTTGTGTTACCTTGTCTTGCCGGACGGAGTGGCGAGAATTAGGCCTATGTCCAGCAGTGGACGTTGAAAGGCTGAATTATTTTATTATTTACTGCGTGGTAGGTGCTAGGTGATTAAGCATACCGGACTGACCAAAATCTATAAATTTACCTCAATAAATTAATTAATTCGTCACATTTGTATAGCTATAGCCATATTGATAAGCCTCTAAAAAGTGTAGTCTAGCATATAAAAAGTGAGGAACAAAGTGCCTTAACGCTAGGTTCACTTTATTGAATTGCTATATGGCTCTAGAATTCGAGAAAATGGGAAAATGGGAATAGTGTCCTAGCAGTAGGTTCCCTCTGCCTCCCTGATGTGTGCAAGATGTAACGCTAAGCTAAAAAAAGCAAAAATGACCCCAATTTTCTTTTTAAAATATTTTTAGGCCCTAATGAGAGTGGCTTCAACTCGTCGCGTTCATGGGTCATAAAACAAATTTTGACAGTCCGTTACCAAGACAGCGTCCTCTTGGAATTGGATTAAAGGAATGTAAATGAAGGATGGCTCACTTTTTTTAGATGAAGTATTCTTAAATATATATTTTCTCTATTTCTTTTGTGATTTTTTCAATACCTATATAGTTTTGTTTACATATTTTTAAATAAACAGTATACGGGTCGTTGTTCCCAACTTTGAGACGTTTTCCGAGGACTTTAAGACGTAAAATGGACGAGAAATTCTCTTAGCATCGTAACCCAAGAATGTCTAAACACAAGGTTCCCTCTGCCTACCCTGCCATATGCAAAATATAACGTAAAGCTGAAAACATATCTTAATTAGTATCAAAAAGCGAAAAATACCAGACACTAAAACATTACCTTTTATCAAATTCATGTAGATCCTCAGACGTGAACTGACTAGTCACATCTAGTAGTTGCTGTATGTGATCACTGCACACTCTACTTGTTCTCCGTCCATCTTCTCCATCTCTCACCAGGATGGTGGAACAGCCACCATAGTCCAGGGATAGAGATGGTTGTTGAACTACAATCGTAGTTCTTCCGGCTGGCATTGATGATGCTGAGTCCAATGGGTTGGCTGTGACATGGACTTGGGCAGCTGAAACAAAAAAGGTATCATTGAAAAAAATACAAATATAGAATTATACGGTATTTACATTTAATTTCAAAAGCCGGAGGCCATCGGACAACATACTGCAAAGTAGTTTTGTTATTTTAAGATAAAAAATGTTTTCTGAAACTAGAAAATAAATTACCCCCATTTACTGATTTTTATGGCAAAATATGAAAATTTTTATTTAGAAATATCTTCTAATAATTTTTCCCTACCTGTTGATTGCCTTCTAGAACAAGATGGCGGTGGAACAGAATGCTGATGTGTGGAAGACCGCCTCCGAGTCGTTTTAAAAACTTCTGTACCTTCCAATTGTCTTCGTAACTTAGCAACTTCATCTTTATAATACTCTTGTTTATCCAATTTCTGTTTCTTCTTCATTCTTGGCTCACTCCCTCTTCTTTTTACAGTTTCTGGCTCAAAATCAAAATGTGTTTCATATTTAACTTGGTTCGCTTTAGGACTTTTTGGAGGTTCTATCTTAGGGTCGTAAGGTATTTGTATGGATGTCGACGGCCCGCCCAGGCTTGTTTGGCTTACTTGTGTTTTATTACGAGGCTTATCAACTTTCTTGGGGTCAGGGAGAGGGACATCAAAGATAAATCTTGCTGGGCCTGGCCTAGGTGATTCTATAGTATCTGTAGCTGACTGAGGAGTGGTGTAAGCTGGTGGATCAAATTCGCAGCTATTTTGGGCTCTATGATAATGTGGGGGAGCAGTACTTGGTGGGTTCTGTTCCCGTTGAGCTTCTGGTACTTGGGGAGGATCAGCGTCTATCAGGTCTGGCTCAGCGTCCATGGAGTCATCTGTGCCGGTTACGGAGGTGAGGGCGGTGGCAGCGGAGTCGGTGCTAGTGTTGATTGTTTTGTCTGACGTGGTACTGCTGCCCATGACGACAACCTGAAGCAAAATACATATTTTTATGACCAGTTTGTATAATTATTAATACGCTTTTATTAGTATGAAAACGTACGTGTAAAAATTGTATTATAATGAAACTCGGTTATTTCTAACATAAGTGCCGTTAAAATAATATAGTGTATTTTATTTTATTTTAATTTTAACTATATATTATTTAGTGATATTTTCAAAATTATGTAAGGACAGATTGAACTTAATGATAACACGCATTTTCTCTATGTTAAAAAAAATGCTGTCGTTTTTGATATAAGCAGATCGAGAAAAGATTTGTATTCCAAATGTGAAATTTTCTTTGAGGTTAGACGCGGGCAGTTAGACGCGGGCAGTTACAACGGAGGGTTACAAGCGTGCGACTGTAAGCGCGACAGATTGTAGGTTCGATTCCCACTCAAGGAAATCAAAATATTTAATATTTTCATTACCTTGATCTGCTAACGAAGGAAATTTCGTTAATGGTTCTGCCATTACATCGCAATTAACTCCAGAACTTGGCAGAAAGTGAGGAACGGAAGTGTCTTAATGGGAACGGAATGTCTTAACACAAAATTGCTATGAGTAGAAATCGTCCCCACAAATACTATTTACAGTCAATAATTTCTAAAGTGAAAATTAATAATCAATTCATAACACGGAATTGTCCCAAAACAACATATCCTTTATTAATTCTCAGCGCGTGGAGTGCTAGCAAAGTAAAAGTAAATATTTACTTATGATAATATAAGCTGTAATAATAATAACAACATTATGTTTTAGGGATTTTAAATGAAGCAAGTCGCCAGAAGTAACTAGTTCAATTTTGTTTTCTTTTATGCTATGTTTATAAAGTAGGATGAAGCGAAATTAAGTTAAAAACGACATGAAAACTTCTTAAAGTCTCAATCAATTAAATTTTATTTTAACGTATTTTCTGCATTTAGGGGGCATAAATTATTTTAATTTTCTAATTCTAGAAAGACTTGATCTTGCTAGAATCTTATATAATCTAATATTAATATGGCGTTGAGATCAGCTACTCAATATGCAATATTTTGAATTCAGTGCACCTTAACACTAGGGTCCCTCTACTTACACTGCTATATGCGGGATACAGCGTGATCCAAAAAAACCGAGAACGTTGTTCTATATAAAATAAATATATAGTAAAGCAAAAGCTTTGCGTAAGTTCCATTTATTAAAATGTTCCACGAAGCGTAGTAATTTGAATTTGCATATGAATTGAAGTGGAAAGGTGAATAATGATCAATCTAAGTGTTTGACTCCTTGCCCCGGGGGACTTCTGGTTGTTGGAAGCTATTATACAAAACAATAGAAAATCTATATTTAGAAGATAGGTATGGTACTTATGTACGCTCTAGTAGTCGCCCGCAAGTTTGCTTGCGTGGATTTTAAGATGTAAAATCAAAAATGCTATTATTTCCTGTTTCTGTAGGTAGTATTTAGAAAAAAAATCTATCAACGTTTTAATACATGGAACAAAATATTTGTCTTATATAGAACTTAACTCTTATATAGAACCGCTGTATCTCGCACATAGCATGGTAGTTAGAGGGAAGTTGGGAACCTAATGTTAAGATACTCCGTTCCCATTGAGACACTTTCTGTCGAATTCTGGAGGCATTGCGTATTGAGCGGAACTTAATGCCGCAAAAAATATTTAATTATAATTATTTCGTTTAATGTATTTAAAATAGATAACTGTCATGTATACGAGTAAGTCACATACAGTCAGTAACAGAATGTCCGGTGTCAACAAAATGTCCACAATAAATAAAAAACAACGTAAATGTTTTAACTACCCTCATTAAATATAACGCGGGGGATTTCCCCGTCTATAAAGGTACATGACTGCCGTATTTTATCACCTTGCCACGATTTTAGCCACAAATAAACTAGTTTTTATTTGCGGCTTCGCCCGACATTGAAATAACTAAGAATTGTGTATGACCGCAAGTACAGTGGGTTATGAGATTGGGTTTTCTTATAATTTAGTTACAATATTGGCGAAAGTAGAAAACCGATAGATACAAGTACATAACAAATTTTGACAATTAAAAATTAAAGGCCGTAGTAGCGCGTAGCCACGGCGATTCAGGGAATAAACTATTTCCATTTCCACGTTCTGGTAAAAATACAATATGCGGCGTTGAGTTCCGTCACTTAATAAGCAAAAATTGAGCAATTTATTAACATTTGCACTGCCTGGAATAGCAATCCTAAACAAAAACTCTAACAACATTATTCTGTTACAATATTTGATTAATTTGTCTCTACAAGCAACATTGAATTTATCGGTTAGCCGCTGACCGATGCTATAATTTTACGCTTTCACTAATTGAAGGGTAGTCACTTAATTGGTGATTTGTACAAGTAGTGCCTTAACACTATTGGGGTGCAGTGGAAAAAAATTGGAGCCAGTAAATTTTTGACGTCACGTTTAACGTTTTTACTTGCCAATTAACGGAATAACTTTTGCATCCACGACTGGGAATCGAACCTACAACCTGATGCATTTACGGTCACACTTTGTGCCCCTGAGACAAGTCTGGCCACTTTTAATATATAGATATAATCTTTCATTAATAATAATGTTATTAGAAAACGAAAAAATCCAGGTCAATAAATAAATAATAGCATATTTAAAGCGGACGAAGCCGCAAGCGGGTCGCTAGTACAATATATACATTTGCTATAAAGCAATTCAGTCGTGAACACCTCAAAGCCTTTTGTCGAAGACCTGTTTGTGTGATCATGATTAATTACAATTGATTATTACTATAATTAATCAATTTGTGGCGTGTGGCTTAGCTATGGAATACCTTATGGTGTTGGTTGTACTACCTTTCACCTATGGTTTCGCTCGTGTGGTCAAATGGAAATAGCTTGGAAATAGCAGAAATGAGTTCCGCTTGGGGGAATGGAAAATTTAACATTTTCATTTCAGCGAGGCAAAGCGCGGCGTTGATTTCCGCCACTCAACACGTAATGTTTCGAGAAGTGTTTTAATTGGAACAGAGTGTCTTAGGAGATTTCGGAACTGCCCAAGTCTACTCCGCCTCTATATGCGGGATACAGCGTGAAGCTAAAAATAATAAAGCTTCTAGCATTTTCCGTAGCATTTGTAGCACTTGTTGCAGAAAAGCGTGATTTTACTTGTTTTTAAACTAATTTTACGGCTTAGGACCTCGTTATCTTCTTCCCATCACCAGACCAGCTAGCAACAAGTTTCATGATGATAAAATATATATATACTATAAACAAGTGAAATTAACTTTCTTAGCTTTTATTACTTAGTTACATTGTACATTTTAATTATATAAGTTTAAAATCCAAACTAATTATAATTACAGAACCAAGGCAAATTGAGTGTAATCTTCTAGAACAGTTTCTTCGCTTCGTACAAATTAGTATCAACCTTGAAAACTAGTGCTAATGTTCTATAAGGGGGGGTGGATTTAAATTTGTGGGGAGTATCACCTCCTACCCCTTTCTTATTCTATAGCTAGACAATATTTTACAATGTTTAAGATGTCATTTTTTAATTTAAATTCACACTGTATCTCGCATTTAAGAAGGTAGAGCTGCGAGAACCAAGTGTCAAGACACTCCGCTGATTATCAACGAAGACAGATAGGAACCGATCATTGACTTGCTATCTGTCTTCGTTTATTTCTTTTTTTCATATTCCACGTTAGTTTTTTGTTTTTAAATAAAATTTATCTTAATCTTTTGTATTTAATTCATTCAAATGCGGGGTAACGTTAAATGTTTACCTACAAGGGCAGGACTTTACAATAAAAACACTTTTAAAAATGTAAAATAAAAAACAAACGCATTAAATGAGTAGCAAAAAAAATGGTGTATTAATTAATGTACTATCGACAACTATTTTATTTTGTTAACTAACGTTGAAATGTCCTTTTCTAAAGTGGCGTTGAGTTCCGCGCTGGAGGAGAGGGGAAAAGAGAGTGTCTTGACACCAGGTCATCTCTACTGCTGTATGCGGCATACAGCTAGATGCTAAAAATTAAATGTTTATTTAACTCGCTAATCTCAGAAACTACAGGTTAGACATGAAAATAATATTTGTTTTGAATAATCCATTTATCAATTGACTATATTAGGTACATCATATTAATATTTTCAATATACCCTAGTTTCAACAAAACTTATTTCCTTTTGACCACGAGGGCGAAGCCGCAAATAAAAGCTAGTATAAAATACAATTACTATGTCAAAAAATCGAACTGACGACCTTCAGCCTAACAAGCTGGCACAGTTCCAGAGGTATTTTAGTTTTAAATCGTTTAATACCGTTTGAATGCTCTATCTTCATACAAGCTATTATCTTGTCATGCCATTGACGGACACGCTAGGGTAATTGGATGGTTGAACGCGATCACTTGTAAAGTAACGTTTTTTTTTGTTTCTTACTATATTCCGCATTAAGGAAGGCAGAGAGAGAGAGAGAGAGAAACTATCTATTAAGTTACTCAGTCGTAGTTAGGTACAAGTGTGCCACTATAGACGTGACGGTTGTGGGTTCGATACTCCTCGGAAGTCCTCCTTCCCTCTAGAGGGAATGGAATATTTATTTTTGGCCTTTTCTTGTTCTGATAACGAGGTAAACTCGGTGTTGAATTCCGCTACTCAAGACTCAATGCTTTGAGTATTTGAAAAAGTGACTCAGGTCAGAGGTCAGGTTAAATAATAATTCGATATATGCAGAACATATATCACTCGTAGCAAAAGTGACCTACACGCGGCTTCGTCTGTTTAAACCGCCCCTACATTAAAGCCAAATTATACAAAATCTTTCCAAAAATTGTAGCCTATGTGTTATTCTGATACTATACTGTAAAGTTTCATCAAAATCTGTTCAGTAGTTTTTGAGTGAAAGTGGAACAAACATCTATCCATACAAACTTCCATATTTGTAATATTAGTAGTATGAAATCGCTTAAAATAGTAACTAATTCTATCGTATAGCCATAAAATTAACCACTAATTGAAATTTCCGTCTAATAACATATTTTATTGGTCACGCTCGCTTACAACTGATTTAACAATGTTAAATTATACGTTTCAATACAGAACGTAATTCAGTACTTTTTTTAAAAAAACTACCTGTACTACGGTTACTAGGGTTTCCAAGAGGCGCGGGTTCAAATTCCGTTGCGTTCAAATGTTATACAGCTTCACACTATATCTCTCAAGTAGTTGGCAGAGGGAGCCTAGTGTTAAGACATTCCGCTCCCCACTTTTCGCTGAATTCTGGAGGCATTGCGTGTGGTGGCGGAACTCAACGCCGCGCTTGTTACCAGAGTGATAATATAAAATTATTAAATTATTAATTCCGCCAAATCCACAACTGTCACGTTCACAACCACGTGCTGTACCACTGTATCTATTAGAATTTTTATTTGCTGTAAATTCTACGAAATCATATTAAAAAGTTTATAATTATAATAACATACATCTTTAAAATACAAATAATACTATGGTAGAAAACGTGTAAACATTTTGAACGTAGCGGGATTTGAACCCATGCCTCTTGGAAACCGAAGAAGTCGCGTTACGTTAAAAAATATTCGTTTTATAAAAATATATTTTTCCTTCATTAGTGCGGAATAACACTTTAAAAATGAAAAGAAAGATAACAGAAACTTTGAAGGATTGAAGCGTACATTTTTATCTAACAATCGTCTCCAAGCTATATAAAAAGTAAAGAATAGAGCCTGTAAAAGTAGAACAATTTTGTAAAGAAATCGAGGGAATCATTCGTTCAGGGCAGCGACTCTAAGGGTGACGTAGTGGTGGAAGTGTATTAATGAGAGTGTCTTACCACTAGGTTCTTCTTTCATCTCGAAAATTGAGAGTAATATCGGGAGAAAACACTAGATTCCCTTTACCTACATTGCGGGATAAAGCGTGACGCTAAAAAATATTTAAAAGTCTGAGGAAGCTTTACCCTATTTTGCCTTTTCACGGTTTTGTCATGCTGAGCTTTCTATATCCTGTAGGTTTATGTGACATTTTATATGTCATAAACAGTTTATACGTTTGTACGCTGTTAACTCGAAAACGCGTTTATTACGTTTAGTATTTGTACGTGGGAAATAAGATTTGTGAAATTGCTACGAGTATATATGAGTTTGTGGAGATCTTGTAATAGCGAGAAAATAAAAATAATTAATTTCCTCCAAATGGGAATCGAACCTACAACCACCGTGTTTACACCAAGACACTGCAGCGTCCTGCCACGACGGCCTGAACTTTTAACTTGTATGTAAAGTAAAATTATTTTCTCGGCAAACATTTTCTTACTTAGAAATCGTTAGATAACACTGAAAATGTCTTTTAAGCTGAAATAAATCTAGATAAAAAAATGTCTTCGCCTTTTCTTGAAAATCTAAAAACAAACGCTATTGTAACCAAAACGTTTACGTTTTTTTAATACATTGCTCAGAATGAATATCTTGATAAAAGTCCCAGCCGTAAATTGCTATTACCATATTTTTTTTAGTGTATGTTTTTTAACTAACTTAAAAAAGGAATTTATCAATGTAAGACAGTTCTGGATTCGAATTCCACTGGAAGGAATGAGCAATATATGCCACTAAACGCAAATGTGTCAATAATTCGGCGGAAAGTAAGGAACGGAGTGTTTTTACACTAGGTTCCCCCTGCTTACCCCGCTATATGCGGAATATAGCGAGAAAGTAATAAACAAATGAGTCATTGTCATTTTATTTTAAAGGTAAGCCAAGTACCTTTTACTGGTTTGGATATTTCTGCAATTTTTAATATTTAATAACTTAACATAATAGTTAAAAAACTCTTTGTTACTGAATGTCTGCCTCACAACACAGCAACGACAGAACCCTAAAAATCGGTAACGTGGCGGGTTTCTTTGGAGGAGAGCATTAAGAGAGGCTCTCTTGAAATTCCTAAAGGATCTAGAAGAAATGAGATTTTACTATTGGTAGTTCAGTACCTTTGGCAGTTTTAGTTTATAGATATAATATTTCACCAAATTCTCTCTCCTGTTCTACTCACCTGAATTTCTATACATTTCTTGTAAAGCTCTTGATAAATCATGTTGAAAATTTTGAAAAAAAAAACCACTATAACACACAAACAGAGAGATGGTCTTTTCAAAAAAACGTGGTACCTATTTTCAGGTTAACAGAGAAGACTGGAAAGACCTAAACGTAGCCCCAGAAGACTAAACGTAAACTGACGTAGTAACATTTTGTCATAGAGCCTATTCATCTAGAATTGCCTTCACAGGTGGTCGAAGCTTTCATCAACGCCGTGCTTCACAGTCCACTGCCTATAGAAATGCGAATGAATTAATTTGAAATATTGTTTAGAATAGCTGGGCTATTTCAAAGGGATTTTTTAATGTTTTGTTTTTTGTGGTTTCCGAGAATATGGGACAACGTACTGGCATAGTTGAGTTGTTTGATAGCTTATAATTACTTATTATAATATAAAAAATAATGTTTGTCTGTATGTTCTTTAGAGAATCGAGTTGGTGCGACCAATTTTCGACAGATGGCGCCAGTGCCATTCCAATGAACTTCGTATTGGTGGCTACTGTTTTTAATAATATATCTTAACTTTACTATTTAGAATTCCTTATTTTACTATAATTCATTTAATTCTCTACTGCATGTCAAATTTCAAGATATTAAGTTTTACTATATAGAACGAAGTGTCTTGAAGCTCTGTTTTGAACTAGAAGAAGTGCTAAAATATTATGTGTTGAGTGGCGGAAGACAGCGCAGCGCTTTGTCTACATAAATTAATTTTTAACAAAAAGAAAAACCGACTTCTAACAAGGAACTAAAAAGTGAAAAATAATTATATAAAGATTTTATAATTTTGAAGTCGGTGCCAAGTAAAACAAACAGGGTTAGTAATTAGATATTGTAGTAAAGGTGTTGTAGCATTAGCTTGACACCGACTTCAAAATTATAAAATCTTTATATAATTATTTTTCACTTTTTAGTTCGTTGTTAGAAGTCGGTTTTTCTTTTGGTTAAAAATTAATTTATTTTACGATTTTTAGTGATGGGTAGATCTTAAAATGATGCTTCTTGAACGAGTGGTGATGGTGGTGGTAGTGGTTTTCAACGAGTGGTTGTGATTGTTCTATGTAAAACTTCATTTAATTAGGTATTATTTTTGTGCAAAGTTACATTTTGGTATATTAACAAGAACATATATAAAAAGTATTCGGGTGAATTGGGAATCTCCCTTCTTTGAAGTTGGTTGAAAATGAGAACATTATCTTTTTTGAGGTTGGTTGAAAAGAAATGCAACCACCAGGAATCTCACTTCTGACATCAATTTAAAAAGTTTTTGCTTGTAACTATTACAGTATAATCAATTTTTTACCAAAAAAAACAAACTTTCTCAATTTTCTCCGGATTCCATAATCGAAACCTAACCAAACTTTCACCAAATTATCCTTGAAGTGTACCCTTTCAAATAAAAAAAGAATCATCAAAATCGGTTGGCGCGACATTGAGTTATTCGGCTATTAGTCGCGCACATGCATAATGCAAATTTAAGACTTATGTGATTTTCTCATGGATACCATTGTCAGATATGGACCAAAAAACCATTCGAGAAGCTATACCTTTCAAATAAAAAAAAAATTATCAAAATCGGTTCACCCAGTTAAAAGTTATGAGGTAACAAACAAAAAAAAAAAAATAAAAAAAAAAAAAAAAAAAATACAGTCGAATTGATAACCTCCTTTTCTTACAGAAGTCGGTTAAAAAGTGGAAAAAAAAACGTATTAAAATAAAATGATCCCGCAAGTTTCTCCGTCGACGGCCTCATTTTTTAAGTAAGTACCAAATTCTTCGAAGAAAAATTTAGCAAAATTCCTCACTCATTGTGGAAGAATGTAAGATTCATTAAAAATTAAATTGCGTGAATACAGTCGCGTGTTAAAAGTGAAATATCGTCCACTTAAAAGTTTAAACGATACCGTTCCACAGAACACGCTGACCCCATTGATAGTGTTACATATACAAAATGTGTTAATAGTTGCTTGGTACGGGAAATATTTACATTTCAACCCCTTTTAGTACGATTTTATGGGGTTTAAAGTAACTTTGTAGATTTACTAGCTTTTGGCTGTGGCGTTGTCTGAGTGTGAAAATTGAATATTAACTATTAATAGAAGTTGTGTATAAAAGAAATATGAGACATTCTCTAAATGCCTGAAGTAAATGACGGCCGGTAAAGTGTAAATAAAAAAAAAATTTACATAATGATATAGCTTTCCTCGACAAAAGGACTATTAAACGGAAAAAAATATTCTATTCGAATTCTATTACTAGTTCCTAAGATATATAGTGCCTTTAACCAAACAAATTATTTAGGTTTATATAATACTAGCGGACGCGTGCAGCTTTGCTAGCTCACTTAGGGGTGAATTCTAATAAACGATGCAACATGTCTTCAATGAAATATTTTTAAGAGTCTAAATTTCAAATTTTATAAAAATCGGTGGC
>JAEBDU010013311.1:6589320-6661843 GCA_016802625.1 Heliconius numata
CATCGGAACAACTTACCTCGGTAACTTTTAGCCCCGCTCTCCCCTACACTTAAGATTGAAATAACATCCATGTTCTAAAATCCACTAAGTACTCATTTGGAAATATTTCTAAAATATTCTGTAAATAACAAAATCTGTTCAGTTTATGTATTAACCTCCCAAAGTAAGAAGGCAAATTTCAACCCCATTTCAAATTCAGTTTACAGAATTGGCGAGATTTGTAAGACTTGTTCTCCCAAAGCGTATTACGATGGGTCAAAGCTATTAAGAACTAGCAACAACTTCATTGCAACTTCATTAGCCAGAACCTTATGATCATCCTTGCAATGCTATTTTCATTTACCATACACTTTGGATAATTCCTTTTAAAAAACTGCTAACCTAACTCAAGCACTCCTACTAAACTACGGTGCGTTGAGTAGCTGAACTCAACGCAGCAAACTAAAGCGTGGAACCCAAAATTCACAACAACCTAAATAAAGTTTGTTCGTCATTCCATATGAGCAAAGTTATCCTAATTATCGCGTAGACATAATTAAATGTTTATACTATAAATGTAGTATTAGTTTCTTCTAGTTGTAGTTGTATTTAATTAACCAGTTAGTTTGACCTCACTCGCTTTGTGACCGTGTAAAACAGTTTGTACCAAACTTCCGTGTAGTAATTTTGTTTTAAAATGCACAAATATATTATATTCCTACAGTGAATTATTATGATTTATTTGAGGAGATATATTCTTATTTGAGAGAAGTGTTAGTGTCTGCGCTCTCTGTTTTCTATCACTTTTTAATACGCTTTTAACAGGTCGGCAGTTAAAAACTATGTAATAAAATGCAAGAAACTGAATTCGACCCACTCACTTATAACGTCATGTAACTTGGCAATAATAGGTTGTTTAGGTAATAATTAATTAATGTGGTGTCATCGAGACGAGTCTAATGATGAAGCCAGTACCTAAATAGTGAAACGGTTCAGAGGTTACTAGTAAGCAACCATATATTTATTCCTGCTGCGTTTAGCTCCACCGTTTCTTTGTTACAGATTTAGGTTTTATTTCAAATTCTTTTTACTTTAGAAGCTCTATTATTTATACAGATACCAATACTACGAGTATGAGGCAGTCGTGGAGCAATCCGATAGCGTCTGACTTAAACACGACGGTTGGGGATTCGATTTCCAAGCGGGAGAATGGTTATGTTTATTATATTTTCGTTTCACTGCTCTGGTAAGCAAAGAAAGATATTAAGTTTTGCCACTCAACACGCAGTCACTTGAAAATTTCGCGAAAAGTGGGGAATGGAGTGTCATAACACTAAGTTCTCTTTATCTAAAACTATCTCTAATTTATGAAAATAATATTTTTAAGCATAACTTCAAATAAATACAAGGAATAAAACTAGAGATAAATATAGCTAAAACGTAATAGCGATGCTAATGATGTACTAGAGGGAATGACTTTGAACTTGTTGACGGTTAATAAATAATTGAAGAGTTAATTATTGTGATTATATGAAATTCCTCGTCGAATAAATTGTAATTTTTATTCTGTATTTTTATATTCTTACATACTATACATTGTTGGATGGGACAGTGACGGATTGTTGTGGGTTCGATGTCCACTCGAGGAAATAAATATAATATTTTATTGTCCTGATAGGCAAAGTGTGACTGACTCAAGTCAGCCACCACTCAATAGAGGAAGCGGAGTGTTTTGACACAAGATTTTTACTGTTTGCTGTGTCGTAGCTACTACTGCCAAAACCGGTCCAACGAATAAAAATTGATGATAACATAAAAAAAACAAAAATTAAACCAGCTTCAGAGGGAACTTAGTGTTAAGATACTCCGTTCCCCATAAAAACGATCCTGCTTTTATTATTTTTATTAAAAAGTCACTATAATATTACGTTAGTTGTCCTTATTCCTTATGTAATACTTGAACTATAGCGAGAAGCGATAACCCCGAGCTCTGACCGTCAACTACTAGTAAGTCCAAGGCAAACAAATAGATAAACAAATATATGAATTATTAATAAATTAACATTAAAACAGCTTCAAGGTGAATGCCGCAAATAGCAGATGGAACTTAGTGTTAAGACACTCCGTTCCCCAGGCAGTTTCAAAAGTTAAAAAATAATATCAATTTAAATTATTTTGTTAGACAAAATTGGATAAAAATAAAATAATTTGGACAAAAATAAAATATTAAAAATAAAATAACTGAATTGTCTGAAATTTAAATTTTAAATATACGGATATTGTGTTGAAAATGATAGTGTTATTAGAACACGAAAGTAATTCAGATTAGTAAATAAATAATCGTGTAGTTCAAGCGGGCGAAGTCGCAAACTGGTCGTTAGTAAATATACCTACTATAAAAGGAAATAAAACAAAATTCAAATTAAGTAGTGGTATATATGCTGTTTTTACAAATTATTCCTATTATAACTAGTTATATTAATATATGTAAATCGAGGTCACTGTATTTTAGCAAATGTTAATTATCTTTTTTGCATCAAATGATCTTTTATGAATCGGATCTGTTACTTCCTAAAGCTAAACCAAAATATATCAGAAAAAATAAATGTCAAAAAAATATGAATGAGTGAAGTAACAAAAGAGTTACAGTTTTATACAAGGAAGTGTTTTTATAAGAATTTTAATAATTAACGTATGAGCACTTATGTATCATTTATATTGTGTATAATATATGTACGAGTATATGTTCCTACTGAACAATTAACGATGAGTTAACCGTTGTTTATAAATTTTAAAAAAATCATTTAAATTTTTTTTAGCTTTACGCTGCGTCTCACATGTAGGTAGGCAGAGAGAAATTAATGATAAAACACTCCATTTCTTATATTCCACTCAATTTTGAAGACATTGCGGATTGAGAGGCGGATCTCAACACCGCGTTTTTTGGTTACCAGAGCCAGGAAATAAAAAATATTATCCCTGGAGGGAATTGCAGGAGGGCTTATTAATGCAAGATTTTTTAAAGCGGTTAAAGGTAGAGACATTTTTTTTTTAAATCACGACACTACGCTCTAAATACGAAGTAGTATTAGTATGAGTAGTCAGAAATAGCCTAGTGTTAAGTCCGCCGCGTCTGCCCAAATTCGATTTTACTTCTTAAATAACGTAACTCAACGCCGCACTTATTACAGTTAAGTAAAACTTTATATTCAGGAAAACATATCAGGAAACAGGAATTCTGAATTTTACTTTACTTACAAATAAATGTGACTATAATTTATGTAAATATCGATATTAAGAACGAATTGATTACTATTAAAGGATTCGATTTCCGCGTTCGATGAAATCAAAACTTGTTTTTTTGTCAATAGGAAATGAAGAACGGCCTTTAAAATATCACATATTTTTTATTAAATAATTACCTACAACAAGTTTACAATTAAAACGGTCGCACGATCACATATATTTTATTTTAATTAATACAATATTTTAATATAAAATATTATAAAAAAATAAAATCGATTTGAAATACATTTAATTAACATTGTCTTTATTATACGTGCCCCCATATCCCAAAAACTACTGAATCGATATTGATGACAAATATAAGTATTTAGGTTGTTGGTTCTTGTTTAAAATATTTAAGTTTATATATATATACGTGAAGTAATGGATATTTTAAACAAGAACCAACAATATTTTTATAACACTTTGCAGTAGTCAAAACATAACTAATACACATTTTGTATATAGAGTCACAAAGAATTTTAATTTCTTACAATCTATAATATGACATACATTTGTAATCGAACCCGCTACACATTGTCGGTTTCCAACCACTACATATTACACAAATATCGCACTTATAAGAAAATCACGTCACTTATAATACAAACGAATTATCACAAAAAGTTTACTTTAACTAAACTCCCGGAAACACACGTCTTACAGCAAAAAAAACAAGTAATAAATATTAAACAATCGTATTTTTATCACAAAAACTTCATATCACGTCATACAACTTTTAACCTCTGCTATATTTTAGCAAATATTCGTTCACTTTAGGAAATAACAGTCGTCTATTGTGTTGACTGTATGCCACGTCGAAATGATTCCATAATGGATCATCCACCAGTTTCGCTTCTAACAAATTGGGCACTTTCGTAACTAACCAGTCAATGTCTTTAGTATCCACTAAATGGTCGTTTTGACCATACATAATCAAAAATGGGGTTGTTACTGCACTTAGATTATAAATTGGAGGGTGATTTTGGCCGTACAACGCCAGGTTTTTGGACTTTCCATAGTCAAATTTTTGAAAACGCGACGTCAGCATGCTTTGGCCGTATCTTGCCATGTTGTGGATTGAAGTTCCAGATGGAAAATGTCTAAATAATTTGGTCAAAGTTTCATTTGTTATTGAACCTGGATGGAATGAATCAAACAAAGATTCGCCTATGCCACAAACAGTAGTTGAAATCGAATTTAATTGGCAAAAGAATTCCAAAAACTCTTGACTTACGCCACCTCTCGCTAAAAATTCGTGAATGCCTACAGTATAAAGTAGATCTTCAAATACTTTTATAGATATTGCGGAAATTCTATAAATTTTTGATCGTGTATACGTTTGTCTTGCAGCTGGAGCCAGTCCAACTAAAAGATCCACCTTATCGCAGTATCCAGGTCTTTCAGAACACATCACAAAAAATGTTCCAGCTCCTTGAGAATATCCAACATAGTTGAGTGTTTTTTCATTTGTGTACTTTAACACGTAATCGATAGTAGCCGATACATCGTAAAATCCACTCTCATCAACAGAGAACTGCCAAAAATCTGAATCAGTATCAGGGTTAAGGCGCACATGACGTCTGGCATAATAATTACCACGTTGGTTTCCAACCCATAGATCATAACAGGCATCCGCTAGTAAAAAAGCCATACCAGCATCTGGTCCAGCATCCAGGAATGCGTCCGAACTGAGAAGAAGTCCATGCATGAGTATAACTGGTGGTCTTCTCATTTTCTTAAAACACCGTTTCGAGTTCATCCGAAAAATTGTCAGAATATACCCGTCTTCCGTTACCACTGTGTGTTCCTCAGAATAATATCCATATTTTCCGGTAATTTGGGTGAAATTTTGGAACGGGCCCTTGGAGTAGCCCAAGGATTTTTTTAGTTCATTGCTTATGGGTAAGACTCGCGAGCGTATCACGTTGGCTATTATTATCGCGACAGAGAGCAACAACACATTGAATGTGACGTTAGCTTTTGAAGCCATGATATCAACTGACGATACAAACGGTCGCTAAAATAAAAATAAAATGTTGTATTTAAATACGTTGTATTAAGAATAAGTTTAAACGGAACCAGGTCCAAGGTAATATTATCAGCTAATTTTGTTCTACATATTTATGTATGAATATAATAAATATATAAAGCAGGCTAATTAATATTATATACATATATTAATTGTTATTTAATATTACTATTTTATTTATTTTTTGTGGTGCTGAATTCTGCCACACAACAGGGTAATGTCTCGAAAATAGGCGGTGAAAAGTGGGTAAACCACCAGTCTTTTAACACTAAGCTCCTTCTCAGAGTAGTTTCTGCTATATACGGAATACAGCGCGAAGCTTTATCAAATATTTTAGGTAAATAATCACTTGCTATTTTCACGCTTTCACAAAAGTGGAACAAAATAAGAAAATTTAGAAACATTTTCAAGTTAATAAACCGAACCTACACCCATCGAATTTTGAAAATGTCAACTAATAATTCTTTAATGGTTATCTTGACACAACCTTTAAATAAAATAATACTACTAAAGTCATCGAACTTGTTTATAATATGTTTCGAGTTTTTTTTTATCACGTTTTAGTTAAACTGGTTGGATTTTGATTGCTATTTATTAAACATGCTAAAGGTGGCGAATCGTGGCTTAGTAAGACAGCATCTCAGAGGGAAATATTTGCACGTTTTAAAGTATTATTTGCCTTGTTACCAAAGCGAGGAATTGATAATATTAAATATTTCTTTCCCTCGAGCGGGAATCGAACCCACAAACATCGCGTCTACGCACGTTCGTTGCGCCCCGACGACCTCAAGCCTATATTACCCCACAATAATTGCTCTACTGATTACTAATTTGAATATTACAATTTAATTTTGTTAATTAAAATGAAAAAAAACCTTCAACACCTTAATAATAAACCTTAATCTACATCGCTTTCCAAATTTAGTTAAGTTATTTATTTCCGTTTCCGGATTACGACCAGTTGTTAAACTGACCGTCAAACTTCTTACCTTATATAGATAATTAGCGATATGTAATATATTGGTATTCCTCAATAAATGAACTGTCCAATACAAAAAGTTTTTTCAATTTGCACACATAGTTCCTAAGGTTAGTCAATAATAATACCCTATAGAGAGTTAAGTGACTTAATATTATCTTTTGTACGCAGAAAAAAATACATTCCATATAAAAAAATATAAAGATTAAGAAATTTTGCGTAGCAAAAGGCATTTTATAATAAATATCTTTATTTTTCATGATAATTTATTTTTTTGGTGCAGTCGCGTTGTGGCGCAGTGAGTGGGTTCTATTTCCACTTAATGAAGAGGAATATTGAAGTAATTTCCTCGCTCTAGCTACTATATGCGAAATTTGGCGAATGAGTGAATTTTTGTGTTCATATTCCTTCGTGTTGGGAAGTAAGTTAATAAAACTTAGATTATTTTAAATAATATTTAGGAATTTTCATGGCATTGCAATTGGATTGAATATATTTTGGTTAGATATCTCTCTATAATCAATGTCTTTTTTCTAAATTTGTAAAGAAGGTCTCCAACTTCCAAATTTTGTTAAAGGACTTCGCTATAAATATTGGAAAAGGCAATATTCAGTCATATTTTAGTATCATTTCTCCATTAACGTTCTAATTTAACTTTATGTTAGATTTATATAATAGAGGCAGAGAGAATCATTCTAATATCAAGACACACCATTCTTCGCTTTCTATCTAAATTCGACTGCTCGATCGATGTCGTGTATATAGCAGCTAGTAGGGATCGAACCCACAACCATCGAGTTTACAGTTACACGCTGTTGGTGCTGAGATGCAGTAGCCTCGTAAATAAATCAACACAACATGCGTGGGCTCGGGCCTATAATCGTATACAGAAGGTGGCGCCCAATATCTAATTGACATTGAACATATTTCTTAGAAATAAAAATATAGTTCAATAAATAGAACCCGACTTCTGATAATCGAGCTCCAAAAAATAAAAAACAAGAAAATATGCTTAGCTGAAATCGTTACTTGCAAACTATGTAATATATTGCCTCTATAAAATAAATAAGATTCACGTAATATATTTTGAAGAATTTAATACACTGTGATTTTCAAAAGATCCTCTTGGTAGAATTAGGGAACACTACGCCACTCTCTATCTTTCTCTGACTGGTAATCGAACCCACAACTCTTGTTTTTACAGTCAGACTATCTATCTATCTATACTATATGCTATTATTATGTTAGAATATCGAGAAAAATAGTGTTAATTACTTAAACAATTAAAATTAGCCTTCATATTTGCTCTTTAACCTTGTTGACAGAACATTTTTATAGTTGTATCTAGAATTTAAGGTTAAATATATTTTAATACTAGTGGACCCGAACGCGGCTACGCCCGCTTGAACTATACGAATATTTATTTATGTTTGTATTGGTATATATCGAAAATATTACAAATATGAGAAAAAAGTATCCTATGTTCATCCCGGTACTCTCAAGTATCTCTATATGAGTATTTTATCACAATTAAATTAGCGGTTTGACCCTGATTGCGTAAAAGACAGACAGACAGAGTTCCTTTCGAATTTATAATATAGGTATAGATTATATAGTTTTTTAGTTTCCCACTGTAAAGACTCATGTCACTCACTTCTACACTCACGACCCATTTATTGGAAATGACGCTTCTAGCACTGCGCACGCGCACCTCTGAATTAACAAAACATTGCGTATTTAATGTTGAAACTTAACACTACCACTTGTGTTACTAGAGCGAGAAAATGTAAATAATTAATTTCCAAGTCGCAATTGAACCCATAATCGTTGTGGTAACAGAGTGCTATAACACTTGTTCCGTGCCTAACAACGTTTGGGATAAAGAGCGAAGTTAAAATATAGAATTAATAGATAATTTCTTCCATTAAGTCTATTTGGGTCATGGCACTACTGCTAGTTCCTCTCATCAAGCAACTTGATGGAACGCAATGGTATTCTCTTTTTAGGTTTACGTTTGTTCAGCGTAGTGTTAAAACACTTCATTCACATCTATATTATTAACCAGATACGAAAGTACAGTTCCATAAAATTTTAATGTTAATTCGCTCTGCCAACACGGCTAAGCGCGGCGTTGAATTCCGTCAGTCAACACGCAATGCTTCCAGATATCTGCGGAAAGTCATTACGTATTAGGTGACGGAACTTAACGCCGCGCTTCACCTAGCAACAAAAGCGAAGAACCGGAAACATATTTCATTCTCCCACTTCTGAGGGGTACCTATAATAAGTTTGACGTGTCCTTATGTCAATGTGGCATCGTAGCACCCAAATGGATGAACTGATTTTAATTTCTTTTTATATAGGTACAGCTTCACGCTGTATCCCGTATATGCATAGACAGAGGAAACCCAGTGTTAATATACTCCATTTCCCCACTTAATTTTTATTTAAATGAACTTTCCAGGATTAATGTCAGTTAATATAATTATTATAACACTAATAGACGACGTTTTTTTTAACTTAATACTGTATCCCACATGTAACAGGATATGCTGAGCGAATTTAGCGTTAAGACCAGCGTTCTAATTTCTGCCCAATTTTCGAGATATAAGTGTTAAACGCTGCACTTTGTCTTATAACCAGAGCTGGAAAATTAATAAACAATAATAATAAAAAATAATTCAATCAGTTTCATACATTCCCTTTATTAAACGCGGATACGGCCGGCTGACCCAGTTCGCGCGATCGATAGGGGTCTACGACCGGCCCATGTGCTCGCTATATCTGCTATCTGAATGAAACCTCATTCAGATACGAGATAGGTTAGCGTCTATCCACTATATTAGGCTGTAGAATGTAGAGAAATGTCCTAATTACGAGAAATTATTTTAGGAAATTAGAAAATGGTAGACGATGTCACCAAACAACCAATGTTTGACTGTAATAAGACCATCTGTTCAGGGGCTACGATGTTATAGAGAGAAGTAGAATACAAATAGAGTTGAATCCTTAAATATATCCTTCAAATAGCGATTCTGTCACGTATCAGTAAAGGGAGAGACAAAAAACAATGGAAAGACAAAATATAAAAGCTCATTTTTTCTCCTCCTCTTGAAATTTTCCTTAAAGCTCTCCAAGGAACAATTTCAGCGTTCCACGCCGCGTGGTTTCGGCTATGCCCTGTCTATAAGTCACTTGATAACGATAGCTAGAGTTTTATATAATCATAAAAATGAAAAATTATCTAATTGAGCACAATTGAATATATTGAGAAAAAAAATCAGCTTCACGCTCTATCCCATATACAGCAGGTGGGTAGAGAGATCCTAGTGTTAAGACCCTCCGTTCCCCAATTTCCGCCTTATTTTAAAATGCAAGGCTTTTGAATTGGTGCCAGAGGTAAGGAATAATAATTCATTCCCTCTAGAATCGAACCCACAACCGTCGCGTTACAGTCACACCTTTGTGTCGCTTGCACCACGACGGCCTCAATGAATATATTGAGCTTAGGCACAAGTCCTATTCTGTCCAATCTCTGAATGGAAATTGGTATACAGGTGAATATTACCAATATAACTTATATATTATTGTTAGTATTAACAATAAACATATATATATGAATACTTATATGTTGATTTACGTCTACATCTATTAAGTTTATTTCTATTTCTCCATTCTGACAAAACAAAACGCGGCGTTAAGTTCCGTAACTTAATATGCAATGTTTTGAAGAACAGAGGATCTTGATATCAGACTTTCTATCCCTACCCTACTAAATGCGGGATAGAGCGCGAGACTGAAACAAACCTACGTAAGGCATACGAAAATTTTACACTTTAAAAGCTGTCCTAACCAGGAATCGAATTGGAAACCTCTTTAATTTTCATTCAAATATAAAAAACAGCTTATTTTATTTTACATAAGTATTTTAAAATCTTCCTAAGGAATTTTTTAATAGGAAATAGAAATTCTATAGAAATCTGCTTCACATGTCAGTGGCACGGCTATGACTTAAAACGGAAGCATTGTATGAGATGCATTTGAATTCAACATAATATAGAGCTTGCATTTTCTAAACATACCTGATGCGAACAATTCTTAAGAAGAAATCTGGAATAACAATAAAACGTTCCTAGCTTCTCGTGTAGTTTGTAGAATTAGAATATTTCTTACAACAGTGATAGTTCAGTTTATATTTCATATTTTGATTCAAAATATTTTATTAAACTCTTTGTTTATCCCTAGAGGGGTAGCCAGAAGGAACGGAGAGACAAACGCCAAGGTATCTGCGTACCTCTTTCGCCTCGTCCACTGTCAGCACATGAACCATCCCGTCCTCGTATTTTCTACGTAACCTTCTCTCAGAACTATCTACACTGTATTCTCGGTAGACTGCCCGTCTTATTACACCTCTTGCTTCATTTTTTTAACGTTTTTTGTCATTCATTCTCTCGACTTAATTCTTTAAATATTCTGCAAAACTTTTGTAATTACTTTTGAATTTAGGAAACGACTTATCGCTAGCTGCTCAACAGTTATTCTTTTTAATAAACTCGTTTAAGGTTACTAAATAATTATTTAGTTAATAATTTATTTTTTTAATACAATAATATAAAATGTTTTAGGAATGTTTATTTAGCTGAGTAGAGCAGGGTAGGCTGAGGCCAAAATTTCTCAAATTTCAAGACTCTGTGTTGGGTGGCGGAACTCATCACTCACGGCTTCTTATCGAAGCGAGGAAATGATAAGATTTCATTCCCCCGATTGGGAATCAAACCCACATCCGTCACGTTATCAGCCAGAGAATTTTGTTATATTTATATGTTCTTTTTTAAAAAATGATAAAAAAATTTATTTGAATTTGAATTTTGGTGTCAATCCGTGCATATATGATGGTAAAAACATCCTCCATATGCTACAGATAACACAGAAAGTTAAATTAAATGTTAATGCTCTTTAAGCCGTATGTCTACCTGCAAAGTTAGTAACGACGTAGAATGTAAATTTGCGATTTAATTATGTACGAGTGAAAGTACGAATAAAGTAACTAGAATTTAAATGTACATGTGGTACACTAAAAAAGTTGATTAAATAATGAAGAAAGGAGTCGGTTCTACATCAGTATTGTTATATAATATATAGGCTTTAATATGGTTTGTAGGGAAAAAGAAAAAAAAAAATTTTTGTTAAAAGTTATTAAAAAGTTGTTACAGTATTTCATTTTAAACGACTGCTGTGTATCTTATTAAACATATTATAATTATGTTTAATTTTTGTTGGATTTCCTAATTGCAATTAAATGTCTGTAGGACAAAGCAGCGTAGAATATAAGCTTTCAGGTTAATTTTAATTTGAGATAGAGCGTGGTGTTGAGCTCCGCCACCTATACACAATGTTTCGAAACTTGAGCGTAGTGGGAAACGGAATGTCTTAACATCAGGCTCCCTCCGCCTACCCCGCTTTATGCGGGAAAAATAATGAAGCCGGAAAAAACGAAAAGTTAACTGAAACCGTAAAATTCATACATATTTAACTATAGGTTTACCCATATAGTTCCGATGCGTCAATTGATATATCCGACAAAATTACATATAATTTTCCGGTAATAACATCCGGTGTTGCTGGCTTATAACTGAAATTAATTTAATCAATTGACTTCGACTACAGCGAGAACAAGAAAATTACTTGAAAACATAGTTAAGTGAATGGGTAGCTAAAGAAGTATGTCAAGACGCTTCTTTCTCCACTTTTCACCCAATTATAATTTGGACATATAAATAAATATTGTTTTCAGCTCTACGCGTTATCATATGCAGTAGGGCTGGCGGAGAGAACTTAAGTGTCTAGACATTCCGTTTTCCACTTTCCACTTTAATTCAAGATATGACATATTAAGTGGTGGTGCTTAACGCAGTGCTTTGTAGGGATTGATGATCATGTCTATAGTTTAACATTTTCATGACAAAACACAGTGCTCGGTTTTACAAGATAAACAAATATTCACGTGAGAAATTCGAATCCACGACTACCTGAAACCCCTATAACTTAAGACTATAATAAATCTTCAATTTCACGACAGTCAACTATCTTATAAAGTAGTCGGAGAACCGTTCTCAATCGTATTTAAATGCAATAGAAATAGCACAGAGCTATGTTGAGATTTAAATTGCATAGGATTTAAATGATTTTGGGATTGGGAAAAGCGTATTACCTTAAATTCCACATAAACAAAGTTATGAGCAACAACTAATCGATTATATTATTTAAACTAGTTTAATATATGGAAATAAAAAAAATTAAATTGAATTATATATTAAACTAGTTTAATAACGTATAAAAATTTTAACATATCGGGACTCCAATCTCCTCCATTACGTATAATATATATAAGATATTCCAACAATAAATATAGATATATCTTAAAAGAATATTCTCACATTTTCTCACACAAAAGAATATAAAACAATAAAATTGATAAAACAACATCAAAGTGTTTACTGAAGCCATGGATGTATTGAGAATGGAGCTTACTGAAAAATGAAAAGATTTTCAGTTACACTCACATTTGCTCTGTAGTCTCTTTTATATACGACTTCGTGTGAACGAACTCCTTATACGTTCTGTGTAATTGAATTGATTTTTTTAGCGTCCCGCTGTTTCCCGCATAAGCAGGATAGGTAGAGGGTATTTAGTTCGAATACACTTGCCTGTTTTCCGCTCAATTTGCGTGATGATTGGCGGAACTCAACGCCGCGCCTTGTCTTCTACCAGAGCGAAGGAATGTAAATTTTTAATTCGCTGAAAAAACATCGAACCATACCGACACTTATAGTAATTATGAAAGCTGAAATGAAGCATCGAATTATATCAATTTCAATACATAAATTACAATAAATAATGAATTGATTCGTTCGTAATGTATTGGGTGCCTCTGTCAAATGTTTCGATGTTTGTGGGTTCCATCAGCCAATGGGGGGAGATTGTCTATATTTTAATTATTTCCATTTCCTCGCTCTAGTAGACTAAGCGCGGTGATGCTACTTAATAGGTATGTAATGTTTCGAATATTTGGCGGAACCTGGGGATTGGAGTGTTGCTTATTATTTTTAGTGATTTCCGCACATAGCAGAGTAGGTAGGGAGAGGGCAGCTCCTGACTGTAACTCAACGGTTGTGGATTCATTTCCCAATCGCGGAAATTAATTATTTACATTTTCTCGCTTCTCGGGTACGGAGTATCTTAACACTTGTTTCCTTCTACCTATCCTGTCCTATCTACATTTCAATCTACTAACACCATATTTTCCGTAACTAAACCAAGGCCAAGCCTATAAAGTCTAGGCAAATCTAGATTGACACAGAAATGTAGATCTAGACAAACATTTACACAGTTGCTTAATTCCTCGATCACAAGCAAGCTTACAGATGACCTGATTTCCTTGCAGATAGGGCCCAATTATAATATATATAGAGAGCTCTTCGTGCTGTTGAATTTATTAGTAAATGCTTTACAAATGTTTACGTTATTTAAGTTTTATAAAATGCTATGAATTTCTATTTTATTTTATTGGCACTAAGAGACTAGAGACTTATAGACCTAAAATATACATATATCGCCATATGCGATGGACAGACCAAGTGAAGGCTGCCCTCAAAGACCCTCTCTACGAGTGCACCAGGCAGACAGTCAACCACGTAGAATGGCATCGGACTGCGTGGCGCACCACCAACCTTTGAAAAAGACGACCACGACCGTCGACCTTTGTCACAGAAGAATAATACACATAGTCTTTGACAAAGAAGAAGAATACATATAGCGTCAGAATATTAAAGATAATAAAAAAAGGAAAAATCACATTCAATTTCATTCAGTTAGCAAAGATAGAGTATTTCCAGAGAGTATTTCCAGATTTTACCTTATTACTTTGGTCAGATAAGTTTTACGCCAAACCAAAATTAAATTACCGTTCACGGTAACTGGCTGGGTGGGGAATTATGAGAATTTATCACCTCCATGATTTGATTAAGAAAACTTGAACAAACTCAGCATTGTGAGAAATTAGATGGTCTCAGTTTAAATTTTATTTGGTCTTTTATATTAAGACTTACTTTTAACTGCGGCTTCGCCTGCACAGTCAAATGCTTAGAACCAAGTGTTGTGTACGACGTATGACACATTTTAAATGTTGGGATAACTCTGACATGCATAGTCTATACCCTTCATCGATAAATGACATATTTAACACAAAAACATTTTTTTATTCGGACCACTGCTTTCTAAGGTTAAGTAATTAAAACCTGACCGTAGTAGTAGTACACATAGGTTCTGACTATAAAAGTGACAGTTGGGTTCGATTCCCATTCGGAAGAAAGAATTGTTTTGATTTTCTTACTCAAGTAGCAAGACAAAACGCGACGTTAAATTCTGCTACCCAACACGTGCGTGCATGTAGTGGACTACGTATAAATAATATCGATTATTAATATATTTGTAATACAGATTAAAGTTAAAGAACTAAATAAAAATACTGAAATGCTCATATATATTACAGGTATTCCCGTTCAACCTTACCCTATTTATCGAGCTGACGTATCAAATTACTAAATTTCGAGACCCATTATACCTCACTATCCCACGGGATCACATTTTGTTATCATGAAATCCTTCTGTTATTGGAAATAACAGGACGATTTATATATTGTATATAGGTGTTGAGGTGTTGAGTTCGATTTCCACTCGGGGAAATTAATTATTTTCATTTTTATTTTCCCTAACAACAAAACAAAGCGTGCAATGCATGTCTTAAAAATTGGGCTTCTTGAACCTTACTGGCGTAACCAGCGCGTTGGGCGTATTGTCTTCAAACTAGGTTCCCATTTCCTGTCCTGCTATACCTATATGGGATACCGTGGTAATAAGTTAATAAACAAAAAGTACATAAAAAAGAAAATGAAACCCCAACACGTGTAATATTTCCATTTTTCCGAGATTTTATCAAAAGCTCTTTAAATGGAGATTTTATACGGCATCAGTTTCTAAACGTGCCAAATGATTTAGAAAGATAAAGTTACAATATACGATGTCAGACAAAAAATATATTTATTTCAGTTTTACATATTATTTAGCTACATAGAAAGTAATAAGATCAGCTTAGTAAAAAAAAAACAAAAAAACAGTCAGAGTTTCCGCCTGGCTTATACGCTCCTTTCTATGCATCAGCTGACGATCTATCCACCAACATAGAGCCACCACGTTACGGCCACCTGACTTTTTTACCTTCGAATAATTGAATTAACTATCATTTGACAAATTTTCAGTCGAGAGGGATTGTGAAGCTGTAGCAGATAGGCATATCTACGGAGCGGCAGCTGAAGTTCACCATGCCAATGACTGCCATGACTGACAAAGTTTGCTATCTCGCTCAGAGACTATATTTATCCTGTTGCCAGAGCGAGAAAATGATTGAAAATTGCCAATATCTATTTTAAGTTTCAAATAATCGTTGAAAATTAGTTTTCCACTCAAAGACTCATTCATCACGACCCAATATAGAAGTTAGCGGGCATTCTTGCAATACCAATTCCACATAGCTATTGCCTCTAGGAAATAGTTAGCTGTAGCCTTTATAAATGTTTATTGAAGTTTATCAATGAGTCCGTCGTAGCACAGGGGTACGAACGTGTGACTGTAATCGCAATAGTTGTGAGTTCGATTGCCAGTCGGGGGAGTGGAATATTTAATATTATCATACAGATCAACTTCACGCTGTATCCAGCATACAGCCAGGTAGGCAGAAGGAAACTAATGTTAAGACACTTCGTTCCCCATTTTCCGCCGAATTCTGGGCGCATTGCATGTTGAGTGACGCCACTTAGCGCCGCGCTTTACCGCGACACCAGAGCGAAGAAAAGAAAATATAAATTTAAATAAATATTTCCATCAAATGGGGATCGAACCCACAACCAGTCGCGCTTACAGTCACACTGGGCCCAACTAAAATATAATATTAACTCAATAATAAATATATTTTATTAAAAAAATCACACTAATAAAGTAAAACGTACAATATTCCCTATTTCTATTAATATAAAAGACAAATCCTCCTACCAATTTGAATAAGCAAATATTGTCGAACACGATTCAGTTCATTGCTACATAAAAGCGTCAGGCGCTTAATAATAAAATTATTCTGTTCAATCGTCTCTTTAAAAGTGTCCTCATATAGATATCCCATTTGAATATGTAAAATGTATTGGGATCTTACTTTTATTGAAGCATTGAGTGAAATAAAATATGATTGTCGCTTATTGTTTTATTGTATAACTTAGATTCTTACAATAAAAATCCCGTATTGCAGGCTAGGTAGAAAGTTTTCTATGAATTTTCTTGCTCTAGGAAGATGAGTTAGCGCTGCGTTGTGTTCCGCCATTCAACGGGCAATATCTCAAAGATTGTAGTATAGAGTGCCATGACACTAGGATCTCATACCCTCTGTGTTATATACAATGTGAAATTAAAAAACAAATAACGAACGAATAAAGAAAATTTTGTTAAAAAAAAACTAAAAATTATGATCTACTGGTTTAAATTTAAATAAAGGTACGTAAAGAAAATTTTGATAAAAAAAAACTAAAAATTATGATCTACTGGTTTAAATTCAAATAAAGGTACGAGTATATACAATCTAAACTAAAACCGAAAATCCAACTTACGTACTGTACTCCTCGTCAATAATAAACATACTAAAGCTTTGAGAATACAAAACTTTTGGCATACATATTTACTTGGAGCTTATAAGAGCATTCAAATATAAAGTTATATAATTCCTGAATTTCAGTTCCGAAACGAAACTGACGCGAACTTTAAATTACCTATAGTGAAATAGTAAAACCTTTTCTTTATCATGCCTTTTTTTAGTTTCACAGCAGAATAGACAAAGGGAGCCTAGTGCTAAGACACTCCGCTCCCCACTTCACCGAATTCTGTAAGCAAGGTTTATTGTGTGGAGGATCGTAATGCCACGCTTTCCCGCGACACTAGAGCGGAGAAAAGAAAATATTTAAAATTTATACCCGCGCATGGGAATCGAACCCACAACTATCGTGTTTACAGTCACATGTTTCATAGTTCCCCTGCCCCACGACGTCTACACATAGGTACTCGTAACGTCTCGAATTCGGAAAAATAAATAACTCTACTATATGCGGGATACAGCGTGAAACTACTAAAGAATTTAAAAAAACGACTTTCTCTCATTACGGCTTTTTGTTTAAATATATTTTTAACTAAGGCAATTTGTGGTCACCGACCGTCCATCACTCGAACGCAGTGCGCATTGCGGGTGGCCGGACGAGAGAACGTACGATTTATTGAAGTAATTATTGTAAATACAACTATTACAACTATCAATACAACTATAAATATAATTATTTTAGTATAAGACAACCTATTGAATTTTCATGTTTATTCAGGCATGGCAAGGTAGACAAAAGGAACCTAGAGTCAAGACAATTCGAACCCCACTTCTCCACGTTTCGTCCAATTTTCTAAATATTGCGTGTTAAGTTTTCTTACGAAAAGATGAAATTGAAAATACTTAATTCTCCTGAGTAAGAATCGAACTCACAACTGTTAGATACTAATGCTACGACCACACCAATAAACAATAAGTCTTTATTGTAAAAAAATATACATAAAGTAACGTCATGTAAAGAAACCAAAAAGAAATCCAAAGATTTTTTTTGCTTTACAATTACACGAGTAGCAGCGAAGATACGTTGATTAACGTAACCTAACGCACTGTCTAGTTCTTGTCTAACGAGACAGAGACAATTTTTTATTTAATTTTAATTATTTATTTCAATCAACATACTCCAGGTGCTTGGAATTGAATTTAACCCTATATAAGTCCCAGACAGATTTATTGGCGGGCGTAATAACATTTAGAGAATAATGTTAAAGGGCCTTTAAACATAATTAACTATGGCTCTGTGAAGGATATTGAGTGAATGAATAAAATAATTCTGATTCTTTTTACAGCTACACGATGAATCCCGCATATAGCAGGATAGACGGAGGGAACCTAGTGTAAGACACTCTGTTCCCCACTCAGTTCCCTGTTCTGTTGAGTGGTATTTCTAAATGAAATATTTGTAAAAGACATTATCAATTTCCAGACAAATGTTTACATGTAGAGACAATAAAATAAATATCAATAATTTTTTTGGCGTTTTTATTCCACATAAAGCAGGGTAAGCTGAAGAATCCCAATGCTAAGACACGTCTAGCGTCCCGTCCTTATTAAGGGAGAATGATTATTTTGGTAGGAGCAATGTGCGGTGTTTAGTTTCACCACTCAACACACAATGTAAATCTGTCATCCATTATAAATCGTATCTTTTTCATTAAATTGCTGTAAATAAATTATATAAATTAATATTAAATCACTTTCACGCTGTATCCCGCATACAGCAGGTTAGGCAGAGGGAACCTAGAGTTAAGACACTTTGTTCCCCTCTTTTCCCCCGATTTTGGAGGCATCGCGTTGAGTTGAGTGATAAATAATATAGAAATCCTAAAATAATTTTAAACACGTATTGAAACAGATAAAAATGAAAGACTTCCATTAAATATAATTTACTTTTATACAAATAACAAAATATCCTTATTACTCCATCCAATACCCGGCTCCAGAGCTCATTTCCGGTGACGTCACTAATGACAGGAATTGACAACACCATTTCCGGTGGCGCCAGCTTAAGACGAAGTGTCGAATATACTTTTTTATTAACAAAGTGATGGGTCGTCTATCATTTTGCAAGTAAAACTTTCACAGAGAGATTCTAATTTAATGTTTTTTTTCAGCATTACGCTTTATTTGGGGCAGGGTGGCCAGAGGAAACGGAGCGCCAAACTCTAGGGTCTCTGCATATCTCTTTAGACTTATCCATTGTCTTCAACCTCCTCATACATGCACTCCAGCGGATCCATATGTTTTTTACGGGACCTTTCCCCAGTATCAACGATGCTGTGTTCTTCGTTTCAATATAATTTAATAATGAATCCAAAACAACTTTCTGATAAGAGAAGCAGTTTAATAAACCTGGCGCTTATATTTGAGACAGCAATCTCGCGTTTCTTAAAGATCGTTATTACTCATAGCATTGCTCAGTGGGCTGTGTTTGTATTCAAACCTAGTCATTCGTCATTGAATCGATTATTAGATGGTAAATACTGCCTATACCTAGAGGTAAAATTAAGCTTCATTAGTTTAACAGTGTACGCATTTAGCAGTTTAAAACTACTAATAAGCTTCACACCATATACGTATACAGCAGGGTAGACAGAGGAAATCTAAATAATTAAGCTAAAAACTCCGTTACCAAAATTTTTGAGACGTTGCGTGTTGAGTAGCGAAACTCTATGCCCTGCGTTTTGTTTTTTCTAAGCATGACTTTATACAAATTTACCACATGAAAATAGCCATTACAAAATAACCATAAAAGGAAAGATCTATAGATTATTTCTATAAATGGCCTTATAAGTTCAGCAAACTTTCGGCAAACTTCAAATGATTGATATCTTGATGGATGATCGGCTTCAAAGAGCTTTTGCTCGGCAATCACATTTACACTGTTAGCGACACGCCTTTAGTGACGTTAAGAATTTTTTAATATAGAGGTTTTTTTATATACTACAGTAAAAAGAATAATCTATATCTAAAATTCTAAACTTAATATTAGAAATCTGAATAATTTGTTTGATTGGATAGACTAATTTCAGTAACTGTTTTTAGAATTGCTAAATTATTTTTGTGTTAAATAGTCTCTTTACCGAGGAAAGCTGTAGGCGACATTCGTGACCTTAATCAGTGCGGGATAATGCGTGAATTTAAAAAAATCTTTATTTACAGATAAAGAAGAAAATTTAGTTGAAATTTCGTAAGTAGATATAGATAGGCTGGTTAGTAAAGGGGAGCAATCAGAGAGGATCTCACTAGTCTTAAATTCCTCTCGTTCGCAAACAAAATTAAAAACGACTACTTTAAATATATACCTCATTACTTCTCCGAGTAGTCAGGAACTATGTGAAAATATATTCACACTAAAATATTATATTGTTATCCATTTTAAGAAATAAATAACGAAAAGAAAACCAACTGAATTCTAAACGGCCCCAATAAAAAACGTATTATCAAAGCAGTTTCGTCAAGCAAATTTGAATAATAGGCGAGTGTTGTTCACAGGTCTTTGCCAATGAAATACAGCGATTCGACCCTTTTGGGGATGTAATTTTTGGAATTTTAGATAAATCTTGGGACCTTAGAGGCGGGGACAGTGTGATTGGGGTGGGTTCAATCCCCATTTGCGGGAGTAAATTATTTTAATTTGGTGTAAGCAGGGGCACAAGAGCGTGACTGTAACATGACGGTTGCAGGTTCTATCCCCGCCCGAGGGAATTACTTTTCATATATTAATATTTTCATTTCTTCGCTCTGGCACCAAGACAAAAACCCGGCGTCGAGTTCCGTCACTCAACACGAAATGTCTCGGAAAATTCGGCGAACAGTACGGAACGGAGTGTCTTAACACTACGTTCCCTCTGCTTACCCTTGCGTGCGGCAAAAACGATGCATAAACGTTGGTATATTTTGATTATATTATCGAAGGGATCGTTGACCTAAATATTTGATATTAACTTACTATAGCTAGATACTTTCACCTGATCTTCAGAAAAATGGCATTGAAAGACGAACTAACGGACGATATGCAAGAAAATGATCCTATGAAGCTTTTATTTTTTATTTCATTTTAATATACGGAACCCTAAAAAGGAACATTTTATTAGTAATTACCAACAATTATGTATTTTCCTCTTTCAAACTAAATACCTAGTTGCTTTAGTTAGCTATGAACCGATAGTTGATGTAGTGTTATTGGCAAGCACTAATTGGTTTCGAGTAGGTACTATTAACTTTGAAATTTTTCGAAAATTCCTAACTAAAAATACACTGGGAAATGTTGGCTAAGAGTTATTTTTACGAAATGGTAGATATTTTTAGACTTTTAATAATAGATCTAAGAGGAAATCAAAAAATTGCAATATAGAATTGATATTTAATTGCAAATATCCAATGTAATAAAATATAAGAAACTGAATTTAATCCACTTATTATGATTGTCATCATGAAACTTGGCAGTTGTACGTAGCCGTACAACCCAGGTGATAATACATTAACTTGGTTGAATAAAGTGCGACGTCCAAGTACTAAAATTAAAATTAATTTACATACATTCATTTGTTTAGCTACCAAATGAATTAATAATTTCAGAATTTCAAAAACTTGGCACCCAAGTAAACACTGTCGGAAAAGCCAACAAACAAGCTAATTCTTAATCTTGAACTTGGCCCCGATTTTGACTTTCAAGTTTTCCATAGGACTTTTAGACCTAAACCTAATCCTACCTTAGGAGTGGAACTATGGTGTCTTGCGGCGGCGGAGTGTGCGCGGCGGGTGGCGCGGTAGTGGAGACGACGGAGGGCGCCGCCCAACCGTTCTGGGGAGCCTTCCCCGCGGGCTACCGTCATGCTGGTCTCCGCACCTGGGTAGGAAAAGATGGTAGTAGAATATTTATCTAGGATAGGAAGAGGGAACCTGGGAACGTAGTGTTAAAACTCTCCATTTCTCATTCACACACTTCAATCTGTTCTCCACTTTGTGTTTTGAGTTGCGGAACTCAACGCCGCGATTTGGTTCCCAGAGCGAAAAAATAAAAATATTAAATATTTCATTTCCTCAAGTGGGAACAGAACCCACTACCATCACATTTACAGTCGAACGCCATGCCTGTGTGTGTGTCTGCTCCATGACTGTCTTCATCATCATCGGCCTATCCTCGTCCACTGTTGGTCATAAGCCTCTCCAATGGCATGCCACTGAGTTCGATCTTCAGCTCTTCGCAACCAGCCGTTGTCCGCCACTTATCGTCACCCCATATAGCTGGAGAACGTCCTACATTACGCTTGCCGAAGCTTATGACTGTCTTAATTCTAGTTAATTAATTGTCTAAAACCAATGGTTTTTACAAATAATATTATCTGGAGAAAGAACAATTTTTTCTACTCAATAGTTTTATCAAAACCTCTTTCAGTGTCTCCAGACTACCACTTTGATCCTTAATATAATTACATTTTATCCTTTGTCTACGAGCTACATGTTTTTCTTAAAGTGTTAAATTTTACTTACCAAGCGCACACCATTTTAATAATACGTGAGTTGTAAAAGTAAATAGTGGAAACGACGATTTGTCCAAGTCTTGAAATAATGGTAGAATTTTAAGTTGACAAGTTATTTTTTTAGCTTGACGCTATATCTCACATAACAAGGTAGGCAAAGGGAACTTGGGAACCTAGTGTTAAGCTACTTTCGGTCCACACTTTCCGCCGAATTCTGGAAGCATTGTGATCACAAAAAATATTAGGAGCTGGAATGACTGATATGTAACATTAGTATAAAATAGTAGTACCATTTAGTTATTTAAACAAACAAATGGAATAAGAAATATAAATAATTAAAACAGACCTGGTGCGTGTTCAGGGGAGGGACGAGATGAGTGGATCTTGGGAGCCTGGTTACGCCCATCCGACTGAAACAAATAATACAAATTAATTCTGATTCTATTGACCCTTTGGGCTGAGTATCTAGTGATAAATCAGGAGAGATATTTGAACAAACTGTCCTGATTGGGATAAAGGCCGTCGTGATGCAGTAGAGCAGCCCTGACTGTGAGCGTGATGGTTAAGGGTTCGATTTCCACCCAAGTTCCTTCACTCAACTAGCAATAGTTCGAAAGTTGAGAGGAAACTGGGGAACGGAGTGTCTTAACACTAGGTTAATTCTTCCTTCACTGCTATGCAGGGGATACAGCTTAAAGGCCTTAAAGTTTTATAAAATCCGTTGAGTTATCGAATTCACAACCACCATGTATACAGAAAATCGTGTAAAATAAATAGTATTTTTTTAATAATTCTAGTAAAAGCTGACTCTTTCGGAGTGCAGTCGACGCGTGCTGACATTACGGATTGCCTGCGGCTGTAAATGGAGTGAGCTTGCCTTGCACATGACAGCGCACTAAAAATATTTTAAAATAATTTTAGAATGAAAAACAATATAAGTAATGAAAAAAAATATGGGGAATGTTATATTTTTTACGTTTTAATTAAAATGTAAAAAGTATAACTTCCACATGAAGAGTGGAATGGAAATTATTATTTTTATGTATTTATAAATGACTTTAAATAAATAAGATTCGATTTTAACATAGCGACAATCCGAAAAATATAATATTTTTTGCGAACACGAGGTTAATGCCAGTTACATGCGTCTATTCTGTTCTCACAGTATATGAAAGACTTACTTCCACCATTACCCCTTTTCCCATGGGGGTTAACCATGGGGTCAAATGGAAATAACTAAAAGCTGTATAGGACATATGACACGTTCTAAGTACCTGAAATAACTTCTATAAATACAATGGGTTACATCGAAATAAATAACGTGACAAAAAATAGACTTATAGCCTATAATATAGCTAGCCTTGGTAAATGGATCATCGAATCCAAAATGTTTCTTCCAATTGAAACCATTAGTTCTTGAGATAAGCGCATGCAAACAAACAACCTATTTAACTTCATAATATTAAAATATTCAATTTACTATGTCATGACACTTTGCCACATTAATTTGACAAGCTCAATGCATATTTAACGTAACGTAGTCATCGACAATAGGGGCCAAATGACCTGTCCTTTAAACGCGTTAAACAAAGGGTAGGATAGAATTGGGTCGTACATTATAATATCATAATTGCTATAGAAGTGGTGAGTGGTAAGTACATGCGATGGTTGTGGGTTCGATTATCGCTTGTGGAAATTATATTAAAAATATTTTTTATTCTGCGGCGTTAGATTCCGCCACTCGACACGCAGTACCTTTAAAAATGAGTTTAGTCCTTAACACTGCAATCTTTCTACCTACCATTTTACGAGTATATGCGGGATAGGTTTAAAGTTAAAAAGGGCTATAGCGTTGAAACTTTGATCTACTTAAGTCAACACTATAAACATTTTTTCTTTTTTTAGCTCCTCGAGGTACATGGAGGGAGTGTTAAGTCACTCTGTTCCCATTAAGACACTTACGTTCCCTACTTTCTTACATGCAAAAACTACATGAAGACTGAGCCAAGGAATAAACAAATAACAACGTTATGTAAATGCCGATACTACGTCAATACATTTGATTTTCTCATTAGTTGTCACAAATTAAATCTGCCATAAACGCTGAATGGAGCCTGATTGAACTTCGGATGTATTGATGTCCCGACAACTTGTTTAATATATTGAATTTGTTAACGTTTGTACTATAAAAGGTTCAATTTTCATTATTGCGCAGTAAGGTAGTGTATTGGGTTCGATTCCCAATTGGGGGGTTGATTATATTCAGAATAAGATAAACGCTTTGATTGATCCTGCTCCGCAACAGTTAGATAGTAGTAGTGTCTTCAAAGCCTATTGAGACAAGAGAGTCTTAACATTACTTTCTCTGCTATATGCAAAACGGACTCGATAATAAAAAAAGCTACATAAAAAGAAAGGAAATCTCCTAGGTTTTTTAAAAACTGCTACGAGTATTATACCGCGTCATCAATTTCCGCTCAATTTTCGAGACTGCTTGTTGGGTGGTGGAATTTAACGCCGCGCTTTGCCTATCAGTGAGGATAATAGAAATAGAATAAAAATAACCATTACCCCGAATGAGATCGAACCTACAACCATTACGTTTACGGCGCTATTCCACTGCGCCAAACGGTATTTAGTAAGTTACAGAAATAAAATATAGGAAAAAAGTAGGAAATTTTTATATATAAAAGGTTGAAACAAAAGCAATAAGTCCATACTACATCAGATTTGTCACCTGAACCGTTGAACGACAGATCAATTTGCTAGCGTTAATATTATCATGTTTTATTCAGTAGTAGGTAGTATATACGTCATGCTATTTTTAGCTCGCTTTTATTAGGTTGACTTGGGAAACTCATTTTTAACCGATTTCTGTAGAAGAAGGAGGTTATCCCGCAAATATCCGGGAAGGCAGAGGAAATCTAGTGTTGAGACATTCCGTCTGCACTGACAAGATTTCTAGATATTGCGAGTTTAATAGTGGAAGTTAACGCCGAGCTTTTTCATGGTACGAGAGCGAAATGAAAACAAATTATTCTCCCGAGTGAAAATCGAACCTATAACCAAATTGGATTTGTTATGATAGCATCATCATGAAACTTGGCATGGTAGCTTAGGTGACATTACAATGATATGGCATCTTCGATTTGGTCTGATGATGGAGCCAGGACCTGCAATGGTGAAACTATCAGACACTTTTACTAATATAGTCAAATACTAAATTATTTCGATTTCCTTACCCTATTAAAACATCAAATTAATATTACACAAATATGAGAAATTAACTAAAATGGGTGTAACAATACTCATGAAGCCCACTCATTTTGATTTCTAAACTGATAGTTAAAGTTAAACTATCATATTAAACCATATCATTAATGTTTCTAGCGTTAGTTTTCGTGACAGCTATTGGGGGACGGTCACAATGGGACCCGTTAGAGTTAAACGTTTAGTGAAATTACTTATCAAATATATGTAATAACTTACCTATAAATTATAAGCATTTACTAATTGAAGTTTTAGGATTTAGATTGGGTATATTTTTGTTTTAGATTCACGCTATATCCCCCAGAATAAGTAGAGAGAAACTATTGTTAATATGGGTAGAAAACCCAATTGTTGAGATATTGCGTGTTGGATATATACACCCCGCACTTTATCTTGTTACCAGAGCAAGAAAATGAAAATATTCAGTTCATTCTTGCAATTAAAAACATATAAAGATTGGTTATAATATAAATTTTATGATTAGGGTGCCGTTCAACTTATAATTACTTTTCTATTGTATGTCAATAACTAACTTTTGCCCCCGCGGCCTCGTGGCTCTGAACGCAGGTGTTGGCTTACATCGAAACGTTAAGCGTGACCAATATTTGATCACGTTAATCATTCATACCTTTGATAAATGGACTATCCTATTCCTATCAGCTTCACGCTCTATCCCGCACACAGCAGTAACAGCAGAACCTAGTGCTAAGACATTCCATTCTCCACTCTTCACTGATTTTGTCGAGGTACTGCGACGACCTCATTATACCTTATTATATTAGTATAGATTAATTATTAATCGTACAAGTAAAAGTAGCTATAAGTACCTATGAACATATATTTCAATAAAATATCCATTCATCTATAGAATTTTAAACAATAGAAGCTTTCGCCATAAAAGTTTTCTCTCATTACGTACTTAATCAGCGAACTTCACAACATAATAATTCAATTTAATGAGTTAACTTTAAATTTCCAAATGGAATATTTAAATTTATTTACCTACTAAAATAGATAAAAAAGAGTTAAGTGATAAAGTACTCCGTTTTTCACGTGGTCTTTTATTTTGTTAATTTTCACGGAATTTGTCCAAAACTAAAATATATTTTATTAATACTTTCATATGCCGGTGCGCAGTTTATAGAGAAAAGTTATTAAAACTAACAAGATCTCACTTGCAAATATTTTTTAAAAATTTAGATACATTTTATTTTCTCTTTGAGTAGAAAAAATACAGCGTTGCTTCCCGTATAACGCGTATATGAAAAACCAGTTAAAAATGGAAATCAGAGTTATTTACACATGTAGAAGATTTGAAAGCTACATAGAAGCTACACAAATTATATCTTTCCGAGCAAAGTCAAGATAGGTAACATGTAGAAAGGGGCGCAAGGCTGTAAGTTCAATTCCCAATCGGGGGAATTAAATAATTAATATTTTGCAAAGCGCGATGCTGGGTTCCGTCACTCAACGGAAACGGACTGAAGTGTCGAAACGAGAGGAATGTCTTAACACACACACTACTAGTACTATTCACCAAAGTAATAAATAAAGCTTCGGAAGCTGTATTTTTCAAAACTCATTTGAAACGAGAGCAAAGCTCAAAAATTCTTGTGAACAGTTAATTCAATTCCTTTGTTCTTTTCCGTACACCAATATTTGTTCTTTCTACGTGCTCGTAATTCACTTAAGTCGGTTTTACTAAAACATAGCGTTACATAGCTTTGTATCGCACGTGACGAGTAACGGTATCTTTTCAACTTCACAGTTTCCCACATAGGCAGAGGTAACCTAGTGTCAAGACCCTCCGTTTTCCACATTATTTGTAGAGGCCAACGCCTAATTTTGTTAAATATATAAACTTGAGCCTCTTAAATGCTATTCAAGTGTTTTAGCCAATTAAGCTCGACGTTCTTATTATATCACGTTGAAATTATTGAACAAACCACACACACGAGACGTCGTAATATTTTATTATTTTACGCCATATAATAATCTCAGACAAGAGATGTTAACAGCAAAAGTTATAACAACCGTATGAGAACTTTGACCTACGCTTCTAGTATGAGAATAACACTTTAAAATTTCTAATATGTTTGATACTTATTGGTTATGGTAGTCCAAGTTAACAGCTTTTCAGGCATAACCTTGGCTAAAAAAACTAAAATATAAAATAAATTATATCATAAATCTTGAAGTCAGTAAAGCTATCAGTGGAGGAAAGGACTAAATTCAATTTATCCGTCCGCTATACTCTGAGCTTTTCACTCGTCGCTAAATGCTTTCATTGCATTTAGAGACAATAAAGACTTTTAACGTTTTAGCAGAATTGTTAGAAATATACTGTTTTAGAATTATGTATACTTCTTTTATTGTTTTTTTTTATCTTTGGATATTTCCTCGGAACAGTACGTTAAATTTAGTTTTTTTTTATATAAAGTTTTTTTTTATGTTTCTTACTTTTGCCTGCGGCTTTGCCCGTCTGATCAAATGGGAACTATTAAAAGTTGTGTATGAAACAATTTAAAGACCATATGGTTAGTCCAATAGCTGCAAGTAGGGTCTAGTAGGTACATAATAAATATATTCTCATAGCTTCACGCTTCATCCCGCAAAGTAGAATAGTCAAAGATAGCTTTGTGTTAAATCACTCCGTTCCCCGCTTTCCATCCTAATTTAATTATTACTTGGAATTTACTTAATGACGTAACTGAACACGACATATGCTATACATTTGCAATATAGTTATATACAAAAATGTAATATATACATTGTTTTCAGGCGTAGAGAAACTGGAATTTAACACACTTAGTGTTAAGACACTTCCGTTTTCCATTTTTCACCGAATTCTAGACGCATTTGAGTGGCCGAACCCAAAGCAAGGCACATATGTATGTAATTTATACCTATGTATGAGATTTTTTTACTTTGTATTGGTTTTTTCGCAAATTATCGAAGGCCTAACTAAAAGTGCAAACCATGAAAATAGCCATAAACGTAAATAGCTCGTAAGTACGACACTAGCCGCGTTTAAATGTAACCCTTTATGGGTGAAGGGCGATTAGGGGAAGATAGCAGGAAGTTAAGCATCTAATGAATCTTTTGTGCCCATTGACCTCGTTCTAGTAGGCTGATTGCATGACTAGGGGAGTACACGAGTTCTTTTCTCTATTGCTTTTTTTTTATATAGAATGAGTTAATTTTTACATTTTCCTGGTGGGTTAAGACAAAACGCAGCGTTAAGTTCCGCTACTATATTTTATTTATAATATTTGAGATCGCAGTGGTGTAGTGAGATATCTATTAGGTAAGCTAACATAGCAAACCCCGATTTTTCCTGTACTTCTGGTGACCTTCACCAGTATGCGACTGGTTGTGGGTTAGATTCACACTCGATGAAATAAAATATTAAATATTTTCAATTATTCGCTCTAATGTCGAGGCAAAGTGCGGCGTTAAGTACTGCCACTTAACACGCAATGCCTCCAGAAATTGGCGGTAAGTGGTTAGCGGAGTGACTTAACACTACGCTTCCTTTACAGGATATGCTATGCGAGATTTAGGGTGAAATTAAAAAAATATGAGTGCAATGAAAATTCTTGGCCTATGGAGTTTAATCAAATATCTGATTATTTTTTATTATATTAATATAATAGGCACCATATATAATACTAGCGGACGCGCGCAGCTTCGCTTGCGTATTTAAATGTGTATTCTAATAACCCATGAAACATGTGTTCAATAAAATATTTTTAAGAGTCTAAATTTCAAATTTTATAAAAATCGGTGGCGATTTAAGAATTTTCCCATACAAACTTTCAACCTATTATTTGCACCCTTAGGGGGAGAATTCTAGAAAACGATGAAACACGTGTTCAATTAAATACTTTTAAAAATCTAAATTTCAAATTTTATAAAAATCGGTGCCGATTTAAAATTTTTTCCATACAAACTTTGAACCCTTATTTCTCCCCTTTAGGGTTAAAATTTTTCAAAATCCCTTCTTAGTGGATGTCTAGATTACGAAACTAAACTTTTGTCCAAATTTAACGTTTCTACCATCAGCGGTTACGGCTGTGCGTGCGTCTTACCTCAGTCAGTGAGGACAAGTCCTTTTATATATATAGATAACTAGCGACCCCCTTGCGGCTTCGCCCGCTTTTACTACTGGATTATTCATATAATGTATATGAATAATCCAGTAGTAAAAAAGTAGTATAGGTACCGTAATTTTAAATCTGTGCTACTAATCTTTTCAAGTTCTTATTAAAATATATTTAAATGACTATTTTTAGATAGTTAAATGACTATTTTTAAACAGAAGAAATTATAAACAAAAACCTACCAACTAATAACTACTATAAAAAATATGAAACCAAATATATCGCGCTGAAATAATACATTCAACTCGAATTATCTAATACGTGCAAACGCATCTAAATCTTCGTTGCAATGCCTCTATAGCGGGCGGGTTTTTTTTTCGAGCTTGTGGTTAATGCTGAAGAGGGTATTCTGTCCCTGATGAAAAGCAAGCACTACGTGGCCGCCTGTGAGGAAAATTAAATAGAATGCATCGGCCGGGAATCGAACCCGGGCTGCCCGCGTGGCAGGCGAGCATTCTACCACTGAACCACCGATGACTGCTCATGACGCGCTTATATAAGCAAAACGTCGCGGGACGCATGGCGAGTGGCGAGCCGTTTCGCAGCAAGGATGTTTTGATATTGTAACAACTTCTAAAGTACTTATTAAAATGAAAAACAGTAAAAGACAGTTTTGATCTACATTAAATGGCCAACGTAACTAATATACTTATTTACATGCTGAGAGTAAGGGATAAGTAAAACTTGAGTCGGCACAGCTGATGAGTCAACGGCGGGATGTGTCAACAATTAAATGCGTTTTTCTCTAAAACTATTCGCAATTTCGAAATAGTGTAAAAAGCAAATTTTATCTTCGTTTAACGTAGAAAATTAATAAAGTATTTTAAAGGATAAGGATTAATACCATTATGGAAAAATATCCCTCACAATAAAAAATATATTGAAATTACTATTTTTAGACAGAAAAATGATCACTACACGTTATTCTTAAAAGATATGAATATGCCGTCGCGGACTTTTTTGTAGATCTTATTAAGAGGAACAATACTCCAGTACATTTTTTTCATGTAGTACTTACCATTAAAGCAGCGCATGCGCGAAAGTGTCTCAACGGGTAGGACTTTATACACATTTATCGTATTTATGTTAATTTACATAAGAATATACAAATAATAAACTATATATAAACCTTCCCTGAGAAATACTCGACCTAATGGAGAAAACCGCATTAAAATCCGTTGGGTGGTTTAGAAGAAGAAGAGTTAGAAAGTTCAGACAGACACAAAAAGCGACTTTGTTTTATAAGATATAGGATAGTCACGATAATATTATTTACTAGCAGACCCGCGAACTTCGTATCGCCTAACAGTCGATTTTTTTTTAAATATGTATTCTGCTATTCGCGACACCGGGTCAGCTAGTAAGATAAAAAAAATAAAAACTTAAATCATTTTTAATTCTTATAATATTCATTAAAAATGATAATAAAAATAACAATTTCTGATATCTTATTATGATGCCTACTTATTATATTTTATTTTATTTTTACTTATTCTAAGTTCAGTTTCATTTTCATTGTAGTACTTATGGTACACGTTATTTTTTGTTTCGTTATCTGGCGCGTAAACAAACAGAGCAGATGGTTTTCCAACACGGGAACAGGCAAACAATGCGAGAAACATGAGTTTTCTATATTAATACCACAAACACTTAATAACTGCCCCGGGGACTCGTTTATAGTCATTGCGAAAGCAAGCCATCCTGGAAACTGTAGTCTTTTAAGCTCGAATGGTATATCAGTCGAAATCATTGGGATGCGGGGTATCACAACATCTTCTCCTTTGTACTTTCCTTTCAATATGATTGCTTCTATTACGTTATTCATTATATTTTTATCGCTAGTCGTGTGCCGTTACAAAGTTTCAATTGGTTAATATTTCGCGACATTATAACTACACACTCAAGCTTTAATTGCAGGCTGTGAGGCGGCAATCCTGGCAAATCAAGAGAATTGAAAAATTCCGGTCGATAGTTCTCGACATCATCTTCATTAGTTGCCGTATCAACTGACTTATGTGTCCTTATTTTGCCAGGAATGCCATCTTGAAAATTTATATTTAATTCATTTACATCAGTGTGTTTCGCAGCCAGTAAAGCTCTTTCGCTCAACCAATTATAGAATAAATAATGAGCAGCATTTCAGCAACATTTGGAAGCACTTTATGAATGAGTTCATCTTTTGATTACGTTAACTGACAAAAACTATCAGGAAAGGTGATGCAGCCAGTCATCGCATATAAAGGAAGTTTGCCATTACCAATATCAATGAGTTGTTTAGAGAATATGTCTCCAAATTGATCATTTTGCGTGACATAACACGCATATTCTTGCTTAAATGTAATACCTTGAAATGTTTTCACAATTTCGAGGACTTTAAACATGGATTCAGTTCATCAGCTTGCATTGAACGTGGAACCACTGGCAATCCTCCTCCTTATAATAAAATCATTGCGCCACAAAATTGATTGGCAAACTGAGTTTTTACAATAACCTTATAATATCGGCAAGCTGAGTTTATAGATCCAATAGCAACACAGCTGTAGGCACTGCTGGTATCAATTGATATATCGTAACAAAAAGCAGCTCGAATCAAATTTGCAACATTATCAGTCAACTATCGTGCTCACGTTCATTGCAATCTTCACGTTCTGGGAGTACGATTAGATTTTTTTGCCTAAATTTGTCCACCGCCTTATAGAAGGCATATTTAGTAAGTCACAAATACACAACACTTTTTTAATATTATAGAAATTTGTGGCTTTTAGATTTAATAATATAGATGCACAATGAGACGTTTACATTTCAAGTGACATCTTACCATAGAAATATTGACAAATATTGACATTAATAGACTGAGATCCCAGGGCCCCCAGACCTACATCATTTTACCAAAGATGAAATTTTGAGGATCGATAGTCTAATATGTAGTTAAGACTGTATGCATACTCTCTAACTTAAAAAAAAAACCTTCAGAGATAGTGCCAACTTAAAACACACTTCCAGTTGCGTTAAAGTAGAAAGTCTCTTTTTTTTTTATTTATTTATGTACCACACAAGAAAGAAAGTACAGAAAACTTATGACAATAGAAAAAATGTGTACAATGGATAACTTATCTCTAATAGAGATCTCTACCAGAAACCCTTGAATGTAGGGGATGTTAAAAGAAATGATTCGGGTGCGGTATTTTAATATAATGTTAATAATATTAATAAACCTACATACAAATATACATAACATTAATCAATATTAGTATACCTACATATATAAATATATAAAATGACATAAAAGAGTTGAAACAGAAAAAGAAAATTAATAAAAAAAAGACAAAGCAACTACTAAAGATTCTAATTGAGATTAAGAAATGTTGTTTTAATTTGATTTTAATAGTATTTAGAAATGGATTGCCCGACAGTATAGAGTTAGGTAGTGAGTTCCATAAGCGCACTGCTTGAACTGTGAAGGATTTTTCATAGAAAGAGGTATTAAATATAGGGCACTCAGGCTTTCTTAGAGTTACACATGAGCGTACAGGTCTTTCACTTGGAAGTGTCAATTGAAAACGCTCCCTTAAGTAAGGAAGATTTATATATGTTTTAAAGTAAAAAATGTATATTTCACATTCTTTCACGTGGACCTTTACTTCTGCCAGACGTCATAAAGGTTCTTTAAAATTGGGGCAAATTACATTAAAGTAAATCTAAAATTTAATATATATTATTTACGGACTATTTCAAGACCCCTCTAGCCCCAGACCCTAAGCAACCAGATCAATCCGATGGCTTTATCATTTTCCCAGAAAGAGATATACCGTTATTTTTCTCTACCTCTGAAAGGATCCCATTTTCAAGTTAGTGAGTAAGCATACTGTCTTAACTACGTGTAAGACTATTAGTCCTCAAAATTTCACCTTTGCTAAAATGACGTTGGTCAGGCAGCTCTGGGTTCTTGGGCTATAATATTTATACGATACTAACGTCACTCCATTGTTTTGCCTTCCAGGAATCCAGCTACTAACATTTAAACTTTATAGAATGGTATTAAAGTCCAAATTGACTTTTAAGTAGATATTAATACGAATCTTTTGTATGGGAATATAGAAAAGTCATGTTTTTGGACCTTTTCTGGTAATTTTTAAAATTTTTCTCTCATCACAAACCATCCTCGTACTTCAAGGAATATTATAAAAAAAATAGCGAAATCGGTACAGCTGCTCTCGAGATTGGCGCTTAGCAACACATTCAGCGATTCATTTTTATAAAAAAGAAGATATTTCGTATATTTTTTTGATATTATAAAATTGCTTTTGCCTCGTTCCAGAGTGAGATAATGAAAATATTAAATATTTCATTTCTTCGAACCCAGAACCTGTCGTGTTTATAGTCCCGTGCTTGTGCCACTGCGCCACAACGGGCCTCAAAATTATAAGAATGTAATCTTTTTTTTTCAGTGATACACATATATGTTACCGATTTATGGATTTTATTTGTAAATTTTATTTAATTTGTATATATTTACTTATTATATTTAAAATTTATATCATTTGGTTTTGAACCATTTCAAAATATAATTATGGTATTACGTAAACGTCAAAACAAATGTTTATTACGTAGAGTAATTTATTTTAAGACGACTGACGAATTATATGATATAAAGTTTAGCTGGGTGACTGGGGTTCCACATTGGATCCAATTTTTTTTTATGTCAACTGAAAATTCTCATCATGTTCAATAACTTTTCCTAAAGCGTTGTATTGATATCTCTTATAGATTAAGCGGGCTGCTAGGGTCTCACATCAGGTATTCGGGCTATCAAAATAAATTATAGCCTATATGTAGGCGAAGACTAATAGCTATGCAACAAAAGAAGTTTCATATAAATCCGTCCAGTAGTTTTTGAGTTAAAAAGACACAACAGACAGACAGACAGACAAGAATTCCAAAAATCATATTTTTACCTTCTATTAGTTGTATTGAGTCCCCCTGACGTGTTTTTTTTAGTTTATATTCAATGTACAGATTTTACCCCCTTTACAGTTTTATTATATATATAGATTCTGTGCGCGTACATATAATTTGTAAGGGACTAACTAAATTTTCGAATGTTAAATTAACTTCAATCGGTTAGAAGAAAGGATAAAGGGTGTAAGAGGGTAAAATTTAACCTTTTTCACTAGCTTGAATCTAATTATCTACATATAAATAAAACTGAAGTGTCTGTCTGTGTTTTTTACAAGATATTAAAATACAAACAATTTTCAAAAAAAGTCTGTTTGTCTGGGCAAATTTTCGCTGAAAGATAGTTTGTTGGCCAATATACCATTCCGCTACGTTAAAAAAAACCAACTTTCTCTAAATACACTTAATTAATATGAAATAAATAATTATATATGTAGATCAAGCAGGCGAAGCCGTGTGGGTTGCTAGTATTTAATAAAATTAATCTTTATATTTATTTTTTAAAGCCCAGAGAAGTTAGTGTCAACTCATTCCGTTCTCCAAAATAAAATAAATATCATTTACACTATCATAATAGAAAAATATTTAGAGTCGTATAAAAATTTCAAAGAAACGGGACTCAAATCGGCATCTCTTGGAAACCGTAACCACGATAGTTGTGGATTCGATTCTCTATATAACAAGAAAAATCGCTTCATTTAGCAACTACACTTCAACGTTTTAAATTATTAATCCAATTCAAGTAGAAAATAATTATTTATATTATTGTATATATTCTATTTGCTAGTATCCACTAAATAAACTAGTATATGTTAATAACTCATATTATTTAGTGGCTTAACAAAACAAACAGCGATATATTATTGTTTGTGTTGGTGTATGAAATATTTACTTTAAAACAAGTTGATTATTATGTTTAATATATTAGTATTAACTAGAGCCGTACTCGTGTCTGTTTTTTTTATTTTAAGCCTGCGACCCGCTCCTTGCTTTGCCCGCTTATGCGTACGTACAGAATATTTTAACTTTATAAAACATTCTGTACTCCACTTTTAGAATAATTAAAATAATTCATTCCCTCGAGAAGAAATTGAACCCATAACAGTCAGACGCTATCCTATTAGGTATCCTATATCTTATAAAACAAAGTCGCTTTTCGTGTCTGTCTGTTGTTTCTAACTCTTCTTCTTCTAAACCACCCAACGGATTTTGATGCGGTCCTCACCATTAAGTCGAGTGTTTTTCGTAGAAGGTTTATATATAGTTTATTATTTGTAAATTCTTATGTAAATTAACATAAATACGATAAATGTGTATAAAGTCCTACCCGTTGAGACATTTTATTAGTAGGAGTATTGTTCCTCTTAATAAGATCTACAAAAAAGTCCGCGACGGCATATTCGTATCTTTTAAGAATAACGCGTAGTGATCATTTTTCTGTCTAAAAATAATAATTTCAATATATTTTTTATTGTGAGGGATATTTTTCCATAATGGTACTAATCCTTATCCTTTAAAATACTTTATTAATTTTCTACGTTAAACGAAGATAAAATTTGTTTTTTACAATATTTCGAAATTGCGAATAGTTTTACAGAAAAACGCATTTAATTGTTGACACATCCCGCCGTTGACACATCAGCTGTATGTTACTCAAGTTTCACTTATCCCTTACTCTCAGCATATAAATAAATATATTAGTTACGTTGGCCATTTGATGTAGACCAAAACTGTCTTTTACTGTTTTTCATTTTAATAAGTACTTTAGAAGTTGTTACAATATCAAAAAAAATCCTTGCTGCGAAACGGCTCGCCACTCGCCATGCGTCCGCCGTGCCCGCTTGCTCTACACGCATTGGTGGTTCAGTGGTAGAATGCTCGCATGCCACGCGGGCGGCCCGGGTTCGATTCCCGGCCCATGCATTCTATTTAATTTTCCTCACAGGCAGCCACGTCGTGCTTGCTTTTCATCAGGGACAGAATACCCCCTTCAGCATTAACCACAAGCTCGAAAAAAAAACCCGGCTGCCTCTATAGCAACGAAGATTTAGTTATTTAGATGCGTTTGCACGTATTGGATAATTGGAGTTGAATGTATTATTTAAGCGCGATATATTTGGTTTCACATTTTTTGTAGTAGTTATTAGTAGGTAGGTTTTTGTTTATAATTTCTTCCGTTTAAAAATAGTTATTTAACTAACTATCTAAAAATAGTCATTTAAATATATTTTAATAAGTACTTGAAAAGATTAGTAGCACAGATTTAAAATTACGGTACCTACTAAAAAAACCTTGCTGTGTAAAACAATTGGAAAATCCTTATTGAAACTACGAAAATGCGGGTTGCATTAGGGTTTAATTAATTTTCACATTATCTTAAGTGCTTTGCAAACATACATTACATGAATAATCCAGTAGTTAAAGCGGGCGAAGCCGCAAGAGGGTCGCTAGTATATAATAATTGCCAACACAAAAGTCAAACAGGAGAATGATGAAACTTAGAGAATTATAACTTAAGAACCACTATATTTCTTAGAAGTCTTATTATCAAAAATAATTTAAGTTTCAAAAGTCCTTACACAGGAAACTGGCTTGTAATCGGACTTTAAAACTGCGAAACTTTGCATAACTTGTAAAGACAAGTTTATCTTGGATTTCTATAAAATATTAGGTTTGTGTAGTTGAAGAAGAACTACAACTAAAACTAAGCAGAGTAGAACGTTGAAATTAAGGGAAAAGGTGCACTAACTGCGACTCCGAAACTTATTCTCTTTATAATTTAACAACTTGGACCACACTTACATACTTGTATGTTTATATAGATTTAGTAATCGTTGGCAGTGCCATAGTGTCTGCGGGTTCAATTTCCATGCGCGGAAGTGAATTATTTTCACTTCCTCGCTCCAGGAACAAAACACGGACTGCTGCAAAGTATTCGAAATGTTTGCAAAAAATAATAATACTAAATATACGCGATTAATGCAGTTAAGTAGTTTCATTTAATATGCGTAATAATCTCTCTAGTCTCCTAACATGCAAAAATTAATAATTCTTAAAAATATATTGGAAAATGGGGAGCGGAGTGTCTCAGAACTAGATACCCTTTGTCTACTCTGCTATGCGGGATAATGCGTGAAGCTGTTTGTAATTTTATATTCACTCAATACTAATACTTGTATAGCAGGTAAAGTATTTGAACAGACAGTACGCCACTCGACTGTGATCGCTCTCTGCAGTTGTCGAGGAGGCCGTAAGTACAAATCGATGGTCCTTATGATTTGTGGAAGCTCTGCTGACTCTCGATGGGTTTCCATAATAATTTACATTGAACCGACTCATCACTAGTTGCGAATAATAACTGCTAGCTCCTAGCTCCTAGCAGAGTCCTAGTGTCAAGACACTCCACTCTACCTTCCGCCTCAATGGCCTAAAATGTATCACCAATAAATAAAATATATAATATGTATGTGTGTATATGTCGCATACAACGTACACAACTAAAGAAGTAATAAATTCAAACTGTATAAGACAGTAATGAACTGTTCAAGCAAAATGCGTCTCGTGCCCCAAGTACTCGTATTTACCAGACCAAAGCTCTTCTCGTTAAATGGATTAGCTTTAAGTAAATCTTTCCTAACTAAGTTACGGCGAATACGCATTCGGAGTTGAGTTACGATTTATTCAGCTACAAATCGTACTGTAATTTTCAATGGTATTTAAGAGGTTCACACAGTTTCCCGCACATCAGGGTATCGCTCTTACAGTCAAATGCTAAGCGAATGATTAAATGATTCCGGAGAAATTTCAGAAAAAAATGAAAATATTAAAAATGTAAACTATAATGATTGATCTTATTATAGCTTTACGCTCTACTCTTTCTCGCGCATATAGCAAGGTAGACAGAGAAAACCTAATGTCAAGGAAACCTAGTGCCATGTTCAAGGAAAAAATGCCTTGCTTTGTCTTGTTACCAGAGCGGAGAAATGAAAATGAATAATTCCCCGCGTAAATAACAGAAGCTAGAACCTAACCAGAAACCTTATTTTAATACTAATATAATAAAGCGGAAGAATTTGTATTTAAGCTGCATTCTGCATTTTGTATGAAAGCTGCATTCTTCAGAAGTGCTATAGGCTATATAATATTACATTACACATATGTACCAATAAATTAAAATACTTTCTAATTTGACATGCAATTTATTCTGCCATGTTAATAACAACCGTCGTTGCTAAGCACCGGTTTGCAAAGTCTCTTTGTTGTTTTAAGAAAACGTGACCCAAAATGAACTTATATTTTGATATTCATCCTTATAAAAATAAATATATTATATAATATTTAATAAATATTCTTATAGTTCAAGCAGGCGTAGCCGCGTCTGGGTTCTTAAGCTCTATATTTTTATACGTAAATAAAAAAACATAATATTTGATATAAACGCGCGATCACGTTTCAATAAGTTTAAGATTCATGTAAATAAAATTAAATGAAAAGCTCTGTCTATGGTAAATTGTTGTTAAAGCAGTTATAGCGCCGACAAGGCCGGTTAGAAATAAAATATTATTTTTTACTGGTATAAAATATTGGGCTTAAAATAACACTTTTATTTTCATTTTCATCTCCTGGTAAGGTTAACTGCGGCGTTGAGTTCCACCACTCAAGACGCAATGTCTTTAATTAAAGCGTTGAACGCAAGGTTTATTCTGCCTGCCCTACTATCTTACCACCGGGATCTTACCAGCGGGACCATAGTATTAAGACAATCCGTTCCCCACTTACCACTGAATTTTCGAGACATATAGAGTTGAGGTACAGAACTTACCATTGCGCTTACCTCACAGACCTCTAAGATGACCTCTAAAACCTCTATATACACAATTATTAGCGTTAGTCTGCCTAACTACATTATCTCCAGTGGATGCGATTATCTTAATTGATATTGTCGCCGCAGCTCGATTGATAAGCAACATTGTTTTAAATTACATTGTTTCTTTTGTCCGTTTAACACAAACCACTTTAAATAATTTACTTACATACTAATATTGTTAAGCTGAAAGTTTGTTTGCTTGTTTTCACAAGCTAATCTCAAGAACTACTGGTTTCAATTAGAATAATGTAAATTAAGTATTTTGAAATAGTAATCCAAAATATCTCTAAAAAGTCATATCTTTATTCTCCCCAGCTACTTGTATTATATATAAAAATTATCTCGAAATGATTTTTACTCTTCCTCCTGTTTTTAAAGTATTTTCAGTATTTTTAGGCAAGAATTGTTACTTTCAAGAAAATTATTTCCAAGATGATAAGGATATGGGCCTAACAAAAACACAAGACCGTTTACTCAGCAAAACTTGGCCCAATGGATCCTGGGTGGAGCAAATTATCGGTTAAACGGCCCATAATGCTCAGGGATGAGATTTCTGCGGTTGATGTATAAAAGAGGTATGTAGATACGAGGTTTATATTTTGACTAAAAAAAAGAGATGTTTTTGGTAAGGAATAAGAGTGTTATTTGTATATTTTAATATTAATGTATAGAATTTAAATTATAAATTGATGAATTTTTTGAAGTATTTTTTTTACAATTAAAAAAAATTAAATCAAAAAAAAATAAAATAAGCGTGAAGCTTCACGCTATACCCCGCATTCAGAATATAGGCAGAAAGAACCTAGGGTTAGGATACTCCGTTCCCCACTTTCGGCCGAAATTTTCGTCGAATGTCACCATTAGGGAAAATAAGTCTTTAAATTTCGTTCGTTCGGCGTTGAGATATGCCGCTCAGAGCACACCATATCGAATTCGGACAGGAAACGGAGAACGAAGTATTTTAACACTATGCCGAATATAGAAAGCCGAAAAAAAGGATATATTTTTAAAAGAAACGAGAGTAATTCAATATTAAGACATACGCTTGTCTAAAACCAAATGATATACCGAACGTTTATACATCTCAAGGGAAAAGCAGAGACGAGAAATTGTTAAAGTTTTATCGTATTGCGGCTTAACTAATGGTTAAAGTTTAAGACAATATTATTTATTTAGAGAAACCATTGTGATTCAGTACTAAGATACTCACAGTGCTTCTTACTTACAGTACCTTAGATAACAAGTTCATTATTTTTTCAATTATTAGAAAAATAGTTTTAGAAATTAGTTCTGCAGTTTTGTACTGTTATCTTCTATATACATAAAATCGAAAGTTCACTCACTCATCACGAAATCTCAGAAACTACAAGTGCTAGGAATCTCAAATTTTGCATAGGAGTTACTTATAGGACGTAGGTGCTCGCTAAGATGGGAACTTGCAATATTCGACTCCTAAGGGGTTGTTTTTGAGGTTGAAAGTTTGTATGAAACTTCGTTACTACAAATGCTAGGAGTCTCAAATTTTGCATGGACGTCACTTATAGGACGTAGGTACTCATGGATACAGAAATTAATAATAACGTAGTTCACGCTGGCGAAGCCGCGGGCGGGCCGCTAGTTATTTATATTGGCAGTACACGTGCACTAAGCTATGACTAACTCTAAATAATATTAAACATAGAAGCTTCTGGATATCATCTAAGACATACATGTTCATATCCTGATTCATTCAATTTTTTATTTATTTTTTTCTAAAAAACATAGAAAGGAGAATTTAAAATTAGTTTCAGAGATAACAAGTTTATCAAGGCACATGATCCAGTGTCTGATGGTAAGCACGCTAGTTATTGGCCATTGTGGGGAAATATATACTTTTTTTCATTGCGACTTAACGAAACGAAGTCTCTTAACACTAGGTTCCTACTTCCTCCTCCCCTTCAACAAAAAAATATAAAAATAAGACATAAAAATATAAAAAGCTGAAATCAATAAGTCCGCATTACCAAACGCCTAGTAATACAAAAACCCTCCTGCTGACGCACAAATATCAAAATGTAAAGGCACACCCGAATGAAATTCAACAGAATTGCTATTGTTATCATAATATAGCAGCTTTTGGTAAATGTAACATTGTATTCGATACGAGAATCAACGAGAACATTACTTTAATCACGCGTATCCTGCAGGCTGAAAGAATCTAATGTCAAGACACTACGTTCTCCGGCCAGTTTTAAATACCTTAATAATTAATGGAACCCAACGTCGACTCGACTACGACGAACGAGGGATTTCTTGTGCATCAGGCACCGTTCAGAGCACGTGGTTCTGATTTAGCCTTCTGACCATGCTGGCGTTTCTCATCACATCCGAGATGAAATCCGAGATTGGGATGGAGTTAAGACAGGGAAAAGAAAATAGTTAAAATGCCATAGCAGTTCCTGAGATTAGTGCGTCCAACTGAACCAACACTTTTATAATATTAGTTGATATAGATATAAAACCTTATATAAGCAGTTTAAATATACGAAGCATCGATGCAGGTAGGTAGCGTTTGAGCATCGAATTCAATACACGCGGTCAGGTGGAAGATCCATTTAGTAACGCGTTGCTGGTCACAGCTAGGAGGAACGGGTTTTTTTACTTCTATGATATAACTATAGTTATAATAGAAGTGAATATTGATGATATTGCTTATTTTATATTATAAAAAACCTTAAAGGATATTATAATTTATTTATATTTTATATTACGTTTATTATATATAGAAGGAGGTAAAGGTTGTCAAAGCGATGTATTTCTTTTTTTATTTTTACGCTATATCTCACGTTAAGTAGGGTAGGGAAATGGAATCTAGTGTTAAGACACTGCGTTCCCTAATTGTCACCCAATTTTAGAGACAGATTCAGATTGACTGGGCACGATACTCGTATCCCTAAAGTAAATCTTTAAGACGTTTCTATATTAAATATTTGTCGGTTACTGAGTTTTTTGTATGAAGAATAGATTTTTTTACATATTATGCTTTTTTAGCTTCACGCTGTATCCCGCACGTATGAAAATATTAAATATTTCATTTTAATCGAGTTGGCCCCACCACGACTGGCCCCAATCAATAATAACTTTATAATATCGGAAATATATTTATTTCTATAATATTGTCGCTTAAATCAAAGAAATTAACGTAACAAACGCAATTAGACAAAGTCCCTGCTTACTATAATTGCAAATTCATTTGAAACCTTGTCAAAATTGCGATAACATTGGGGAACGTGCTGCAAAGTTCCCTTTTGTCTAAGTTTCAGGTAAATAGTGATGCAAGTTTTGAGCATAGCAATATGAAATGTTACTTGCAGTTTTATGCATAAGACATACATTAGGCGAACCACTAAATCTGACATCAAAAAAATCATCAAAAATGGAAATATAAACGTAAATAAATATTTCACTTCTTCGAGTAGGGATCGAACCCACAACCGTCGCGTTACAGTCACACCCTTGTGCCGCTGCGCCACGACGGCCTGTTGAAAAATATAAAAATAAAATAAAAAACGACTAAATATTACATTATATACATAAATAGGGATGTCTCACAAAACCGTAAATAACGTAAACGTCAAAGGCATCATACATATAACACGTCAAAGCACTACGAACAAACAGTCAATCAGAGACGACCCGCCCTTGTTTACTATTACTATACTTGTATATATCGATTGCTGGGTTGTATTGTAAATATAGACATTACTCAATGGACTATCCCTTGTAAGGGGTAGGTCCAATAGGTCAAGACAAATTTTCCTACGTTTTTATAGCTTCTCGCTATATCCATATATACTGCATATAGCAGGGTAGGCAGAACCTAGTGTTAATACTCCCCCGATCGCTGCCGAATTTTCCTAGGCATTGCGTGTTGAGCGGCGGAACTTAACGCCGGGCTTTTGTCTTGTTGCGAAAGCAAAGAAATGAAAATCTTTCCCTCGGGGATCGAACCCACAAACGTCGCGTTAAGTCACCTTGTGCCTTACTTAATGCTAATAATTGAAAAAGAAAATATTTTATTCATATTACACTTCATTTTAATATGCCTTTTTAGAAGTATCTTCCATTTAAATCGTATTTCATTAAAGCGACACCTCGCATGGAACTTAAAAAGTTTTTGGAGCATAAAACGTAACAAGATGCTTAGAAAATCAACATTCTATTAAGTTAGTCTTTAAAATTTCATCTAGATTTACATTTTAACGTCTATTTAAAATGTTCTAAAAGATCTAAATTCCCTATTATAAGTATAATTATTTTAAATTAATCTACTTTTGCCCATGTTTTGAGATTTCGATGCATAATTAATATTTTTCTCCCGTTTTTTCTAAACTGCCTAAATAGGTCGCCTGGTTGTAAACGCGACGTTTGTGGTTTCAACTTCCATTCAGGGTAATGTTTATATTCATATTATTTTCATTTCTCCGCTCTGACTGAAGTTATATCTCTAAAATCGAACGAAGAACATGCAGGGAACTTTAGCCCGTATTTATAACCCACTCCTAACTTTGAGATTGATCTTCAGATGCCATTTTTATTCATAAATTATAAACTATGAATGAAAATGGCATCTCAAGATAGCTCTCAAGATTTATTTCAAAGTAGAGAGCGATTTATAAGTACAGGCCTAATTGACTTATCTAAATGGGAACCTACTACCTTTGGGTATTCTGCTTTGTAGGAAAAAGCGTGAAGCTCTTTCTTTATAAATTTCAAATGTCTAAAGATAATAAACAGTATTAAGTAAGCATGTCAAACATTTAGATCCTGGTGCACATATCGACCAGCCACTTGGCACGACGGTTAGGCTCATTGCCAAGCAAGTACTTTATCTCGTTCCTTGTATTCATGTTCAAAAATATTTGAATTTTAATTGCCATCACGCACGACTGTATACTATACATAACGGTCGACGCGACGGTTGTGGGTTCGATCTCCAATCGAGGGGGTGAATAATTTCATTTGGTGAAGGCAAAGTTAGCGTTTCAGTTGCTTTACCACACCTATGCTAATTTAATGCATTCCATCTTAGGTTCAAATAAATTCAAAGTCAATTTTGATTACATAAAAAACAGTTCAATTCCACCCTCTGATAAGGCAAAGTTTAGATACAGAGTAAAGCTAAAAAAACTAGCTAGTGTACCCTAAATTATCATAAATTTAAAAAACAAACTAACAATTGAAAAAGTTTAAACTGAAAAAAAAAATATACTAAATAAGTGCATGAAAATTGATCTGAACTATTCAATATCAAAGTTTTTTGCAGAGCGAGTAGTTCGCGAGCTCTCCTCTCTACTTATTTCAACATTTAAATTAAACTTATATTACTTTGTAACGAACTAACCAAAAGGCACACAAAATGAATGTTTCAGTTGATGGATGCGATCGAGGTGGGTTCGAATCCAATTAGAAGAACTATTTAGCAGCTTCAGGTTCAGCGGAATAGCTAGAGAGCTCCATTATATATGTCCTAAAATGTTACTTAAAATTTTAAATCTAGACCGGAAGTTCGATAATTTTATTTTTGTCTCATACATAGACTGATAACATTACCCTCCTTTGCATCGCGCAATTGGTTAAAAAGGGGTACAATTTTTTTACTTCACGTATTAATATATAGATAGATTTCCTAAAAGCGTTAGTATATACTATAGATATACTCACGTGTCGTGAGGGTATCGCGGGGTGTGGGAGGGGGGGCGGCGGGCGGCGCAGGCGGGCCAGGGCGCTCAGCAGACCGTCCGTGGTCACGCGCCCGCGGCCCGCATCTGGAAAGAAAATGTTTCCTGATATATAGTAGAGGAGGAGCAGACCAGTCGTGGCGCAGAGGCACAAGTCTGTGACTGTAAACGAGACTGGTTGTGGGTTCGATTCTCACTTGAGGTAGTGAAATTTTTAATTAATTAATTCTCTGGTGTTGAGGCAAAGCGTGGCGCTGTGTTTCAGAATTCGGCGTGTCTTAACTTTAGAAGCTGATATATTTGTGTTGCATTTTCTATGAAAATCACCGCTTAATCGAAACCTACTTATATAGAACTTCCGGATGACCTAGAATTATGAGGTGCATGAAACTTAACCTTAAACTTAAATTTGTCAACTTTCTTAAGTTATACTTCATGCTTACATACAATCCGGAAATAGGTACGGATCACTCGGTGGGCGAGTATCACTAGCACTTGACCATTTTTTAAGTTAAATAACGTTTCAGATATTTTTTCTACCTAAGTATATATTTATTTATTTTTAGTTGCTCCGCTTATTTATCACAAAAATATCTCTTAATAGTTTTGGCCAATATATTTAACAAATTATATTCAGAACATCAACACCATTCCACGTCTGTAATTAAAGTTGAATTTCTAACCTATAAGGTAGTAAACTTAAAGTTAAATTGACTTCCTTCATACATAGTATAGGTACTAAATATCCCGTTTTGACGCTTCAATCGTTGCAAAGTTCTAAGTATATATAAATAACAACTCAGACACAGCTTCGCCCGCTTAAACTTATTTTTATATTAAAGCTAAATTATATCAAAACATACACATAAAGTTTCATCTAAATTCGTTCAGTAGTTCTTGCGTGAAAATGGAACAAACTATCCTCATAAACTTTCATATATATAATATTAGTAGGATATGATAGTAATACAGTAGGTAATACCGTAAACCGTAACCGTTGACGTCCACAATTTAACACGCAACGTCTCGAGAAATCAACGGAACGCGTGCAACGGAATGTTAGGTTCTCTCAGGTTCCCGTTGCCTACGGTAGACATTCTACTGTGTATGTGATGCAAAATGGAATAAATGAACATACAGCAAGTTGCATTACGGTATTAGATATTACTCTAATTACACCTCGACACGCTATAGAATTATAAATAATATTGTACATAAATCTTAGTCATTTTCATAGAACTAGAAATAGAACCTAGAAATTCTCATGGCTTTAGTTGGATAATATTAGGATTTTTTTAAGATATGCATAACCAACTTTTTTTTCGCTTCACGCTGAATCCCGCACATATGTAGCAGGGTAGACAGAACAGACCTGACCTGACCCAGTCCCCATAAAGATACTTCCGTTCCCCAATTTCCACTGGAAGCATTGCTTGTTGAGTGGCGGTACTTAACGCCGCATTTTGCCTCGCTACCAGAGCGAGAAAATGAAAGTATTACATTTCATTCCTCCAAGTGGAAATAGAACTCACAACCATCACGCTTAGGGTCCCACGTATCCCTTGCTGCTTGTACCCCTCGTGTCATGATGACCACAAACTTAATTAGAGTCATTAATATTAATAGATAGCATTTATATTAGTCTTGCTGCGTATGACACATGACACACTGTAAGTGGCAACTCTAACCGCAAGTTATTATAGATGTTAATAATAAGAAATAGGCCATCATGGCAGAGTAATGTGGCAAACAGCAAAAATGATAATAGGTTCGATTCATTCCGATTTAGTACAAAAAACGCGTACTATTCAATTCATAATGTTTTTAATACTATTTTCTACTAAAAAGGTAAAATTGACGATCAAATATCAATGCCAATATTTCCTCTTCATTAGGTACATTAATGCAGTTTTAAGGCGTGGGTTTATGACAAGTGGAAACTTTAATACGGAATAACCATTAATTATACAATAACTCCTGAGGTACCATTTACATAGTAATTTACTACTTTGTGTGTCATACAAATATTTATATATTTATTTGCTAGTGTTGAGTCACTCCGTTCACCACACGCCTTCCATTCCATGTTGAGTTGCGGAGCTCAACGCCGTGTTATCAGAGCCAAGAAACGAAAATAATTAATTCTAATTGGAATTGAACGCAGAATCGTTCGTCCGTTATTATTTAAGACTTCCTTTATCGCAAAGGCATGTAATTGTTTGCAAGTGGGAAAGGAACCCACGATTACCATGGGAAGTCAACCTCATCTATACTACCATGATGAGATCACCCATTCTAAAACTAATTTACGTAAATAATTAAATTTGTCAGTTCTTAGCCGTTGTTTATAATAAAAAACTATATAATTACAATAGACTACCGTAAAAGCGGAAGAACGCTTGTTAAATTAAAGCTATACGAGTACATAAATTGAATAACATTGGTTTTATATTTAAGTACAGCGTTAAGTTCCGCTACTCACGAGCAATGTCTTGCTAACTGGTAAAAAATACTAAAATAATGTATTTAATGAATGAGATTTTTAAGTATAGGATTCATATTTTTTTAGAAAAAAATAAAACTCTAAAATACGACGAGCCGAAATGATTGATATGTCGGACGACAATCAGAGCTATTAACGTCACGCCTTGGTAAAAAAGCGAATTACCATTTTGTATTGCATACAATGGTATTGACAGCTTACACAGACTTGACGTCACAAACGCGTTTTGTTGCATTTCAAAATTATAATTTAAAATCATTTTTTTTTAATATCAAATCTTTATTTTCTATAGAAACATACATGTACATATATCACATCAATAATTTAACGGACGGATATTCAATATTTTTATTATTAAAATTTCCAGAATATATTTCAAAATAAAATTTAAAAGAAAAATCCCCGAACTGAACCTGCATCCTTCGCAGCTACTGCGCCACAACGACCTCAACTGTATTAAATACATCTAAAATCTCGATCTGAACGAACTACCCTACATAATAAGAAATTCGATCGGGAACCTTTTAGCCGCGACTCCAAGAATATCACTTCTTTTATACACGCTATTATTACTTCACTTTGTCAAGTGACATTTACTAGATTCAATTTTCTTCCACTTTAAAAAGCGGATGCGCTTTTATTAAATTAATAAACCACTCTCGGGACGAACTTTATTATATCCTTGTAGTCTCTAGTACAAAGCGAGTATATTAACACTACTAGCTTTATCTATTTTTAAATGGTTTTAATAAAGAATTAGATTTTCACTCGGTCATAATTTTTTGGCAATGTCTTGAAATTGGGTTGTAGGGAACGTAGGGAACGGAGTGTCTTAACAGTAACACCAGGTTTCCTCTGCCAATCCTGCTGTGCCCGGGATACAGCGGGAACTGACAAGAAAATTATCCGTTTGAAATGTATTTGACTATTATAAAGTTTTATTGTTTTCCGATTTCTGTTGAGTTAATAAAATAAATTTTATCCGATTATTGTGTGAAAAATTGGAGTTTAAAGCAATAATAAAAGGTGTTATAATCGAAATATATCTAGGAATCCTGTAATTTCTACTGCCTGCATTCAAGATATTGCGTGCTGAGTAGCGCAATTTAACGCCGTGTTTCATCTTTACCGCTGTTAATAATCATCTATAATCATATCTCGAGAATCGAACCTACAACTGTCTCGTTTATAATTAACGCCACGTATATATTACGCCACGATTATCTCTCAATAGGATTAAAAACGTGGAAAGCAATTGAAGGTATGGGATTACAACCCACGCCTCTTATATGCTAAATAAGATTATTCTATACGTTTTCATAATACGTTTAAGAATTATTATGAGTTATTAATAATTTTAAACATTTTATATAGACGGTTGATTTGTTTTCATTTTCTCGCGTTAGTAAAAAGACAAAGCGCGGCGTTCAGTTGTGACACTCAACACGCATTGTCTCGGAATAAGAAAAGAGAGTCTTAACACTAGATTCTCTCGCATATAGCAGGGTAGGGGTGGGTGTAGGGCACCGTCTAGGTAATACAACCTAAATCTGAATAAAAACCTTTTAAAAAAATATAACCTGGCTGAATGAATATTCGGCAAAAAACCAACGGAACGAAACTTTAGACAAAATCAACTTTTTACGTAACATATACACGTACATAATGGTGGAAGCAAAAAAAACGTTACTTTGTTTATACTCAATTGAAGGTTAACAAAACGACCAGTAGTTGCTTAAATATACTAAGATATAAAATCATAGTTATTTTATATCTTGGAGCCTATTTATTTAACTTTTACAAATGTAAAAACGATTTGAAAAAAAAAATAACACTGAAAAAAGTGTTATTAATTGAGAACGGAGTGTATTGACACTAAATTCTCTCTTTCTTGCTACTTGGAATAAAATTCATAGTGTTATATAAAATTGATTGCGATGGCTTCCCACAATTTTAAATATCATTAATGTTTCTTCACAGTAAACGGTATCTATTATGGTTTTACGCTAATATATAATAATATATAGAAGTCTCTGTTTTGGCTATCTGCCTTTCCTGCTATGCGTAACATCATCACACATACATTCGTCGTGGAGCTCAACGCCGCGCTTTGATATACCAGAGCGAAGAAAAGAAAATAGTTGATAATCCTGAAGAGGGATTCAGAACCATTACGTTTACTCTCGAACGCTGTACACGATGTATATTAAAAATATTATTTGGAACGAGAAAAACCAATATTGTATTTCTTCACGGCCTAAAACAATATGAAATCAATATTTTTCATTTATAGAATTGCCTTGTTAACTGAACGGGGCAAAAAATTAAATAATCGTTCTGATAATATCCGTTCATAGATGAATATAACAATAGAAAACTGAAAGGAGAATTTTTGTAAAATATTATGTAGGTATCACTAGAAAGAACAGAACAGAGTAACAGAACATTAAAAATGTATATTTCTTAAATTTCAGGAAATTAAATGGAATGGAAATAAAATAAATTTCCATTCTTTTAAGCAGGAAATACTGGATATGTAATTTGTGTCATTATAGAACTCTGTTGAATTATTTTATGAAATGCAGTACACATAAAGGCTAAAACTGTTCAAACAAAGATAAACAATTATCACAATGAGAGAGAGCTTAATGTGGGGAACTCTACACTCAATTAACAATTAGTCGCAATGACATTGTGTGTTGCGTAGCGGAACTCAACGCCGTGTCTTTGTCTTGTTAGCATAGCTAGATAATGAAAATAATTCATTATGCCGAATGGGACCCATAAACTTTATAAAATATTGGTGTATCCGGTCTGGTTTTACAAAGAAATTTCGCGAAGTATTATCAAGTCGCTCCTCTATCCCTTAACTGCCTGAAAAATATACACTTAAGTCACTAAATTTATTAATAAAAAAAAATATTAAATGAAAAGAACTATTACTATTTGTCACTTCTGTGGTTTATCAGCATCACGTAATTGATTTATTTTATAATTTTCAGCGGAATATAAATATAGCACCCGCGACATTTATTCGCATATAGAGTTACAACCGGACAGAGAACTATTCTTAAGGAAATGACGTCCAAAATATTTTTACTTTTTATTTTCGCTATTGTTATGGTATCAGCTAAGATACATTCTTTTGAAGCGGACTCTCCATCTCACGTCCTGGCTTTCGATGATGATGCAAAAACTGAGAGGACTGGTAGATCTCTACCTCAAGGAGGCGCCTGTCCCGGTGGTAGATGTATGCCTCCTAACGTGGGGTAATTTATCGTACCGAATAATGTATCCCGTCGATTTTGTTCATTTTATAAACTCTAATTGCTAGAATTATAATAATGAATTCTGGAATAAAATTTTAAACATTATTACTAAGCTGTTTTTATTTCAATACATATTTATGTGAATATTTTCATCATTGACTTATGGGTATGCAGAGGAAACTTAGTGTTAAGACACTCCGTTTCTGTTCCGAATTTTCGCGGAATTTTGTGTTAGAGTGGCGGAACTCAATGCGTTTTTGCCTTACCAGAGCGAAGAAATTAAAATATTAAAAACACTTAACGTCATTCATTCAACGTTTAAGAGCGGAGCAATTAAGACAATTTAAAAATAATCATTTCCCTGCGATCTAACTCACAACCGTAGAGTTTATAGTTTGACGCTGTTTTACTGCACTACGACAACCTAACTTACTCCAACTCCAATGTAAATTACTATGCAATTCCATAGAGAGTCACCAGAGGAGCTTCCACAAATCCTAAGGATCATCGATTCCTTCTTACGATCTCCTCAAGAACGTCAAGTGGCGTTTACCTGCTTGCAATCTAATGCAATCTAATACTTGTATAGTATTAGATTGTGCCCATCCTGCTGAAGCATACAGTGTTTGACTGTTAACGCGACGGTTGTGGATTCAGTTCTCACGCGAGGTAATGCATCATTTTCATTACCTCGCTCTGGTAAATGAAGTAGATACTACTTCATGCTCTCTCTCTCCTCGATGTATGAAGATTCTCTTTCAAGTCGAAAAAAAGATTTTATTAAAGAAATAATTAGATCCTTCGAAAATTATCAAATAAACACTGAGATTAAATTTTTTTTGTAAAAAAATAATACTTAAAAAAAAGTATTTATTAAAAAAGGAAGAAACAGACATGTTCCAGACCGCTAGAATGTTCTGCCAGGACTAAGTGCGTTGTTAAGTTTTACAACTCAACTAGTAATTCTGCCTATAAGGTAAACGAGAAAATCGTGAAACAAAAACTAAATTTCTTGTTCGTATCTTCTAAAGACAATTTGCATTTCCCATTTTCTTAATATAAGACTTGGCTTGAATTTTTTAATGTATAATCATTTTCTGTTTATTCATATATCTGTATCTGGATCTGGCGAAATGGTTGTACAAGTAATATCCTCACAATGCACTGTGGAGTTCCTTAGGGATGCTTGATAGGCCCAATCCTATTTAAAATTTATATAAATTGTATAAGGTCACGTCGCTGTGAGATATCGTTGCTGTCGGGTTTATCCCTCACTTTAGCGAATGACTTATTTTCTTCGTTTTAGCGAGACAAAGTGCGGATTTAAATTCCGCCATTCTACAAGCATTGTCACAACGTCATGTTGGTCAGGCTTATTTTTTATATAATTAAATAAAAATAAATAAATCAGCTTCACGCTGTATCCCGCACACTGCACGGTAGGCAAAGATAACCCAGTGTGAAGACACTCCGTTCCCCACTTTCTGCAGAATTCTTGAGATATTTATTTTTTGAATATTATTTAAAAAATATATATTTTATTATTTACACTCCAAGTTATCTTAAATTATATTTAAACTTTACGGAGTAATTTTAAGCACTCAAATAAAGCATTAAGTAAATCACAATGCGACGTTCGTCGAAGAAATAATTTGGTTATCACGTACCTATTGAATTGGACTAAGTAAACATTGACTTTAAATTCACTTCTACTTTATTATAATTAAATTAGAATTTCTTAGTCTTATAATTGAAATAATCAATTTTCTGACAGTGTTTTGGCAATGTTTCTGACTGTAAGCGCGACGGTGGGTTCGATTATCACTCGAGGTAATAAATTATTTTTAACTCCTCGCTCGACTAATATAATGTCTTTAATTATAATAGACAAATGCCCATTTAATACCTATGTATATAAAAAACACACAACTCGGCTGTATTTTTAACCGACTTCTGTAAGAAAAGGAGGTTATCAATTCGACTGTATTTTTTTTTTTTTATTTTTTTTTTTATTTTTTTTTATGTTTGTTACCTCATAACTTTTGACTGGGTGAACCGATTTTGAAAATTTTTTTTTTGTTTGAAAGGTGAAGCTTCCCGAATGGTCCCATTTTTTTTTGGTTCATGTCTGACAATGGTATCTATGAGAAAATCACATATGTATGTGCGCGACAAATAGCTGAATAACTCAATGTCGCGCTGACCGATTTTGATGATTCTTTTTTTATTTGAAAAGATACACTTCAAGGATAATTTGGTGAAAGTTTGGTTAGGTTCCGATTATGAAATCTGGTTAAAATTGAGAAAGTTTGTTTTTTTTTTGGTAAAAAATTGATTATACTGTAATAGTTACAAGCAAAAACTTTTTATATTGATGTCAGAGGTGAGATTCCTGATCGTTGCATTTCTTTACAACCAATCTCAAAAAAGAGAATGTTCTCATTTTCAACCAACTTCAAAAAAGGGAGATTCCGAATTCACCCGAATACTTTTTATGTATGTTCTTGTCAATATACCAAAATGTAACTTTGCACAAAAATAATAGCTAATTAAATGAAGTTTTACAAAGAACAATCACAACCACTACCACCACCATCACCACTCGTTCAAGAAGCATCATTTTAAGATCTATCCATCACTAAAAATCGTAAAATAAATTAATTTTTAACAAAAAGAAAAACCGACTTCTAACAACGAACTAAAAAGTGAAAAATAATTATATAAAGATTTTGTAATTTTGAAGTCGGTGTCAAACTAATGCTACAACACCCTTACTACAATATCTAATTACTAAGCTTGTTTGTTTTACTTGGCACCGACTTCAAAATTACAAAATCTTTATATAATTATTTTTCACTTTTTAGTTCGTTGTTAGAAGTCGGTTTTTCTTTTTGTTAAAAATTAATTTATAAAACGTAATAATTGAACTAAGTAAAGTTTTCTTTACTATATGGGATTTTAAAATATAAAATGACATCATACAAAGCGTTTAAAACAGTATAATATAATAATATAAACTTAATAGACCCAGTACAAGGTTATCGCTGGCGATGGGTCACTTGAGTAATATAAATAAATTACCTACACTTAGCACTAAACAATATTAAAGCGTAAATAAATTAACCTATTTACAGATTTCCATTCAATATAATGTTCTTTTGAATTTGTTTCTAAAGATTCACAATTTTGTTCGTAATTAATTATTTGTATAATAATTTGAATCTCATTTAAAGCCTTACAAATACTCAAAACTCGAAGCAGTAAATGTTTTTTTTAACATATTAATTCACGTTTATAAATGTTAAAGTTTTTCGACACATTTACCACTAATTTTTGCGAATCCTGTAGGACATTTGTCTCCTGCTAGAGCAACTCTGTCGTCTAGGTCATCAACATCAGGTAAGGTACGTACGGGCGTAGTAGTATTTTCTGTCACCCGTCTATCATCCGATCCCCAAACCCAAGTTTCATTTTCTTGAGACGTTCCCAATTGTCGTTCTTCCGTTTTAGGGAGTTGGGACTCTTTAGGAGCATTTTGAGCTGGTCTACTTGTAGGTGCTTCACCCCTTGTCCTATTACTTACTCGTGTAGAGCTCATGTTTCTTCGTTCATTTACTGTGTTAACATTAGTTTTTAAAGCTCCTTCGTACTCCGTTGGTGATATTACACTCACTCTTTGCGTTGTTGTAACACGTCCACAAGGCTCCCTTCTATCATTGTTATCAATTTTCGTTTTTACATTTGTAAAAGCTGAGCCGCCATTAACGTTTTCTAGTTTTCTGCCTTCAGACTGATGTAAACTAGTTTTTAATCTAAAATCATTCTCATTTCCAATATAATTGTAACTATCAGCATTTATATTTTCTTGATTATTAACCGCAGAAGAATCTTGTATGTGGTAGTAATGATATGACACTTCATGTTTCCGTGGACCATTATTTAAACCACTACCATATTCAATATTGCGTCTCTGGACTAATTGATCGCTGTGAGCATTAACGTTGACTTCTGAGTGCGCCGGCTGCACTAAATGTCTATCGTTGTAAATATGTCTAGCTGATGCTGCCGTAACAGTTATAACAAGTAAAAACACTTTGGCCATTATCACTAGTCATTCATACTGAGTACCATAGATATTGCTCCAATACACGAGTGCACTTCACGGCCGCCGGCACTAAACTGTTTATATCTTGCTAAAAGTTGGTAAATAAGTCCGTTACACGGAACCGAATAATCCACAGATGTGACAATTTTTTTTGTAGTTGTCACGTGAATTGTTGACGCGCCTCGTATTTGTAAGACGATATGAGTCGTTTGTTTTCAATTCTGATTTTTATATAATTTTAACTATTGTTAGTCTTTAACTGTCAGCTAATTAGTTAATTTCAAAGGCTTTAATTGAGCTCTTGAGTTATGTTTTTAGAATACTTAACTAACTTAGTTAATTGATATATTACTTGAATAGTCAACGGCTGGTCTATTGTTTATTTAACTCTTTTTTAGAGAAATAATAATGACCAATTTGTACTAGGAATTCTACAACTGTTGTCGAAAATATGACGTGACTGTAATGATTTTTTAAAAAATCACTAGAGGACCCACTCTCCACCACACTCTTTTTTGAGATATTGCACGTTGAGTGAAGAAACTCAACGCCACGCTTCATCATCTTCATCTTGTTAGCAGTAATCTACTACTATATGGAAATGGAACCCACAACCTTAGAGATTACAGTCAAGCACTTTGCCGTTCCGCCACGAATGAATGGTCTATTCTTTTTTTATAATCTAATTCGAAAGTGTATAAATTAGCACTATTTTCTCCTAGCACATTCCACATTTGTGAAAGCTGTCTCAACACCGATATCTTATATTCTAAAATGACAAGTAAATTACATTTGTAATTATTTTTAGCTATCACCTCTATTCAGTTCGTATAATCTTTGTGACAGTCGAATGGCCTTGAGGAGCTGACGCATGTGGCTTGCATAATGTGCCCTAAGTTCCCGAACCCGATGTGGACTCTAGGTCTGTGGGGTACAGGTTATAATCCGATAGCACCAAACGTCATGTACGCAATACCTGGGCAATTCGTTTATATTAACTTGTATATATGGTTTTGTATGGTTTCACGTATAATACTGCTATAAAATATAAATAATATTTAATAATAAGTCCAGATGATATTTTGTATCAAGAAAGCTCTCTAAAAGCGTAAGTTGAATCTTTTTTGAAAATGTTTAGATTGTATTTTATTTAGGAAGAGCTTGTAATATTGAACGATGAAGTCTAAATTTATTTTTATTTTAAGGATACTGAGCCTCATAGGGAAAAAACGAAACCCTCATAGTATCACATTGTAGTCCGTCTGTCCATCTGTAAAGACCATTTATCTCGAAATCGTGTGGAGACATCAGGTTTTTCATTCATTAACATCAAATATTCAGGTCTACGTTCCGTTGGAGATTACGTTGGAGTATGGAAAAGATCAAGGTTCTATCTAAATCAACGCAATCAAAATACAAGAACATTCATATACCGTTTTTGCTACATTTTATTTATGTAGTCAAAATCTATAGGGTACTTTCCAGTTTTCAGTTTAAATACACTTAGATGCATATATATTTCAGTATTTATTCAAAATTGTATTAGTAAATAATTTTAATAACTCATAACAAATACTCTACCTCGATATCTCTTTCATTCAGGCGAATGTCAATATTTAAATAAATTTCACTTCCCCACTCTGGCAGACAAAGCGCGACGTAGAGTAACGTCACTCAACACGCAATGTCTCGAATGTAATTGGACGGAAATGGAGAACGGAGTGTCTTAACACTAAGATTTCTTCAGTACTCCACTAAATGTGACAAGGCTCGGAACTACTAATACAACATTCAATGTTGTAAACAAGAAATATCTAACAAGAATTTTATAAATACTACTCATATTGTACCTATATATATCTTGTGAGGATATTTCATTTAAGTATAACTAGTCAACGCCGGCAACTCAGTTTGTGTGGAATGTAAAATGCAAAATGGAAAATTTCTATTTTTCTATTCCCAAAGGAGTTTCAAGAAATACATACCAAATTTAAATTTTCTAAGAACAGTAGTTTCGTCTGAGCGTTGTCTATTAGTCATTCAATAATAGAAGAATTTAATATATTATAGATTATATTGTATTGACATTTTATTTATAGTACCTACTTATAATGTGCATCCGGGACCTAGTATTATACATTACACGACCTTTACTTAAGAAGACTGTTTCTAAGAAAAATTCGAGTCTCTTTACTGTGTGCACATGTTACATTTTTGTTTAAAATATCTTTAAAAAGATGTTCTTTATTATGTAATTTTTTTTTTAACAAAAAGAAAAACTTCAAACAACAAGTTAAAAAGTAACAAAATACGTAGCACTTAAGTTCTCTCTATTTAGCCATCAAAACTCCTGTATTCATATTTATTCGATGAAAAAAAAATACATTTTCTTCATACGAGCAAATAGATGCCAATAATATAGTCAAGTTCCTCGATATCCAATAAAGTTCATTGAAATTCTTATAAAGGGTTAAATGAAAAAGCGCACTCGGTATATGAAACTTATTCGTTCTAGTCTCAAATATACACCAGTAGTTCCTGAGTTTATCGCGTTCAACCAAACAAACTCTTCCTCCGTATCCCTAAATTGAGAATGCAGACTTTGTATAAGTGCAACGGTCGTGAGTTTGATTCCCACTCGGACGATTCAAGACGAAGCGCGACGTAGAGTTCCGGCTCGCAACACGCCAAGTTTCGAGAACTGCGTGGTGGGTGGACCAGAAGTATCTGAACCCTTGGTTCCCTGTATTTGCTATTTGGGTACAGCATGAACCTACCACAATTTTTCCATCAATATTTCAACGATAAACAAGGAGCAAGCGACCATTTCTAGAACAATAACATATTAATTCAAAAGATTCAGTATGGAAAAATACTCAGTCTACCTTCCAGACAGTTACTGCACTACATAAAATAACTATAAAACAATATTGCTTACAAACTAACCAGTTTTAAATGTTACAAAAATTCCACTGTAGACCTAAAAATTAATCCTACAAATTGAAGCTTTATTTTATATACTTTTTTTATTAAAAAATAATACTTAGCTTCACGCTGTAACTTGCATGTAGCATTGTACGCTGAAGCGTGCGCACAGGTTGTGGGTTCAATTTGCACTCGAGGAAATATTTAATGATTTCCTCGCTCTAGTAACGAGATAAAAGCGCGGCGTTAAATTTCGCTACTCAACGTACAATCCCTCGAGAATTCGGCGGAATGTGGGGATCAGAAATATCGTAATGGAGACAAGGGCACGGAGTGATTTAACTCTAACGTAGCAGATGCCCTCTACGTATCCTGCTATTTGCGGGATACAGCGTGAAGCTTAACAAAAAGAATATGGATGCAGCAGTGCCTAGACTTGCAACCGACATTGGCTTCAGGGACGAGTGAACTGGTTTGCGCTAACTGGTACTACAACTGTAATTTGGCTAATTAAATACAATCTATTTTTTTCGAACAGAAGATAATGCTGTTAGCTCTATTGGCTTTCACAACGATAGGGTAGGGAAGGGGGCTCTGTCCCTGAGAAATTGCAAGCACTACACTACGTTTGCTCGAGAGGATGTCGTCGGCGACAACGGGCCTCGAACCTAGGCTTGCCGTTGCAAAAATACAATGTAAATACAATTTAGTTACAAACATAACTGCAATTAGTCAAATTAATCTACAATATTGCCATAGCAAGTTAACAAAGATACTTATTATTATCGATCGATAAATGAAACAAGTTATTCACAAACAGAATTGTATAAATGTATAAGTAACCGGATAGGATATTTAATATTGGTCCGCTCGGCCACATTCCGCTCGAGCTCGGTTTGACGCAAATGAAAATACTTTAGACTTTAAACAAATAAAATTCAACTATCAATACAAATTCCATATTTTAATTATATTCGAAGCAGTCACGTCGTCGTCGTCGTCGTCACGCCGCAAAGGGACAGCGTATGTCTTCAAACTAGTTGAGTTCTATTTCAATAATAATTCTTAGCGAGATTCGAACCCGCGAGTCTTGTTTACTGTCTAAGCTCTCGTCGCCAATTAAAGCGTAATATATTTTTATTTAATACGCTTGTTACAACATTATTATTTTTTGTATAAAAGTGTAGCAAATAAAGTTTAAAATTATAGTTATTCTTTGTATAGCTGCCGCCTACTTCGTATTAACTTTTTATAGTTATAGGTCAATCAGTCACATTTTCCTGTTATAAATTTGAACCTTGTCCTTTATATATGTTTTTATATAAAAATATATAAATTTGTATATATTTATTTTTTAACGCGACAATCGATTCGTGTAGTGTAACCAAGAAGACTTTAATAATAAATTATATTCCGTATATTTTAGAAATACTTCAAATAAAGTACAAAGCTTCTGAATGTTAACGCCACGGCTGTGAGTTCTATTCCTATTTGGGGAGAAAAAGTTGAGTTTGACATGCACGGGGAACGGAGTGTACGTTTCTTGGTTACTCTTTTTTAGCGTCACGATACATCCCGCATATAACAGGGTAGGCAGAAGAAATTCAGGAACCAAGTGTTAACACATTCTCCATTAAGATAATTCCATTCCCTACTTTGCCATATGCCACATAAAATGAAAACCTTAGTTGGATCTTTTCCTTTTGTTTACATAGCTTCTCAGAGCAAAGATATATTTATTTCATTTATTTACGTAATAACAACTTCAAAGTTTTACTACATCTACCAATATAAAATGCAAACTCTTATGATATAAATTAAATATTAATATTTAAATCCCATTTTCTAGTGCAAATTTTGTTAAGGTTCCTATATATTAATGCTGTTTCAATGTTACAACGTTTGACTATAAAAGTGACGTTTGTGGGTTCCGTTCCGTTGTTCAATGGGTTCCGTTATTCAATAGAGTAACGCTACTCAACGTAGTATTTACACTAGGGTGCTTACGCTGTTACATGCAGTAGAAAATGTGAAACAGAAAAAATAAATATACCCTCTGAACAACTTCTCAGTAATAATAAAAAATAAATAGCGAGTGACATTAACACGTAATGGGTTCTGTATTTTTTTAAAAGTATTTATCGTATAGTTTTTAACAAACAACTTGTCCAAAGTACCAGTTTTATTACTTAGTAGCCACAGCCTGTGGGGATTTTAAAAATAAATACTTGACTGAAAATCCATAGACGACATTTATCGTTTTTTTTTCTTCAAGCTCTTTTCTAGCGCCATTTTTTAATTTATTTATTTGTATTTTTTTTTTTGCATTGTACTAACTTGGGATTGGCAACATGAAAATTCAAAATTGAAATATTTTAATTAACTTAAATAATACTATAATGATTTGCGGGATAGGGCGTGAAGCTGTAATACCGTAATAGCCGGATGATAGTATGTAGAAATAGGCTATATCTACACCACTATAATAAAGAACCTTCAGAAGGAACCCTAGAGCCATCAAACACGTGCAAACGTTCTATTTGTATTTTATTTGCGATAAAGGGAAGCGAGTTCTTATATTATTTTTTAATACATATTGTAGAGTAACTATCGTAGCGCAGGTGGATTACAGACATAACATTTTTATTTCTCTTTCATTCCGCTACTCAAAATTCAAATGTCTTGACTTCGAGCTAGAAGCGGAGAACGGTGAGTTTTGACTACAGTCTCCTTTGACTACCAGTATAACCGTGAAGTTGTTTTTATAGAGTAGGCTTTCAGAAAATACTATTTTCTTATAATTATTCTTAGCCTCTAGTTGTATCTTATGACAGAGCAGAGAAAGAGACTCCGTTTCTCATTTTTCGCCCAAGAAAAAAAAGAGAGTGAAGAAAAAAATAATTCGCTCCAGTGGAAATTGAACGCACAACCACCTCTTTAACGTTAAATTCTGTCACCTTGCACCACAATAGCCTAAATTTAACATATTTATCAAAAATATTTTTCCAGGTATCTCTTTTGTACCTCCGTCGACTATTCATACATTGAAGGTACCTGCGTCTGACGCCCGCTATTGTGCTATGTAATTTGTCACAACAACGAATATGGCGTTTTGATGTCATGCTATAACTATATGTATTCATATTGTGATAAACACATTAATTTTGATAAAAATGTAGAGAAAATAGGGCTTGTAGAGGATATAGATTGTGAAGCTGACAAAAATAAAGAAAATAAAGTGATTCTTTTTACTCCCTCCATCTTTTATATAAACATAGAGAAAATAGTGCTAGTAAAGGAAATAGAGGCCAGTAGTGCACGAAGGGGCACCAAGTGTGACTGTAAAGCGACTGGTTGTGGGTTCGATCGCCACTCGAGGAAATGAAATATTTATTTAAAAATTAATTAAAATTATATTTATATAATAATATTAATTATTCCACTCTTTGAAATAAAAACTCAAGTTGGGTTTCTGCAATAAATACAGAAAACAACATTAAAAGCTTTTACTCCAGGTGATTTGTTAGTTTAATTATTATTATTATAACAATTTAATATTTAACATTACAACTGACATTGCAGACGTTGGAGACATATTCAAATTTAAGAAAAATGACGCTTCGAGTAAATGAGGATCGTTATTTTTCTTATATTTATTACATAGAGTAAGCTGTCACTGCCTTGCTTACTCCGTATTATCTTTAGATATACAAAAATAAGTGGACTCATATACATTTTAGCTCATATATAAACTTTAATAAATACTGCGAAATATGTTAACTTTTCATTTATATGCAATTTTACCTTTTGTAAAATAGTGTTTTGATGTCATGCTCTCCATCTATTCGTCTTGTTATTGTAGCGGTCGTGACGCAGTGGAACAGCTACCGAACTGTAAACGTGATGGTTGTGGGTTCGATGCTTTCTCGGAGGAAAGATATATATTTTTTTTTCATTTCCCCGTACTGGTAGACAAAGAGCGGCGTTGAGTACCACCACTCAACTCGTGATGTCTCATGTTGATTCATCGAATTGATCAGTTCGTGGATAGCAGGAAATGTAAAGCTAACACTTTGTTTCCTTTACATATCCCGCTATATGAGGGATATAGCGTGAAGCTAAAATATATAAAACTTCGTAAACACAAAACTCATTTCGAAATTTACAATTTAAAATATTTCTGTTCCATATTTTAATAATATTTTATTCGTTTCTCTGTAAGTGGACTACCGTGCTTCAACTACCTGCAATCTGTACATGACATATGAAGAGGCTCTTATAAGGACTCGAATGTTTTAATTTATATTTTCTCATTTAATTTACAAGTATATAACAAGGGTAAGAATGGTGGTGTAAAAGCACACTGGTGATGGTTGTGGGTTCAATTCCCGCTGTGAGAAAGAAGTTTTTTTCAGCTTCACATTGTATCCCGCATATTTCAGTGTAGGGAGACCTACGCACCGTCTACATTTTAATCTTGTTACCAGAGATATGGAAATCGAACCCATAGCCCTCGCGTTTACGTGGCGTGATTGGGCAACGACGAACTGAACAAGATTTTTTCAAATCGTGAAAAACGGTGTGTATTATCACTACTTTCTTTCTGCCTACTCTGCTGTCTTCGGAATATATGTGATAACAAAAAAAAATTTTTTTATAATATATCTTTTGCTATTAAATTATAAAGAAAAAAAAATCCCTGCGTAACCTGCTGTGCGGGAAAAAGCGTGAATCAGTTTTTTTATTAATTTTAAAACAAATGGCTGGAAAAACGTTTTATCAATCATTAATTGACAATTTAAATAGTTATTTTAATTACAAAAAATGTTAATTATTTTGTCAAGTACGCTTTGGCTGTAGTGGCAGTATGCGCTTGTTATTTACTGTGCCAAAGGTCGTTCAACTCTTGCCAAATACAAGTACTCATTATTAAATACTTAGCAATAGCAACAGTTTATATAAAAAATATAATTTTCTTCTTTAAAAAAATTTTTTTTTTCTTTTCTATAGCATAATTTTTATTTCGACTTATCTAAAGAATAGCTTTTTGTGTATTATCACAGTAGGGCAAACGCCATTAACCTCAAGTATGAAAAAAGGAAAAAAAAATTGTAATATGTGGGATGACTCTCTTCCTCATCAAAGCAACGATATCTCGATAGTTCGATTCTCATTTCGGGCAATGAATTATTTAATATTTTCATTGCCTCGCTCTGGTAAAGCAAAGCGCTTCGTTTACTTCCCTTACTCAACACGTAATGCTTCAAGAATTCGATGGTAGATGGGTAACGAAGTGTCTCAACACTACGTTCCCTCTGCCTACCGGGGTACAGATTGGACCCTAAAAAAATACTACTTAACCTTGAGCTTAAATTAATATTTCAATAGGTTAAACGTTGAAAATTTCAAGATGGGGATTTAAATATTTCACCAAGTCTGGAGGCTGGAGGCCGCCGGCACTCTTCAAGAGCCCACCTGCAAGAGCTCTCGTGTCAACAATTTGCTCTGCCACTGTACTTGCTCTTTGTTTTTCGTGGATTTCGTTTTTATTTTAAATACAATAATATGAAACCAGCCGTGGCGGAGTGAGTTCGATTCCCACTGGACGATTTAAGTCACAATCAAGAGAAAATAGATTTAAATTCTAAAATAAACATTCTAAGTATTATATTCTAAATATTTGAACCTAACTATTTATCCTTTTCTGAAAAGTTAAGTAAAAATAAATCTTCTTTTATAAAGGCAACATTTTCATCGCAAATCGGCCGCCGACGGATCCCGGAAGCTATTGTTGTCAGTCGACTGTCTACCGGACTTCACATATCGTTTGGTATTTTAAGCATTTTCTATTCTTAGCTGCCGTAGGTATAAAGGTAGGTAGAAATATTATATCTTTTCTTTACTAGAATATCTTGAAGTTCTATTTTGAATCCCGTTCATCTCGTAAGGTAGGAAACGTACAGTCGGAGACGAAAACGAGTGGTATTAAGACAACCAATTCCTGTTTTTTCGCCAAATTTTTCGCCAATATTGCACGTTGATTGGTGGTCCAACTCAATGCGAGAGTCTTTTTACCAGAGTCTTTTTTCAGACTCTGGTAGTCAGAGTCTTTTTTGTCCTAGACACAACAATTCATTCTCCAGAGTGGAAATCGAACCTAAACATAACGGTCGCGTTTGCAGTTAGTAATACTATAAATATGTTTTTATAATAGCAATACTTAGAACATACTGACTATTACACAAATATATTTTTTTTTTCCTATAAAAACCAGGCATTAAAAACAAATTTTAATTTAAAGTTAGCCTCGGCGCGTCATTCGCAGGCTTTTCACATTACATATAAAAACAGAATTACATAGAAATAGCTTGTTAAAACTTTCCTGATATAATTTTCAAAACAATTGCTTAGTTACCAAGTAATTTGCGCGTGCGAAGTTTAAACAAAAATATTCTTTTATTTCTTTTTAAATTCTGACAATGTGATAAAAAGTCGAGTCTGGGCTTTTTCGTACTAGAGTGGGTTTTTTTCATTTCACTCTGTATCCCACATATGGCAGGATCGGCAAAAGAAATTTGTGTTAAAACACTCCGATCCCCCACCGATTTTTGAGACTTTGTCTTGTCACCAGAGCGTAAAAAGAAATAATTTATTTTTCCGCGTTGGAATCGAATCTACAATCGTCGTGTTTACAGTAACACGCAATGCATCACGACAGCATCGAATTTTTAAATTAAATATATAATACACCTTTTTTATTATAAGTTCCCCTTTAGGGAACTCCTACGCTTCCCTAGGAACCTACAAATACCACCCCGCATAGTTCAGCTGAGCTGTTCTCTCAGTCGCTCTGTACCGGAAGAGTTTGCAATCTAAATAAATACAACAATTCAAATATACAATCTTAGTTAATTTACCAGGACATTGTGTCAAGACATCTTGACACGCTTGCTAAAACTTTTGTTGTTTAGAGTCTTCTATAGGAAGATTGTTAAACTTCAATACACTTCAATACACTTCAACTAATTACAGGATATTTGAAGAGCGATTTGAGTTCACAGCTTTTATGTATTATTTTGTAATCTTCACATTTTTCCTCATAGCAGAGTAAATAGGGTGATATAACACTCCGTTTCTCATGTACTGCACAATTCTTGAGACATTGCATAATGGATGAGGCCAATCGTGGTGTGACAGGTTGTTGGTTCGATTTTCACTTGAGACAATGAAATATTTAATATTTCCATATCCTGGCTTTGGTAACGAAGCTAAGCACGGTGGAACGGAACGAAAATATCTCAATGGGAACGGAGTGTTTTAACGATAGGTCCCTCTGTCTAATCTGCTATTTGCAGGATACAGCATGGAGCTAAAAAAATGTATTGAGCGATGAAATTCAACGCCAAGCCTTAAATAAACCGACAATCGTCGCGTTCACAGTAAAATGCTATTCTACCTCACCACAAGAGCCTCAAATTATAAGTAAAATGTTAAAAGTAATGATTGAACATATTCTATATTTTATATGAATATTGTAAGATTAGTCTAAGATTACTAATAATTTGAGCTTTTTTATTCTTTTTTTGTCTCTATAAATATTTTCCGCATATTTACAGTTTTTATTTTTATTTAAATGTATGCAAAGTAGCACACACCGAGTTGGGTTGTCTGGTTAACAAGAATGTGACATTCCATTCTATTAATTGTCACGCAATGTGACTACTGAAACATTATTTCTGCGTCTACCAGAAAAAACCTTCTTAATGTTTGAAGCCAATCTTGGCGCAGCAGCATTAGGGTGCGTCAGGTTGATGGTTCAATTCTCACTCAATGAAATGAAATGTTTAATTTTCATTTTAGGATCTATTAACAAGGCAAAGCTTATGAAAATCTCTCTATAGGGATGCTACAACAAACGACTTAGACTGACGAGAATGTAAGGCTTAGTAGGTTCCCTAAAAGACACGGGTTCAAATCCTACTACATTAAGAAAATTATAGTGTTTCTAAAAAAGTAATTATTAGATAAACAATTACTTTATAGTAGTAATATTTCATAAAAATTGATTGGAAAATTTGTATAAGCATGAAAATTTCCTTTTATTTCCATTCTCAGAAACAAACAAAAGTGTAAAGCTAATATCAACGGACGATGAGTCAAGTCTGCGGAAAATTTGTAAATCGATACCCCGAAGCTGAAACCCATCTAATAATGGCTTCTTTAATGCCATAACTCGGTAACTTTGGCATGTCTATTTTATTGTGTTTCTTATGGGTTTACCAACTTGGAAAATAGGTATAATGTAGTAGGGTCATGGTTTAGATTCACGCTTTGCAGAGTAAGCAGAGAGAACATGGTATTAACGCACTCCGTTCCCCACGCGCCGCCAAATTATCGAGACATTGCGTAGTTAAAATGGCGGCACTCGACGCGGCCCAATTCCTTTTCTTATATTAATGTTTTAAGGGTTCCGTACCTCAAAAAGTAAAAACGGAACCCTTATAGGATCACTTTGTAGTCCGTCGGTCCGTTTGTCAATACCATTTATTTCGAGATAGCGTGGAGTGGCAGGCACAATGGACAAAAAGCGAAGAATAATGTGGATTAAGTGGGTAAATTGATTTTTAGAAATGAAGGTTACTTTCCCTGTGAGAAACTTCTACAAAGTTCGTTGGTGAGGCAAAGTCTCGTGTGAAAACTAATTAATAACAATTCAATTTTAATTTTTTTTGTATGTTGAAAAATATAACTGTGGAATTCAACGCGATGTGAAGGGATTCCCCGGAGACCGAGATAGATTGGCTAAGGTAGATTAGAGTCAAGTTTTCACTGAAAAGGACACGAGTTAGGTTTATGCGCTACTTTTTGAACTATCTGTTCATTATTATTATTTATTTTAGACTCAATGTTTTTAATTCGCGGAAAGTGGAGAATGGAGTCTCTTAACGCTAGATCTTATCTGCCTACCTCGCTTTTGACTTCACCTTTTATAGGGAACGTAGTAATAAGACACTCTCCGCATAATCTTCGCCATTGCCATTGTCATTGCGTGATAATCGCAGAGCTCGCCCTGCTTTCTCTACCCGAGCGGAACAATTAAAAATAATTTAAATATAATCATTCCCCTGAACGGGATCGAATCCACTACTCTACAACGGCCTCAATTCTTATTATTACAGATAAAGTAAAAAAAAAACATACATGTAATGCCTATATATACGGATCTACGGATAATTATAGTCCCTAACAGACAACGTCATATGTCATATTTCATATGCAGACTACTTGGAAACCATATGGAAATTCGACGCATATTTAAACAAGACAAGTTATAAGGGGGAATACTAGAGGTGGGGGGGTATATGTATGTGTAAATTATAAATATTTGTAGCACTGCGTACTTTAAAACAAATTGAGCTTATAAATAATCGGAGAGCATCGGTACAGAGTCTGACTGTAAATGCGAGGATTGTGGGTTCGATTCCCAGGAGAAGAAATACATTATTCTCATTTTCTCAAAAGACAAAAAGTGGCGTTGAACTCCTAGTTAGATTCATGCTAATTCTCACATACGACAGAGGGAATCTAAAACCAAGACAATCCGTTCTCTACTTATAGCCTACATTTTTGAAACATTGAGTGTTGAGTGACAGAATGCAACACCGCCCTTTATTTTTTTACCAGAGCGAGATAATAATTCAATCCAACGAGTCTAAATCGAATGTACAACCATCGCGCTTGCCATCAGACGTTGCACCACGGAGGCCTTATAGCTATATTTATATTTAGAACTAGTGGACCCGAACGCGGTTACGCCCGCGTGAACTATATGAATATTATTTTCAGTTTTCAATAGAGAGATGCGTTAAGCAAGCTCATTTTGGGTGACGTTTTCTAACCACAAACTTTGCAAATCGTTGCTTAGCAACGGTCGCATAGCTAAGGTTGTTATTAACATGGCGGAATAAATTGCACGTCAAATTAATAAGTATTTTAATATATTGGTATATATCGAAAATATTACAAATATGAGAAAAAAAGTATCCTATGTTCATCCCGAGACCCTCAAGTATCTCTATATGAGTATTTTATCACAATTAAATTAGCGGTTTGGCCCTGATTGCGTAAAAGACAGACAAACCGACAGAGTTACTTTCGAATTTATAATATAGGTATGGATTTTTTTTTATTATTTGTGCATTAGAGCTACGTATAGCGAAGAGTGCTACCTGCCGCAGCAGGTAGTTGTTTAGATAACTATCGTTTCATAACAACATTAAAATCTCGTTAAACGATACCAAAAGCTATTCAAAGTAATACAAATATTCACACAAGACGTTATGTTATATAAATGTATTGAAAATGTCATGTTTAGTGGAAGAAAACCAGCTATCAGCGAGTTAGATTCACGCATGAAGTACCGTACCGTACCATTATATATCAAAATGGCAAACAATCATATCTGGTGTATGGGTGCCTTCTTAAGTATTTATTTTATTCCTTTTCAACGTTTCTTATTCTAGTGGCGGTGGAAATTATATCATATATGAAAATTTTAACTGCATAACTATCAAGGCTTATGAGATAAAGCCTGGTAGCGGTGGACCCTTTGGATACGGAATCCTAAACACTGAGGTAAAAATAGCTTCGCTTGAGCCTGATAGCTGGGCGATGGTTGTGGGTTCTTAAAGCAAAAAAAGCGTTAAATTAAAAACACTTACTTATTAGTGTTGGCAATGATAGGGAGGACTCCCGGAGAGTACGCTTATATTATGTGCGGTTAGATGACTGTCATCTCAAGGCGAGGCGAAAGAGATATTTAAAGACCTGTAGCGTTCCGTTCCATCTAATTAATCCGTTAGGGATCCAGCGTAAAGCTAAAAAATATAGATGAGAAAAGTTAAGTCAAAAGAACTTAGCGGGGTAGGCAACCTAGTATAGACACTCCAACAAATATAATTAAATGAAATTCGGAAACAGTTTCTATAATATATCAGAAGAATGTAAAAAAAGATTAATAAAGTTCTTTTTTGTATTGAATATAGAAAAAGGGGCCAGTCGTAGCGCAGAGGTACAAGCATGCAACTGTAAACACGACAAGTTGTGAGTTCGATTTCCACTTAAGAAAATGAAATATTTAATATTATATTTTACTCGCTTAAAGTTGACGAGGCAAAAGGTGGTGTTGAGTTCCGTCAACATGCAATGCCTCTAGAATAAAAGTGTGTAACGAAAGTATCTTAACACTAGGTTCCTAGATCCTCTGCTTAACCTGCTATTTGCGTCTAGAGAGAGCTAGACAGTGTGAAACTAAAAATTAAAAACTATATAGAAAAAGACCAGTAATATTTCTTAGATTCGAACTTCAACCCATATCCTAGCTAAGTCACTATAATTCATTTAATACCAAATACACATACGAAAAGGATCAAAATAAATTAAAGATTCATAGAAATTTTCCGGAAACAATTAATTAACACGTCGGAAACACGAGCGTGCGGTGGTGGAATATGTTTTGATACGAACGGCCGTCGACCGTCAACATGTCAAACTTAATTTTCACGTTATTAGTTAAATAGCTACTAATTTACCTTTTACCCGCGGCTTTGCGTGTGTCGTAAAAAAATAAACAACTGAGAGGTTTGATGTTATATAGCATTTTGAAGAATCTCCTTACAGAGATGCCGACAACATAATTGTAATAAGCGCATAAGAATTTCGAAGTAGCTCGATAAGAACGTATGGCTTAATTGGTCAGAGCGCAGACGGTTTCCAAGAGGCGAGGGTTCATATTCCGCTACGTAAAATATTTTTATATGTTTTCTTAAAAAGATAAAGGTTTACACTGGATTCCACATAAAACACAGATATAGGCAGATAGAACCTAGTGTCAAGACTCTCCATTCTTTCTCAAACCACATTTTATCTTAATAAGGCAAGGAATTATAATGATAGACGAAAAGATAGACGGCTAGTACCACATATTGAAATTCAAAAAATGTTTATTACCTACCCTCTATTCATCATACTAAAATAACAAGCAAACATCCTCACATACTAACTCAAGTCCTAAATCTTAGCTCAGCTTGTCGATTGAACATAAAACCGCGAAGAGCCCGACAGCGGAAGCTGTCGTAATACCGTATTTGTATCTATGTCGTAAAATTTATATGGAGAATTGGTATTCTCACCTATATACAAAATCAAATGTATTGAGAATCAAATGTATCGACGGTTGTGGGTTTGATTCCAACTCGGGATAAAAAATATTTAATATTTTCATTTTCTCGCTCTAGTATCGAGGTAAAGCGTGACTTTGACGTTCCATAACTCAACATGCAATGCTCAATAATTAGATGGAAAGGGGGAAATGGATTAACGGTCTTAATGGGGAGCGGAATGTCTTATCGAGAAAGCGACACTAATAATAGAAATTAATGCATTGTCTACTTAAATAAATTTAATTTAAATATCATTAAAAAAGTATTTGTGTATAATAAAAAAAAGTTGACACGTCGTTTATACCTAACTAGCGGACGCGCGCAGCTTCGCTTGCTAGCTAACTTAGGGGTGAATTCTAATACACCATAAAACATGTGTTTAATGAAATATTTTTAAGAGTCTAAATTTAAAATTTTAAAAAATCGGTGGCTATTTATAGATTTTTCCATACAAACTTTCAACCCCTTATTTGCAGCTTTAGCGGGCGAATTTTAGAAAACCATGAAACAGATGTTCAATTAAATATTTATAAGAGACTAAATTTCAAATTTTATAAAAATCGGTGGGCATTTAAAAATTTTTCCATACAAACTTTCAATCCCTTATTTGCACCCTTATGGGGAAAATTCTAGAAAACGATGAAACACGTGTTCAATTAAATACTTTTAATAGTCTGAATTTCAAATTTTATAAGAATCGGTGCCGATTTAATTTTTTTTCCATACAAACTTTCAACCCCTATTTCACCCCTTTAGAATTATTTTTTTTCAAAATCCCTTCTTAGTGGATGTTCAGATTACGAAAGTAAACATCTGTCCAAATTCCACGTTTCTACGCACAGCGGCTACGTCTGTGCGTGCGTCTTACCTCAGTCAGTGAGGACAAGTCCTTTTATATATTGTAGAAATGTCAGGTGGTAAGTATAAGAAAATACTTAATAACCATAATTTACTGTTCCTCTCTTACATATACACACTTGTAACACTGTTTCTATATAACACTTTACACTTATACACGTTTTAAAACGCATAGTTCCAACAATGACACTGATTTTAAATACTTGAACACAGTCACAATTTTACACCTTACGACAGGCAGAATAACGACGTACTGACTCAATCCTTCAAAAACGTCAATTTATAGCCGTTCCCTTCCTCTTTTATAAATAATTATGTGGGTATTATTATTTTATTTTCTGTAAAATACCCTCACACTGACAATTGTCTTACAGTTCGGCCGTCTTGCACCGAAACACGACCTCGTGTTTCCAAAAAAACAAAACAAAAAGAGAATAACTATGGTTCATAACTCTTACATAATTGACTGTAACAATGTCTCTTACAAAAATGATTTACAGCTTTCACAAACAATATTTAAAGGCAATCTGCCATGTTAAACTAGGGCCAATTTTTACCTACGTAACCTGGGTCAATCTGCCCACCTGAATCTAGAGCAATCTGCTAACCTTAACCTGCGGCAATATGCCCATATTAAACTGCGACAATCTGCCCGTTTTAAGCTGCGGCAATCTGCCCATTTTAAGCTGCGGCAATCTGCCCATTTTAAGCTGTGGCAATCTGCCCATTTTAAGCTGCGGCAATCTGCCCATTTTAAACTGCGGCAATCTGACCATTTTAAGTTGCGGCAATCTGCCCATTTTAAGCTGCTGCAATCTGCCCATTTTAATCAGTGGCAATCTGCCCAACTAAACCTGCAAAATCTACTCACCTTAACCTGCGGAAAACTGTCCACCTTTACTTGCGGCCATCAGCCCATTTTAAGCTGCAGCAATCTGCCCATTTTAATCTGTGGCAATCTGCTCACCTAATCCTGCAAAAATCTACTAACCTTAACCTGCGGAAATCTGTTCACCTTAACCTACGGCAATCTGCCCACCTGAACCTGCGGCAATGTCCCTCCTCACAGTGCTCCTCCTCGACTCCCACTGGCTGCGAGCCAGCGAAGATTAGAATCCTCCGTGAAACGTGGCGGCAGAAGCCTGCTAGGCACCT
>JAEBDU010013311.1:6662104-6801542 GCA_016802625.1 Heliconius numata
ACTGAAGGCAATCTGCCCAACTGAAACTGAAGGCAATCTGCCCAACTGAAACTAGGGCAATCAGCCCAACTTAAACTAGGGCAATCTGCCCAACAAACTAGGGCAATCTGCCCAACTAAAACTGGGGCAATCTGCCCAACTAAAACTGGGGCAATCTGCCCAATTAAAACTGGGGCAATCTGCCCAACTGAAACTGGAACAATCTGCCCAACTGAAACTGGAACAATCTGCCCAACTGAAACTGGAACAATCTGCCCAACTGAAACTAGGGCAATCAGCCCAACTAAAACTGGTGCAATCTGCCCATCTTCTACTGGGGCAATCTGCCCATCTTCTACTGGGGCAATCTGCCCATATTTTACTGGGGCAATCTGCCCATCTTTTACTGGGGCAATCTGCCCATCTTGAACTGGGGCAATCTGCCCATCTTGAACTGGGGCAATCTGCCACTCTTGAGCTGGGGCAATCTGCCACTCTTGAACTGGGGCAATTGCTCTAAAGCTAAATCTAAAACTATACATTAAACATAACAATTCACTTAGAAGTAAATAAATCCATATACATGTATACTTTATCTACGTGACGTAAGTATACACTGTATACTATACTTTTAACTTCACTTAACGCCACGCTTTATTCCTAGCGGAGCAGTCAAGAGAGAAAGGAGCGCCAAACGCCACGGGCCCCTACATACCTCCCTAGCATATATCTATCTATCTATCCATAATAGTACTAAAATATTATCTAGACTATTTATCAACTTATACAAGACTTCATTAAATTAAATAATTCGAGACTGACATTCGTTATCATCATGACTACCCGATTTGGCTTGAGAATCACTATCGTCTGAAAGATGGTCAACACTACCCACGCTCTAACTTTATCTATGGTCATTATTGCTTTATAAACACCAGTACACTTTTTGTAATTGGAAGAAGATCTTAAATGTCGTTTGTTTTTTTGTTACAAACTTGTAACCTTTTTATTACGAAAAACTCTAACGACAAATTCATTTTGGTACTTACACGGCGGTTCTTTTATGCTATTATATATTTGAACCCTTTTTTTTTAAATACTTCATTTATAATTTTATTACGAATTGTTTCTCTATTTTATTCTTTACATCTACGCTTAATGACTTTAATATAAGACTCTCAAAGTCGCTACTCATTTTTTAAACCTCAGTCGGCGTTCAACCGATTCCTTTATTATGAATATTATTTAACAACACAATTATTATCTACAATTGCTAACGATTGAATTAAAGTACGTATTAAACAGCACTAGCAATACTATATAGAATATTTCTATTTATTAATAGTAATGACACTTTGAATTAAGTAGATTCATTTACTATATAAAGAGTACTTGTAACTAGCACCAGCAACACTGTGTTCTATTTCCTTTTGTATAACTTTTATTCTAAGACCTCTAAACAGTCTGTTATTCTCAATTCAATTATAACTAATAATTAATGACACCTTGATTTGTAAATAATACTCTGACAAATATATTTACTTTCTATATTGTACAAATTTAAAATATAAAAGTAGCTCATTTGATAATAAGCTCGAAAATATACAAATAAACAATTTGTTTAGCCATGAGAGTCCAACAGAACATGACGCTGCTCGCCTTACTATTCCTATATTCAAACCACTACTGGAACATACGATTATCCTCTCCACCTGCTCATTAGATCGTGGAGTAGAGATAACGGTAACAATAGACTTAACACGTAATTCGTGTTTTTAAATGTCTGTCTTATAAGTCAACTATCTGGTCAGTCTAACTGAAGTAGGGAATATAAAATATAACATTTTATATTGTAATTACATAATTAGCATCTGTTCCTCTAACTGGTTGTATTATTTCATAGCTTAGGAAAATATATCAATGATTCACAACAATTAACTATTTTTATTACTAATCTTTTAGGTTTTGCATCAGTTTTGTGATAAACACAATATAAACATAACCGTACGTATTTTTTTTGCACTTTGTTGAATTTACTTGAAACATAAATGACTACATCAGTGTTCTGTTCATCATTTAAAACTGGATTAAGACTTAAAACATCTGCGTGGCTCATTTTACTAGCCATACTATTTAATGTGCCAATTACATTATGGAATCTGGCGCTACCAGCGAGAAACTCCCTCGAGTTTTTTAATTAACATCACGTTTTTTCAAAAGTTGCCCGCAATGAATACAATATGTCACCATTTTAACCTTTAGACCAGTGAATAAAATCTAAAGCACTGTAACGCAGAAACTACCGCACTAATATCAATTAATTTAATTTGCTAGATCACCGCCTAATTCTCTTGAATTACAAGCAAAACAATTTCAATATGTATTCCTTTAATAAAACATCTATATTAACGCTTATTATCTTTTTTCCTTTTCTATTTCTTAGTTACTTTAAGTTTGGGTCTGCTTATTTAAATTACTATTATTACTTTTATAATTTTTGAAACACATTATAACTATCTTTTAACTATATTTTGAAAGCTTATTTCTTTTTGTCTTCAACAAGTTATTTTAGAATAAGTTTACCATTTTTATCGTTAAATTCATTTAATTCTTATAAAACAAAATATTCTTTACACGTCTATAAGTTTATTACATCTACCATTGCTATACACTAACCATTGATAAACCGTTGTTTGATGCTTTGACTTTATAAGACTTTTTTTGTTCAATTCTACTAAATGATAATACTGCGGGTATTATAATTTTATTTAGCTATTATTTTAAAAGTATCGTAAGTCTTAAACATTATAAATGTTTGTTCCGTAACAGCATAACCTAAGTAAATATTCATTAGACACTAAGCACTTCCGTTATTGCCAAAATGCTATCAATAATAATTTAAATATCATAACTATCTACGGGTGTAACTGTCGAGTTATCAAAACCTATCGAAGGCTCCGTTTCATCCTTATTTCACTTAATATACTACTGACCTTTTATTTCACTTAAAGTTCTTCCTAGTTTAATGAAAGAATTTAAAACAATGCCGTTTACTGAGACCACGTCACTGTTAATTGTATTACTTTTTTTTTCGATTACATTTTCACTTCATTTACGCGATTCACTTTTCTACAGACTTTAACCAAGTAAACTAAAAGATGACATTTAGCACACTGTTAGATTTGTTATAAAGGAGACTTTAATTATAGCGACTACTTTGACTTTGAATCTTAATATCTTATTAGAATTTTCTTACCATATTGTGCGGCTTCTGCACTTCTACTTGATGATTAATATTACTGTTACTATTAATAAAATGCTCGTACCTTCATAACGATGCTTACTTCAAGGAAGACGATTTTCATTGTCTTCGGCGGCAAACATACTGTTCACGCTTCGGCTTATAAACATGGTCGCTGTTGCTTTGTTGAACACAACTACGGGCACGCCTGCTACCACGCACCTACGCCTGCTGAGACGTCCCTGTTCCTAACGTTCACGTCTTCTGCGTTTTCGACTGTACCTTCTCCTACTTGGATGACGACCATAACTATGATTTTGACTACAACTTTGGTTATTATCTCCGCGTCTATTCTGTCTACGATCACCGTCGCAGACGTACCGTGTTGGTCGTCGTGCGCCGGTTGGTCTGCTTTGGGCGTAGTAACAACACCAGTTATCTTTAGGTGTTGGATCCCTCTTCTGACATTTTGTAGAAATGTCAGGTGGTAAGTATAAGAAAATACTTAATAACCATAATTTACTGTTCCTCTCTTACATATACACACTTGTAACACTGTTTCTATATAACACTTTACACTTATACACGTTTTAAAACGCATAGTTCCAACAATGACACTGATTTTAAATACTTGAACACAGTCACAATTTTACACCTTACGACAGGCAGAATAACGACGTACTGACTCAATCCTTCAAAAACGTCAATTTATAGCCGTTCCCTTCCTCTTTTATAAATAATTATGTGGGTATTATTATTTTATTTTCTGTAAAATACCCTCACACTGACAATTGTCTTACAATATATAGATTTGGGGATTTTGTGACAATGTGCGTGCGCATAGGAATCGTAAAAATTAAAATCATAACTTCAAAACATAAAATGGACGGAAAGCAGAGAAATTATTCACTTTTTAAGAAAAAAAAGGAAAGATAGCGTTCAGGTTTGACCTAATTTCTTTTGTTATTAATATTTGTATGTAAGGTGGAAGTTAATGCTCTAAGCTCATTTGTAACACTTGTCGTTTTCAGCAACACTGACTAAGCCAATTAGGTACATCATGTACAGGTTTCTTATGATTTAAATCGATTAGTTTTACTTACGAATGAATACCTTCTATATGAATAAGACAAGATATGTACTTACTTATTATTAGAGTTCCGTATTTCAAAAGGTAAAAACGGAACCCTCATTTTGTTGTCCGTCTGTTCGTCTGTCAAGACCATTTATTTGAAGATCGCATGGAGGTATCACGTTGAAATTAATATCAAATATTGTTGTATAGTCTATGGTCCCTTGAAGCACAGAAAAAATCAAACTTCTAAGTTAACACAATTAAAAAATACGAGCATTTATGTAGCGATTTTGCTAGAATTTGTATGAAAATCGCAGAGTAATCAAAACCTATAGGGTATTTCCCGTCCCTACAACTGCCTACAGTTATAAAATTTAGCACGAAGTGAGAACTTACTGAACACATACAGGAAAAAATCCGAAAAATGAAAATTTATAGGAATTTTATAGAAAAATAACTTTGAGCTTTTTTTCGCACCACAAGTTTTGTCTACCGAGAAAATAAAAGTAATTTAAATATAATCAAACCAAATTACCCCGAGTACGAATCGAATCCATAACCGTCGTGTTTACTATAAGACGGTGCACTACGCCATGATGACCTCAATATCGTAGTCAGACATTTTAAAAACTACATACGACGGTCTGACATTTGAAAAACTTTAGGAAGCAGAAGTTTTGATACTTTTGTAATACAAAATTTGTCTTAGAAAACATATAATATATACAATGAAAATTTACGCAGTTGAGGGGCAGGGCGGACTTTAACGCCGTGCTTTACTGCCACAGTGGAAAAAAAAGAATAATTAATTTCCCACATCCGGATTATTTCACTTTGTAGGACTTCTTGACATATTGTGACATGTTCTTCACATATTAAGACTAAGTAAGATTATGCGGGATAAAGCGTGAAGCTGAAGTCGGAATTGAATCCACAACCATCGCGTTTACAATTAAACACTATCCACGTGCTCCATGGAGTCTAATTTCATAGAATTTATACGATAATAAATAGATGTGTGCTGATAGCTGTTTTGGGCTAGACGCCATACAATTTACTTCGCAAACTAATGCTAAGTAAATAAATATTAATTGAGCTCGTTTGTTCTATTTACATTTACATACGAAATATTATATTGTTGTAATATTTAAGTATTCAGTACAAAGTTCTAAGAGTCCTCGCTACGCTAAAGTAAATTACAAGTATTACAGTATAATTTTTTTAGCTACACGCTGTACTCCTATATAGCAAGCAGAAGGAACCTCGTTCTACGAGTAGTTAGATCAGCAGAGGGAACTTAGTTCCATCTAGGTCTTAGGCACTCGACGACGTTCACTCCTGAATGGGTTCGATTCTCACATAAAGAGGCGAGTTATTGTCATTCCATCACTCAACACACAATATCCTGAAAGTTGGGCTAAAAATGGGAAAAGTGTCTTAAAACTGAGTCTCTTCTGCAGACCACGCTATATGAGGAATACAGGATGGAACAGAAAACGGCACAAAATAATTTGTTTTTTTATATTGTCTGTCTGTTTGTCCAGGCAAATCTCTGGTAAAGCTGAATCAATTATGATGGGATTTACACTGTCTGATAGAAGAGGTTATGGAGCAACTATAGTTATTAATGCTAAAATAACCAACCAATACAGTATCCAGATCAAAAAGGATAGTCGCCCTAGTTACTTTTGAACTGTAAATTCTTCGACAAATTTCCAAATATATTTATCTTCTTTTGATGTTTTTTCTACCTCATTGTGACTATTTAAGATTAGCTTAAGATTTAATGATTTAAGGTTACCGTTAATAATTAAAGTATAATATATAAAAAAAATGTATTTTTATGTTCGTATTTTTCAAAGTAATTTATCTCCTGATAGCCTTTTGTTATCAGAAAGGACGCCGTAAAAAGGTCACCGTGCTTATTCGTAAGCCTAAAACCTCGTATCAGTGTAGGTATAGCGGAAAAAATGTCGCTAAACGTGGAGAGTCTCTATATCAGGCTTATATTAAATGTAAAAGTTTTACTAGTACTAGTTTAGACTTTTAAGGCCATTGTAACGCAGCGTCACTGTATCTAAATTTAAACTTAACGATTGTGGATTCGATTCCAGCTCAGGGAAATAAATATTTTTATTTTCGTGCTCGGGTAATAAGACAAAGTGCGGCGTTGAGTACTACCACTCAACACATAAGGTCTTAAAAATTAGGGGGCGCGTGGAGAACTGAGTGTCTTAGCACAAGTTTTCCTCTGCTATATGTAATTAGAGTATACATAAGTACTTATAGGTGGATCACTAGAGTCTAAGCTTTTTAGTTGCTATGAATTATAGTATATCTAGTGGCGATCATCAAAACAACATTAATTGCTAATTGCATTAATAACATTAATTGCTTATTGTTGGAAATTAATCTTATATACTAAAGCAATAGGTCTGACAGGTTACTGAAAAAAAAAATGGTTTTCATATTTCAATCTCATGTTTTTTTCATAAAACGATAAAAACATCATATAAATACCACATAACACTACGCATTACAGCGTGAATATGAAAATGAGACCTACTTCAGCGCTACATATTAGAAAAAGGACGACCAGCGCGCCGTAAAAGAACAAACTTAACCTAAAAATTAAATTTACGGCTTACCGTCGAAAGCCCTCCAAAATTCGTTCACTTATGAAACTGAATGAAAATGTGAATTAAATTATTTTACATAGCACTCGCGATGCGTATATTTCCCTCTTGTATAAGAAACGTCCACTCCGAGTGGCAGCCGCGGCACGACTAGCCACGGCGTGTTTACGATCGCGGCGCATGCGTGCAACTACCCTCATACACAACGCTACTATACAGGGTGCCTCACTTGAGCACACATAGTAACAAAGCACGTAGATTGTGGAATGTAAATAAAAAATATTAAAAAAATATATTTATAAGAAAAGATACATCGCAACAAAAAAATAAATGTAAAAATAGAGCCGAGTTCAATATTATGATATATCGTCGGGGATAGTGCAGAACCGCGTATGTACCACAGGTGGGGAGCGCGTATCTGCATTTGATCAGATTTTACAGGAGGAGGTTAAAACTTTATAACATCGTTAATTTAAGTCCAAGTGGTCTCATTTTAACATAGAGAATAATAATTAGTATTTTCTACATATTTTTGTCATATACAATCCTTTACAGTGGTTAACAAGTGGTTAATTTAAGCGACACGCCACTTACGCTGATTTGATTTGATCACGATCTTATTAAATTGAAACCTGACAGTTAGTTACACGGTTTTAAAATCAAACGTGCAATTAATGTTCCAAATAATATTTAATAATAAAATGAAGAATTTATTATTTATTAATTAATGTATTTTTTTAAACAATCCCCCTTAAATATAAAATTGAAAATACACTATCAATAACACTTTTTAATCAGCTTTGAGCGATTCTTTATCAGCCTTTTATACAACTTTAAGTATTACAAGTATAAATAATTTCAAAGTAATAATACACAAAAGACCAAGAGCTTTTTCAGAAAATATATTATTAGTAAATTTAAAAGCAAATTACTGTTATATATTTAATATATGAATAACAATAATAGATTCTTCAGATACCTTATATAAATAAACTTTGTCTCAGTCATTTTCTTAGACAAGAATAAAGTATAGTGAATAAGGAATAAATGGGGTAATACTTTTTTGGTATTTGTAGTAATAGCTGAAATTAGTTCAGTTTGTTTTCAATAAAACCACTTTGCCGCACTTTGTACCAGCCCCTCTTCCAGGGCGGATTGTATCATAAATAAGATTACTTTTAATGCTATAATCCTTGAAAAAAGTGTGGTCACACGTTACTACTTCATATGGAAATGGATTCAGGCTAGCTTCTTTGGTAACTGAGGAGTATTGACTATATAAAAATATTTCCCGATGTTTTAACTTTCTATTATGTAGTGAACTGAATCCACTTCCATTTGAGTATGGACTTTTTCTAAAAAAATGCGGAAGCGCGTTTGAAACTATGGCGTTTCTGTTTTGTGATGTAAACCATCAATATAAATTACGACGTTTTTAGTACTCTCTTCTATGATTTTCTTCAAATAATCGACAAAAAAGGAAGTGCATGTGAAAGCTTTTAAATGTGATGTTGTCTCATTAAACCAATAGCGTTTTATATGGACAATTAACTTCATTTTAAAATATAATGCACTAGTTTTCAAAAATGGACATAATTTCACAGCTTGTAAATCGGCTGTTACTACGTGAAGCTTTCCATTTTTGCAGCCTCTTTATCTAAAGTCTTTTCTCGTTTGCTAAATCTTTACGTGACACATGTAGTTGATATATTTGTTAAGTAATTTTACCAGCTTTATATGAACAACATAGATCACATGCTTTTTTTTCAGCCTCAATGGCAGCCTCACGTTCCAGGATTCTTTCAGGAAACAAATCATTATTGCTACATGTTGATGTTGATGCTACCGATGCAACATTGGTTATTTCAGAAAATAGACAATAATTTGGGACTTTCTAAGCAGAATGCACTAAAAGTGAAAAGTAAAACGGAATAGATACAAATAAATCTTATTATTATTTAATTATACTTGTAAGAGATCACTAGTAGTGATAAGGTCGCCTTTGCATACTGCCTCTATGCGCGAAATGTCTTTATTGTGTTGTGTTTTTATTTTTATCTGTTTTCAATATTGGTCTATATTTCTCTTGTAAAATATTTTATTTTCTATATGTATGCAATAAAGAGATTTATCTATCTAAATGTGGTTGTGTCGCAACAAGATAGAGCTTCGATTTCTTTAGTTCAGTTCAGTTCAGTTCTTAATTTATGACGTTTTGAGTGTGCCAGCGATTTCTTTAGTAAGCTCTACTTGTTTTAATGTGTTTTGACGGAGTTTGACAGCAAAAATAAACTACAAAATACACTTTTAATGACACTTGAAGACTTACGCGGTACTGTTATTTGTCGATTATAAATACGCAGTATTGTTTTGAGGCGAAAACTAGCTTAATATTGGTCGAAAAAAAAATCCCATCAAACAGGAGGCTGCCAATCGGGATCTTACGTCGAATGGCCGTGAAATTGAGATTTAGCTACAAATGTCAGTTACGCGAAATTATCCAATGCTAGTTACGCGGATTTGCACTATCCCCGACGATATGCCTTGGTTGTTGAATAGAGCGACAAAAGAAGTGAGATGTAAAGGGGTGCCAAGTTAAAATATGGTCGAGTTGCGTTTTAAATATAACATTTAGTCAATCAAATCAAAAAGTCATCAAAATAACAATAGTATATTATAAAGTAATAGTTTATTATAAACCTTATTAGGTATATCCTAATAAATAGAAGTACTTCTATTTTTTAAAGAAACGAAAAAGGTAGTGTCACATTTCGCGGATCACAACAATTCGCGGAAACTCCACTACTTAACTCGCAATGTCTCGTAATGGAGAGGAATGAAAGAGGATGAACGGAGAATCTTAACACTAAGTTTTCCCGACCTGTATATGCAGATACGGTTAGCAGGCACATCATTAGTTAGGTATATGACAAGCACAAACTGAAACACATATTAAATGTTGGTACAAATACTATGTTGAAGCATCCCGTATTCAGGTATAAATTGTTTTAGAATAGGCTCTACAGGGTCAGCTTAGAGGTGACTACGACGTCGCCCAGCTCCCAGTTCTCGACCGATGCTATTTGCTAATCATATTTCATTCCATTGTATTTCTACCTTTGTATTGTATTGTACAGAACACGTATAGTTAGTAAATACGAATACATAACATACCTATATGAATATACCTATATGATACGTACATACAAAAATTTGCTGTGCGTAGTAATTTTTTGGGTACACATAAAGGCGTAAAATAAAATATCTCGTTTTTGATTCTACTCTATTATATACACTTGCCAAATTTCAACAAAATAATTATATTTACATGTTTTTAACTGTCAATTCATAAATGTTAGTAACCTAAAAGCGGCTTTGCCCGCTAAAGTTATTGTTACATTATTATTTATTTATAAACGTAATTTTTTTTTTACATAAATAAGTTGTAAACAGTTTCTTAAGAAATACATATGGCTTAGTGGTCAGAGCAATTGGTCGGTTTCCAAGAGGCACTGGGTCAAATTTCTAAAAATTTTAGAAGCATTGCATGGTGAAACGAAAATATTTCAAATATAAATTTTCCTCAAAGTAGGAGGTAGGTATCGATTCCACAGACACTTGCCCAACGAGGTTACTTTATCTCACTTGTCTGATTAAAAGAGACACGATTGAGTTAATAACAAGCTGAATATATCGTCTACGCCAAAATTACAGCCTAGACTCAAATTTACGGCCGTCTGCCCACTTATTATAGATTCTTATTCTATACCTAAATATACCTACATATATCCTAAATTTGAATTTCAAAGTTTCGCAGTGAAAATTGATCTCGAATGGCACGCGTGGTGCCTCTGTGTCACGCCAGCTGTCAATTAGAGCGTGTTAGTTCAGATCAGAGGGTAGACGCAGGGATGAGTGTAAATAGACTGCCATATCACACCTGTAGCTCAGTGACGGTTTTGTTTTAATGTTTTTTTTAGATTTACGTTGTATCTCACATATAACAAGGTAGGCAGAGAGAAATTAGTGTAAAGACACTCCGCCTAATCTTCGAGATATTGTGTTTTAAGTGGGGACACGCCTTGCCACACGCGACTTGCACTCACGAGACTTCACGCCTTGTGACCAAAGCCAGTAAATGAAAATAATTCACTCCCGTGAGTGGAAATCGCACCCGAATCTGCCGCTGCAACATTGTTTAATAGAACCGTTCAGAAGATTTATTTTTTTATTTATATTCTTTATTGCACAAAAAAAAATGTACAATAGGCGGGCTTAACGCTAAGAAGCAAGATAGGCTCTCATCGTGGATGAAAACAAAGTGGTTAATTAAATTATAAGTCATGCTATAAAAACGATTTTTAATAGCTTAAATATAATATGAATATGGTTTGAATTCCTGTCTCTTGGATAATCATCGAACACTTTACCTTATTAATATACTTATCGTGCTTCGTGAGTCGTGCATTGTGTAACATTAGATTATTTGTTACGTCAACCACAATTCAATTAGCATACTTATAAAATATATATAAAAGTACCAACTCTTATAAAAATGATTATTTTGAAGAAAAAAAAAACAACTTCACGCTTTATTCCTAGCGGGTTTTCTTACAACTCTTTCGACACTCGACCACCCGACGTGCCTAAACCACCTGACCACATTCTTCCTCACTCTTACTGTGTCATCCTCGCTAGAGATGGGAGATCCCATTCAGTGTATCTCTCCATTGCGGATTCCGTCAGCTAAACTGACTCCGAATATCCTACGATGAGATCACATCTCCACAGCATTCAACATCCTGTGATAGCCACGTTTCACTGCCGTATTTTTCTATTTACCAGAGCCAGGAAGAGAAAACTCACCAAGTCCTAACAATATTATTATTATATTCTATATATATATTTATTTACTTTAAGCATACCAAATTGGGACATGAGGATGTAAATAAAAAACATAACTGCTTTTCCACTTCATACTCACTGTATGTATTTATTTATTTGATTTTTTTTGGGGTATTTTTCTTGAAAAATGTATTTTATTTTAAAACGTTTCTTTAAATCAAATTTTATATCATTTATATATTGTGTATTTACATGGTATGTACAGGCGTATGTACAAGCTAGCTCGTCCTCGTCTGCTATAAACACGGCACACTCGACACTATACACTACCAAATACCAAAAATAAAATTATTCTAGGCAAATCCATTTAAAAAAATCATTTGTTTCGTTTGATTTTTATATTTAAAAATAATTTTAATATAAGCAATATTTCCTTAGTGTCCGGTGTCTGAACGGGTGTTTAGTGTCTAGTGTCAAATGACCGTGCCGCAGCTCTAACTTACACTACTATCGTACAATACTTTTAGTTGCACTCGTTATATATTTTTATATTAATTTTTCTTTTTCTTTAGCAAAATTAGCGTTATGTTACTTGTTGTGAAGGCGCGTGTATACATGTCGTGGGTACGTTTCGATGAAATCAAAATTGAGTATTTAACTAATAAAATACATCGATACTTTTTTAGAAAACGTAGCGGGATATGAACCCACGAATTTTGGAAATCATGCAAGAGATCAATCAAAATTTATAATTTTTATAACAAAATATGAAGTATAAAGTATTATTCCACACTTCCGGAATAACACTTTATTAAAGTTAATATAATAAATCATTATTTATACATATGCATATGCATAGTCTTTTTGACTAGCTAAGTGGTATCATAACCTTAGCATAGGTATCTATACAAGTTAATAAAAGAAACAAAAAACAACTAATAAACATAATTGTTTTAAAATAAATATGTATTGTTACGTACAATATAATAAGTATACAATAAATAATAAGTAGACATCAAATTATTACCTATAAACATCATTAAAATAGTAATTGAAACTTGGAATAACAATCCTATCTTCACAAAATTTACATACATATCTAAATATACACAAAATAACAATGTTTTATAATAAATTGTAAATTAAAAACCTCAATAATAAGAAAAAAATCCATTTCCATCACGACATTGTATACACGGCCTTATACAGTCTTCAACTAGTAATGTACAAGGAACATGCACGCACCGAGCACGTACCGATCTAACACAGAATACGCATTGAGCGCGAACAGAGTTCACATGTGTACTCAGAGTTCACAGAGTCGCAAGAGTACACATAGAGCATGTACGAGGCCAGTGCCGAGCCCGTGCACAGTAATTTAGTAGCTGCAAGACGAAGAAACCTCTAAATTCTAATTTCATGGCAGTACGATAATTGCCGCGGCGACGACGGCCATGTCTGTATTGGAAAATATGTGGCAACTTGAAAAGATTCTTTACTTAATTTTGACATCTTTCAAATGTCACTTTTACAGTGTTTGTTTGTAATAATGAACATTTCTAATGAAGGCACTATATGTTACATTTAGGGTTTAATTAGTTGATTTGAAGGTATTTGGTATCCTTATAAACTGATTTTTTGTTAATACTCGCAAAATATAACGCTATTATCAAGTACATTTAGGAAGACCTGATAAATATTGAGCAAATATGAATTAAGCTGGACCCCCAACTCTGGAATGAGTAACATAGTCCTTTTTATAGAAATTTTGAAATATATATTACTAGGAGTCCGCCTTGGTTTTGCTTTACTATTCCAGTTTACTTATTAAAATGTATCTATAATAAATAATTTTACAATTTGGATACCATAAAAATGGTGTCTTGTATAAAAAAAACGATGGAACAGTGAAAACTTCATAAAAATTTTGTGCATGTTTTTTAAAACAAAAAACTAATGCGGTATACAGCTATTTCTTTTAGATTCAGATTTTTACTATGTAGAGAAAGTGAACATTAAATGATTCGTCTATCAACACTTATCAACAAGATATTATTAAAGAAAACCTAAATTTCTTTATAAAGAATATCATTTTTGATTTTTGAAATGATTTATTTTTTTACATCATACTAGCCCAGCCTTCGGTGGCGCTTATTCCTGACAGTTAGAAGAACTTGTAAGACTAACCACGCTGATTACTATATCAAGTATTCTTTAATACATTTAACGAGAGCACATATACCATTAAAATACTTCATGTATATTATATAACTGAATAATTGTATAAAAAATGTGTGTACACTAGCAAATAATACAAAATATCTAATCACCTTTTTCGATTTTAAGGCCTCAAATATTCAAACAGAGTATTATATGTGGAGTTGTAGTAGGTTGACTTAACACTATGTGTCCTCTGCCTACCCTGCTGTATGTGGGATATAGAGTGAAACTAAAACAAAATAATAACAGTAAAGAATCTGAATTTGAAAGTCCGAACCATATGCAAAATTCTTACTATTTATTTTATGTTGCATTTTTTCCCAATACAGCACAACTCATCGAATCCGCTACATAAATATCATTTACAAATATTACACCTAGGTACGTCCTCTATCTAGATTCATTGAGCAAATGAAATTATATGTTCTTGCCCTAATTCTATATAGCCTTTAGATATCATAGGCTTTAAATAAATATATATTGTTGAACAATATTTAACAAAAACCATAAAAAGGAACCGAATTTGAATTTTTGACGTTATAAATTATAGGACATCAATCACTACTGGTACTGTGCAATAATCCACGATCACGAGTGGACAATCTACTTGTGGCCACAGACTATTAAAAAGTGTCCGAAATGTTGGATTTCCAAAAATATGTAATATTCAAAATATACACGATTAATCCAGTTCAAAAAATAATTTAAAATGTATAAAAATCGTGGAAATTAAATTCTTATTGGTTGGTACCACCAAATGTCAAAATTGGTGCCATGCCAATCGCTAAAAATCCAATATGGCTCCCAAAATGGCGGATGACGTACCTATAATATCACCTATCCATACCTAACAGTTACATGAAATGTACAAATAAATATGCAGAGTATTTACATAAAATACAAAGTCAAAGAGATCTAAATAACTGAGTAAATATCAAAAATGATTATAATATTGAGATTAATTTCATGTATGTATGTTTATGTATGTTAAGTACTAAACTATTAACACGCTAAAAGATAGCTGAACGCTCGAACGAAGCAGTCTTTACTAAATGCATTTTTTTTTTCATTTTTACTTTTTTTTATTGTAAACTCGCTCTTTTAATTAATTTTTTTTATAAACGTTCGATCTCGCTCTCACATTTTGCTTGCCTTTACAAACGTTATCAATATTTTTTTCAAGTTAAAAAAACCATTTTTTTACGAAATTATGACTATTTTTTAAATACATACAAACTAAACTACAACTTTTACCCGATAATTAAAATATAACTTACTTATCTTTTTACGTAGTCTTTTCGTAATTTATACAGATTATAAAATTATAAACTAAAAAAGTTTTTAAAATCTATAAAACAATTTTAAAAAATTGCAACCGACTAGCAACAACTTTTACTGGTACGTAAAATAAAGTTTCTGTAATGCGTTAATATCTTTTAAAAAAAAATGTTACCCATTTTATACATTTTTAAGACAAATCCCGCGTTGGGTTCCGCCACTTAACACGTAATGTTTAAGACAATGAAGAATGTAGTGTCTTAACACCACGCTGCCTTCCATCTCTTACATTCGTCAAAACTAAGCTACTATCTGAAACAGCGTTTGTAATATTTACGACGATAATGGTCGCTGGATCATTTCCCGGATTAAACTATAAAAAAGTTAATGTGATTGTATTTACATAACTTGAAGTTTTCTAATATTTCCATAAATATATAGGTGTAAACATAGTTACAAATATAATAAATATTCCAACATAAATTGAACACCACATAAATTAATCCAAGGTGGTACTGACGACTTACGTCAAGTTAATCAACACCGCCATCTTGGAGAAAGTTAAATAGCACGTAATATATATAAGCCAATGATATACATCAATGTTGGTCCAAAATGAAAACTGCTTCGTTCGTTTCAAAGATAACATTTTTAAGTAACAGAAGTAAATAATATTCACTAATTATTAAACTAATAACACCTAAATCTTACACGTAAGCGACATAAAAGCGAATTTAGTTTATATTAATTTCTTCTAATGATGTTATTATTACTTATTATTTTTTAATACATATTACAAAGTTTATTAGAATTTATTTATATTAAAAAATAGTTTAAGCGTAAAGTTCTCTGGACTACAATACACTTTCTTAATGAACTCGTTTTTTAATTTACAATTACCAGTAAGATTATTTTGTAAATTCATTTTAATATGTATTCCTTTACCTAGTTTCAGTACAAACTCTATTACAGACCATCAATTTGTATTAAACGACTTTTTTATCATCTTTGATTGATAAAAAACAAAATTCTTCAGCATTAATTAACTATTAATACATAATCTGTGGTCATATACAAATGACAGATTAAAAAAAATATCAATATTCTTTTTAATAATTCCTTGATAGAAAGTTAAAACAGTATTATTGCTTGCTTTACAGTCTATCCCATAAGATTTGATTGATTATTATTTTATATTAATAATTTAAAAAACTCTAGCGTTTAATTCTATTAAGAGAAACCATTTCTAAGTTTTTATATGAATAATTTATATTAATTATGAACAATTAATGATTATTTTATATCACTCGCTTGTAAGTGTAAGATTTTTATACAGGTAGTGTTGCCAGCATTTGTTTTCTTACTAACAATTTTCTCATATAAAAAAGAGAGACCGCACTAATCTAGAACATTCTACTGACTCGATAAAAATATTATATTTAAATAGAACAAAAACATTTGTTTAAATTATAAAAAAATAACTCGCTTATGTAATTTTTATTTAAATGTACAAAAGCGTCTCGACGTTACGTTTTACACTATTTATTTATATACTATGTATGTAGAATATTTATTGTATTATTAGTTATATATTGGTGTTATAACGATATTTAACACGTGTTAACAGATAATTACTTAGTCTAGGAGGAACGGCGCGGTCACAGCCGACGCCATTTACATTATTGAACTAATTACATAGCAAAATAGTTATTTTTTTATTCTGAATATTTAGTATGTAGAAACAAAACTAAAAAGAACCTGTAACTTCTTTTTATTGATATTTATTATTATTTTCGATACACTTTCTATTCATAGTAAATGATAATTGCTTATAAGTTGGAGTAATAACTTTTTTTTTATTACAAGTACAATAATGTAAACGGTGTCGTACGACGAAACTTAACCAATTTTGAACTTTACAAAACGAGACCTAATCTATTTTTAATATCTAACGCGGCTAAAGAACAAGCCGCTTAATATACCTACAGTTATTTTTTTTTAAACCTTTTTTTGTATTTAGGTTAGCGTCGTCTAAACAGGCATATTATATCACTACTTATTACACACTGTAGATTTCTTATGGATTAGGTGTTATTTCTTTTAATAAAAAAAATGTCAACATAGAAAAAAAAACTTTCAGCTATTCAAGTCTCACATTTGTTCAATGTAATAACAGTTTTTATTTTATATTTACATGACATTTTATAAGTTTTTTATAAGTATCTATCAAGAAGAAATCTACAATGTGTATCAAAGGAAAACTGTTAGAACATTCTCTCATACCTTCTATTACATACCCTAACTTGCTTTACCCATAATGACTAAATTTCCCCTTTATGTATTCGAACTGCTTACCTTCAAGTACCAAACACGATAGTATTAACAACGTGGTGGTAGGTGAGTGTTACATATATATTATATTAAATGTCACTGTGGCAAGATATCTAAGTGTAAGTGTATACACACTCGAGGGATCACGCTGCTTGGAGGGTACAAGATTCACATGGATGCGTAATGAACGTGAGTCAAGGGGTACACCTACTGATGGGGGTTCACGTGAGCCCCATCGCGGGGTCAGGGGGGTACAAGTAGTCACGAGGGTATAAGTGGTTGCGTCGTCACTCATAGGTGTCACGTGGTCATAGGGGTACACGTGGTCGCGGGTGCAGCGAGTATCATCGCGGTTGCGCGAACTGTCTGCGTTTCTTGCGCGCGTCGCCGCGGAACCTCTGCGGGGGAGAGCCGTTGTACCGCCGCTGCTTGGAGGTGAACGACCGAGCTCGGTTCTTGTTCTCGCCGCCATTGTTGCCGGTATTGTTGTTGTTGTTGTTATTATTGTTGTTACCCCCGCCATTGGGATTATAGCGTTGCTGCATTACACCTGTAAATTAGTATAAATTATAAATACTAAACTACCTTGTAATTGCCTCTACTACTGACTCTACGTTATGTCTTTTTTGTTTGGGCTAAAGTCTTTTTATTTTTTCTTCACTGTGATTAGACTTGGTCTATTTTTGATTATTAGCTATTGCACAATAATTATGTTGCGGAAGTCATGACAGACACAGACAGCCTTTTCTGGTATTTTGCCTCTGATAAAGTATGATATGTAAATTATTTACATTTTAGCGTTATTTTTATTTTACAAACTAGAGCACTAGAGTGAGTTACATAGTGTTAATAGTTAAGACACTCCATTTTCCGCTTTCCTTCGAAATTCGGTACATACACCGTACATGTTGGGTGGCGAAGCTCCACGCCTTAGTGTGATTATGTAAACATTAAAACAAAATGTTATAAATAATATGCAGTGGCACGGTTGTCTTACCGTACCCACCCGAAGGTATATTATTAAAGTCGGAGTTGCTCGTGATGTGGTGTATGATGAGGCTCTGGTGCGCGGACACGCGGCGCGGCGTCGGCGACGAGCACTGCAGCGCCGACAGAGGCGGCGGGGACGTGCTCGCGCCCACGCGGCCGCCGCTCCCACCTGTACCCCTGCCCCCGCCGCCACCCCCGCCTGAACCCTCCGACCACTCCTGCGGCAACACATACACGTTTAATGTGAAATGTCAACTTCTGATTATTATTTTAATCATCATTGTCATCATCTTTTTTTTTTTATGTATTTGTTAATAAATACTAGAGACCTAAGATGAACCGTCGCGTCGCAATATCCTCCGCTCTCTTTTTTTAAAGACAATAATTATATAAGATTGAATTGATTGAAACTTTGTACTTGTTTTTTTTTTGTATTTGTACTGTTCCAAACTTAACTAATGAATAAATTATATCAATATATAGCAAAAAATCTTTATGGATATATTATACTTTTTGATTCTACCATATATTAACTGCAAGTACCGCAGCACAATTACAATACACAGAATTATTGATTTACTTTAGTCTGATACATAATGTTTTTAAAATTTCAAACTACTCATTACCAAAACTACTCAATTTAAATAATGAAGGCACTTCTATTATACACTAACTGTATTTTATTTTAATAAATTTAAAACAAATTCTTATTATTTTATATAATTATCTATAAAATTCATTATTTAAATTTAATTCTGAACATAAATTAAATACTTAATTCAATTTATTACTACTAATATTACGTTAAATGTATAGGATAAAGTCTAATCAATATGTTCACCTGAATGTCAGATAGCATATTTAGTTTCAAAGTAGGGAAGCGGAGAGACTGTTTTCAATACAAACTGTTGGAATAAGAATTATCATGTACAAGTTTATAATTTCTGTTAAATCAAGCACGTTGGTCCTTTATTTGCGGATGTTTTTCTTTTTATTTTCAGATTTAAAATTAAGGACTATCATATAAAATAATGGATTCACTTTAGTGGCTTTGATTATGTGGCGGCTATAATGTATAATTTTAATCGTCAATCGTTTTTTACTTTTTCGTTTCATAATAAAAATGTTACTTCATACAAAAGTTTGACACATTTTTTTTTACATTTGAGTTTTTTTAGCTTAATTCTTACAATATTTTACCCTACTTTAGAAAGAGTGCTGTAACCAACACGATAGCCATACTATGGTCTTTTTGAAGGTAGGCAGAGGGAATCTAGTATTGACATACTCCCTTCTTCATTGCATTGAGTGTTAAGCGGGGGAACTCAACGCCATGCAATTTCTTGCAACATCACTATGTAGATAAATATTATAATAATACAAGAATAAATACTAACTTGATCAGTATCAGACGGCGAATGCACCGGAGTGATCGCCGGAGTCAAGGCCGGCGTATCCCTATCCGGAGAAGCTTCGGCGGAACGCGGGGAATTCGAAGAGTTTGGTGAATGTGGGGGAGGCGGAGAATTCGGAGAATGGAGGCGTCTCGCCCTCAGTCTTTGCGGGAAGAAGTACGGCTCGAACGTGTCTCTGACCCATCGCCGGTATTGCAGCACGTGGTCGGTCACACGCACCACGCGGCCCAGTACGCTGTGGCGCGCGAGGAGGGCGTTGTGAGGAGCCACTGCCTGTTGTAGGATTATGTAGCCGTAGTCGAATGCCTGGAATGGATTAGAGTATGTTATTGGAATAATATATATTTTTCTAGTTTCACATTGTAACCCGCATTTAGCAGCATAGGCGGAGGAAACCTAGTGTTAAGAAATTCCGTTCCGTTTGGCCATTTTGAGTTGAGTGACGGAGTTTAACGCCTCGCTTTGCCTCGACACCAGAGCGAAATAAAAATTAAAAACATTATTTCCTGGATTCGCAATCGAACCCACAACCTGTCTCGCTTACAATCACACTCTTGTGCCCTTGCGCCACGACTGCCCCGAATTACCAAATTACCCGCAAACACGCAATGCATCCAGAATTCGGCGGAAGGTTGGTGGCGGAGTGTCTTAACACTGACTGACTGTTCACACGTCAATGGTGGGTTCGCAGATCGGAGAAATTTTCTTATAAAACCAAAAGGTTGCGTTGAGTTTCTCCACACAATAAGAAAACGATTATAATTATTTCTCCTTCAACCGTTAGTGGTAGCTGGTTCATTTTATGACATACCTGCTTGACCTGTATGGCGCCGTAGCTGGAGCGGCCGATGTCGTTGCCGGGCGTGAGCGGGTCCTCGATACAGAGCAACGACGGACGGTGACCGTCGTTCATTTCCTGTAAGGCAGTAGTTTTAGTAATGAAAACGCAATTAACACCTTTATCAAATTAAAATTTAAATGAATATTAAATTTTTATGTAGGCAAAGTACGATTACTTTATAAATTTAAGGGATGTTTAATATTTTATAGTACAGAATTTCCAAAATCTAAATTTACAAAAACCAAAAATCTCAAGTCCTCACCTTTTGTATCTCATCTTTAGACACATAAGAACCACCATTCTTCACTCGTATAGCTGTCTTGACATAATTGAACTTCCTGCCATACAGTTCAAAGAACTCTATCAACAGAACACCCAAGTTGTGGGGCTGTCTCAGCCTTTCAGGCCTCGGGTGGAGCTGGAGGAAGCTGATGCACATGAGAATCAGGGAGTAGGAGGAGATGCCTCCAGTGAACACCTCGTTCAGGTCGCGCTGGAGCAGGAACTGCTTTAGCACCATTACAAGACGAGATAGCACTGGGTATTTTTCCTGTAAAATGAGTAAATTGTTGTAAATATTATTTGTGTAAATTTTAAATGTTTAGATGGCATCACTTCCTCAGAGTGAAAGTTGTATCATAACTCAAATAAATAAATAAATCAGCTTTACGCTGTATAGAGGGAACCTAAGCGTTACGACACTCTGTTCCCCACTTTCCGCCAAATTCTACTCTAAACATAATATGTATTCATATTCATAATGATCTACAAAATTTTGAACTTGAAATTATGAAATCTTTTAGCACTTAAAAATGTTTAATATTTAATACTAAATTATTAAAAAAAAAATGTATTATATACATATAAATCATATTTACAAAAAACATTTTATTCTTTATAAAACATTTTAATTCCACTTCTATATCCTCAAGCTGCCTTAGGGACATGTTAGATTAGCATACACTAAACAGAATAAAAGCAGACACTCCTTTCATTTTATATACTAAATGTTATTTAAATCAAAACCCGTTTTAATTGTAATTAGATCAAGTATAAGGGGTTCAAATCGGATATGACGACCTTCAAGTACTATGGGTGAACTAAATACATAAAATAATAGCACAATACGGATTTTATAATACGCAAGGCCATAAATAATTACTTATTTTCCTATTTAATGAATAAAAGGACCATCGCGGCGCATTGGCACAAGGGTGTGACTGTACTTCGACAGTTGTGGATTCGATAATCACTCGAGAGAATGAATTATTATTTATTAATATTTTCATTTCTTCGGTCTGGCACCAAAACAAAAGCCCGGCGTTCAGTTACACCAATCAACACGCAATGCCTCTAGAATTCGGCGGTAAGTGGGGAACGGAGTGTCTGAGAACTAGGTTCCCTCTGCCTACCCTGCTGTACGACACAGCGTGAAGATGATTTATTTGATTTAATGGATAAAAAAACCAACTTTAAACATGGTATTTGTAGGCTCGATTCTCACTTCTTGTAATAATTATATATTTTTTTCATGCCTAGATACAAGAGAACGTAGTGCCTTATCACTAGATCTCTATCTACTCTACTATACACGAGAGATACACACAATGAAAAAAAAAATCCATACACGACAAAAAAAAAATACAATTTAGTATAAAAAAAGTTTCTTAAAAAAAAACAAAAATCCAATAAGAAAAAAAACCAGTCAGTACATCGTTTTATAGGCTATATATAATAAACTAAATATAGATGAACACAAATCCGTTAGTATGTAGACTAACGTACGTATACGAAGTCAGACTATATCGAGGCAGTGATGTAACAATCAAAAGTATTTGCTCAAATGGCACCGGAATGCCAAGGCCGGGATCATTGTGTCGCTAGTGCTAGTGCGATCGCTACAAATTAGTTAAGGAAATAGATAAACTGGGATTGATTTACTAGGCTGGGGTCTAAAAAAAAGAAAAAAAGTGGGGGCTAAAAGTATTTTTCTTGGGAATTAGTATAGAATAGCAGAAAAACGTTAAAATATCAATTTCCATTATATTATCTGTTGGACTACACAATGCATAGTTAAAAAATATCTCGAATTCAGACAGAAAGCGGAAGATCTTTTACCGTTCCTTAATATATATACGAAAAAAAAATATAGCCTTATAATAAAGTATTAAAAAAAAATATTTTTCATAATTTAAACCACATTGTTATTCTGTCAATGTTCTCACAATGTAGAGCCGCAACCTAAGCCCGGTATTAACGGAAAAAACTTTTTTAGCTATCTCTTTTGGCCCAGCTTTATTTTCTCGAATAAAAGGCGTAGGCAGAGGGAACCTAGTGATAAGACACTTCGTTTCCTGTTTTCCTTTAAAATACATTTAAAAGTTACATTTTTTTTCCATCGCGTCCATTTATTTTCTCGTCGATTTTATGGGATTTCTGAGCACTTTCTCGCTGTTAAAAATATTTTTAATTGACTTCTGCAAGAAAAGAAGGTTATAGATTTGACAATTTTTTTGTTGGTCCATTTTAATTTGGTCCCTTCCTGACAATAGTGTCCATGAGAAAATAACATAAGTCTTAAACGGAATAACTCAATATCACGCCAACCGACTTCGATGATTTTTATTATTGGAGTGTATCCTACACTTCAAAGATAGTTTGGTTAGACCCAAAACCCAGTTAAAATCGAAGAAGTCGGTTTTTTTGGTAAAAAATATAATTATATTATACCTTCTTACGATATCCGGAAACAAAAATAAATATTGTCCTTTTTTTATAATTAAAAGAAAACTTAAAAAAATGAAATGTCTAAGCCAGCGTTTTCTAAGCTGTAAGGGTAAATGGGGTGAAGGGGTGACCTTTGCAACTGACCTTAAACTGCTTGATGAGCTCCGCACTCTTGACACCGCTGCTCATGTTGAACGATATGTCCACCTGAACGTTCATTAGAAACTGCTTATAATATTTGAAATACCTATATATCATTAGTTCTCTTTTGTAGCTTCAGTATTTAAGTATTAATGGTCTTTTTTTTAATGTATTTAATAAACTGTAAAACCGACTGGATGTGGGTTCGATCCCCACTCGAGGAGATGAAATATTTATTTAAATTTATATTTACATTTCTTCGCTCTCGTGTCGAGGCAAAGCGCGGCGTTGAGTTCCGCCATTCAACACGCAATGCCTCCAGAATTCAGCGGAAAGTGGAACGTAGTGTTAACATTAACACTAGATTCCCTCTGCCTATCCTGCTGTGCGGAATACAGCTTCACGCTGAAGCTGTATTTAATAAAAACAAAAAAATAATATTAAGGCATTTTTCACCTTAACATCGGAATATTTGTCGGTCATTTTAACGATAGGCACGGTGGCCTTCTCCAGTACTTTGATGCTCTCCTTCTCCGCGATGTCCTGCCCCACCAGCTCGCGCTCCAGCGTCCACAGAGGTAACTTCTCCCATTGACCTTTGAACCGAAATAAATAAAACATGATAAATACTACTATAATATGTATTTATTAATCTATTTTTCTATTTAAAACGTTGAACCTACTTATGTAGGTACGGCAACCACATTAAATGGAATGGAAAAATTAATTAGGGACCTACTCACTTTACTATGCATTTTTCCTGATTAAAGCCCTAAATGACAATTAAAGTAACAATAATATGGACTATATTTCGCTACAACGATTTTATAATTTCTTCATAAAGTACATCTAAAAAATCAGCTTCACGCTGTTTCCCGCACACATCACAATAGGCCCTAGTGTTAATGCACTCCGTTCCCTATTTTCCGCCGAATTTTTGGAGGCTTTGCGTGTTTAGTGGCGAAAATAAATACCAGAGCTCGACACCGGAGCGAAAAAATTAAAATATTAAATATTTCATTTCTTCGAGCGAGAATCGAATGCACAACCTGTCACGTTTATAGTCACATTTTATGCCCCTGCGCGCCACGATTGGCTTTTTTTCCATAGCTAAAAAATGAACACACAAAGTATCACAAGTGCACACACTTGCACAAGACATTTGTCTCATTTATATATATGTGTGTAGATTACTCCCAACACAAGTGTCTTCTCACTACTTACCGGGAGTTCTCAGTGTAATAATTTGTGTGATATTTCAAAATAAAGATTACTATTTATTTATTAATTATTTATTTATTTACTAGTGGCCCGCTCGCAGTTTCACCCGCGTGAACTATGTTATTATTAATTTCTGTCTCCATGACTACATCCTAGTGACGTTATGCAAAATTTGAGACTCCTAGCATTTGTAGTAACGAAGTTTCATACAAACTTTCGACTCCAAAAACAACCCCTTAGAAGTCGAATATTGCAAATTCCCGTCTTAGCGAGCACCTACGTCCTATAAATAACTCCTATGCAAAATTTAAGATTTGTAGCACATGTAGCTTATGAGATTTCGTGATGAGTGAGTGACCTTTCGATTTTATATATATAGATAAGATTAGAAGAAGGCAGTGGGGGGAAATCCGAAACATAATTTGAATGCTCTATAGACACAAAGCCGTAGTTTATCCGAGTCGTCGATGGTAATGGCGCAACTTCCGTCCGTTTGCCGTCATTCAACAAACACACACGCTTCACTTCCTATTGTTCCCCATTGTCTGTAACTTTGGCGTGTATGAGTTTGCTCAAACATCAACTATAACTTACAAGTTATTTACTAATGAACCATATACTTATTGCATTATTTTTTGCATACCTGACAGAAAATGTTAAAAAGATCCCTAGGCCTTTAACACTAACCAAATTAGAATAATAAAATTATTTGTAAATATAAATATTCATAGAGGCCATCGGGCTGTAATCACGACCGTTGAACGTTCGATGCCAAAATCGAATGCCCTAACACGAGCTTCCCTTATACTATACGTGGGATACTACATGAAGCTAAAAAACATAAACAAATATTCTATTACTCCCTTACTTAAGAAATGTTAAAAAATAGCGCTTGGGCGGTTTCTAATTGGCGCAGGTTCAAATCCCGCTACATTGAACACTACAAACATCAGTTGAACAATAAAAATGTATTCAGAAGGTATTTCTAAATCAGATTTCTGAAAAATTGTTTGATTTAAATCTAGATATTAAGTAACTAAGTATATTAAGTACTATGTAAACGTATGTACTACATAACAAACACTCATAGAAAATTACAACGATCATTACATATGAATCTCGATAACGTAATATTCCTTAATAGAGGAAAATGGTTTTAAATTATAACATTAATAATATTATTATGTCGATTACTTCCGTGACGATTATGAAAAGTATTTTTAATTGTAATAATAACAAACTAAATAGATGGACTAATTTTAATATAATTATGTATTAAATAAGTAATTCCTTTCTTCGTTATCTCTTGCCAGTACATCATTTTTATTAATAATCTTAGGGTAACAGAAATAAAAACTTTCCTAAACAGATTCTAACAACACAATATTGAAATTTCGACGAAGCTTGATAAGAACCTATGACCATAGTCAAAGCGCTTAGACGGATTCCAAAAGGCGAATGTTATTTTTACCGCTACGTAATTATTTTTTATAAATTTTCTATAATAATTTAGATTCATAGACTATTTTGAACAATACTGTATTAATTCAGTGAAAATAATTAAAAGACACCTGGCATGAAAGATATTTTTCTTTCCATAATAAATAATAATTTTATGGGCAACCTCAGCTACTAATAGCTTAACTTTCCAAACTGGCAGAACATAAAATTGATTAAGTAATTTATCCATTACAAACAAAAATATATATAAAAATAATGTCTAAAGAGAGCATAGACAATATAAACACAACCAATCCTTGTAAGGTAATCTGCAGACGTGCAGGGGAAGCCCCCGTCGCTTACTCACTCACCGGCCGTCCATAGTCTATACTATAGTGACGTTACTCCAATTACATTGAAGGTCACGCCGGCGCTGGTCATCTGCCGCGCACGTATAAATAGATCCCCCACCCGACACGTAAACAACTAGACGTACCCAAATATTTGCTTTCACTTCTATTCTAATATTCAAGACTATTCAAATTATAATACCTAGATATTGGTTATGCAGTAGGATAGGCGTCGTCCGCAACTTTGCTTGTGTGAATTATGAGACGTACAATGGAAAATCCCCTATATCCTGTTGCCGTAGGAATTACGAGCAATCCTCTCTTATTACCAACCTATGCTTCTTAACCTACCTACCTACATGCAAAATTCCAATTTAGAAAAGTTCAGTATTTTAAACTGGGAGTTGCCTCATGTTTGTCATCAAGTTTTATATATTAAATACATATTTTAACAATACTTTCATATATTTCCTAAATTTTTCTGATTCTTCAATTTATTTCGTAGTAAAAACAAACAAAACGTACATGAAACATAGACAAAAGAACCGGAAACACTAGAATCATCGTTTCGTACGTAATTAGAATACTGCGTATTACATCTGAGTCACATATGGAGATTGGAATATGACATAGGTGTTTTAATAGCGATTAGTTTCAAAATAGGGCCTTAGCTATTTCCAAAGCTGAAATAAAATAGATCCGTCGCCGCCGTCAACCGGCCGCTGAGCTATGGGCGCGGCGCGGCAGCTAAATAAAAGTACGCGTGGATAGCAACCAGGTCACATGCCTCCTTGTGTATTTACCATATAGATATACCGACATTTGAATACAATTAATTAATTTTCATTAGGATCTAAATAAATAGAGAAAAAGAACCATATCTGTGACATACTCTTTAATTTTCTTTAGATTCACGAATGACTCGCAAAGCAAGATAGGCAGAAGAGAAGAAGAAGGTAGAAGTATTAAGACACTAATTTGTCATTATTCATTTCGATGTTACTTGGTGTATACGAGCTTACGCTTACTTCCTTACGGTGAGGGTTGCTTCGGGTACTTACAATGTGTCATAACTCTTACTTATTTACATTTGACCTCAAGTAAGACCTAGGTCTAATATTAACAAAAGCAGGGGAAAAGTATTAAAAACAGCCTCTTTGTATCACAGACATGACGCCATACCGTCTACAGCATACTTCTAATCAGAACTAATACCTATATACTGTTGATTCACATCGGCGAACCCTCGAGAACGGTCATTGTATCTCAATTATGCGTTCCACAAGTGATTCACTTACTTTTGTTTAGTTTCATTATTACCTACAGACTCGTAGGGATAGAGTGTAAACAAAGGATCTATTACAAACTCATACTAATATTCAATTAAAACTGTTAAAAATATTAATATTAAAATATAAAGGGGCCGTTGAGCGACAATGGGACAGCTTCTGGCGATTAACGCAACTGCTGTAGGTTCGATTTCCACTAAGAATAATTAATTATTTACATTTCCTCGTTCTGATAACCAAACAAAGCACTTTGATGACCTCCGTTACTTAACACGCTAAATCTCAAGAAAACTACACAGAAAAGAAGAAACGGAGTGTCCCGACAATACGTTCCCTACAAACTGTCCTATATATAATATTCGAGATACAGCGTGAAAATAAAATAAAATGTAACGAATATACCTTGAAATCAATAAATAACTTGAGTTGCATATATCTACAAAATTATTTATTCAGTTCTTTAAATCATAAAAAAGTTCTTACTAGATTAAAACAACATTAAGACAATATTTTGTACTTTAACTATACTCGATATTATCTCAAATAATAATGAGGAATTTCTTAGGTTTTACTATATTAATGTAAAACAAAAAAAAATCCAAATATTATAACAAAAAAACATATCTTATTAATATCAGAAAATAAAGCATTTTTTATCTATCTACATAAAATCGAAAGATCACTCACTCATCACGAAATCTCAGAAACTACATGTGCTAGGAATCTTAAATTTTGCATAGGAGTTATTTATAGGACGTAGGTGCTCGCTAAGACGGTAATTTGCAATATTCGACTTCTAAGGGGTTGTTTTTGGGGTTGAAAGTTTGTATGAAACTTCATTACTACAAATGCTAGAAGTCGCATTTTGCATGGACGTCTCTTATAGGACGTAGGTACTCATGGAGACAGAAATTAATAATAACGTAGTTCAAGCAGGCGAAGCCGCGGGCGGGCCGCTAGTCATTACATAAATATCCTATTCAGTATAAGTATTATTTCTAATAGTTATCTTATACGATTTCGGATATCCAAATACTAGCGACCTCCCGTTCAAGCAGGCGCCGCGCCCCCCCGAAACACGAGTGATAAGAGAGGTGCCGCGATAACAACGGCAAGTCGTCTCAAAGGCACCCGCGGCCGCCAGATAAAACTAATAGTACGCCATTATTGTCAATGTTAGCTTAATACCTTTTATGGAAACATCTGAGCAAATCTTAATGATAAACAAATATAATACGAAAAAAAAATGTTTTTTGAAGTAAATTCGTTAAAAATAACGTGTATTTAATGCATTGATGATATTGTTCGATGATATTAGCACATTTGCATATTGGGCGGTAAGTGGGAAAGTCTAGGCTTCCCTATACTAGATTTCCCTCTGCCTCCCCTGCTATATGCGTGATATAGCGTGAAAGTAGAGATTAATAAATATATTTTTAGCGAAACTCACTCGTACTCATTTCACTCAGATGCTCACCGTTAATGTCAAGAGTCAAGATCTTAGAGCTCTGAGAGCATCTGAGATACCTTTTATATAATAAAAAATATATGTATTTTACAATATAAAATGTTACTTACACGAAAAACAAAACTATAATATTCTAAGGCCCGTATATATAAATCGCTTTCAAGCGAGATCGACGTTGAGATGCCGTTTTCATTTCAGAGATATATAATTTATGAATGAAAACGGCATCTTATCATCTATTAATAGTGGAGATGGAGTGGGCACCAGCGTGCGACTTGTAAACTCGACAGGTTGTGGGTTCGATTCCCACTCGAGGAAAATAAATATTTAAAATTTCCATTTATTGTTCTAGTAACGAAACAAACTTAACTCGCAATATATCTAATTAAGGGCAAGATTGGAAAATGAGGGAATATCTTGACAATCTTTACCTATCCTGCTTTATGCGGGATACATGATGTTAAAAAAAATAAAAACAAAAACCGTCCCAAAAAAACAAGATAAGAAAAAGAAAATAAATATCAACCTACAATAGTTATCGAACAAAATGCCTAAATATTGGATTACGGTTGGCAAAAGATACCAAATAAGGTAGTCACGTGTCATTAAATAGATAAAGTAGCCGACGTAAGATATAAGTGCTGTAACAGAGTGTTACTATCTACAGGTGGCCTTAAACATTACTTGCATATTTTTTTATAAATATAGAGGCTATATACACTCGAAGTTAGGTGTAAATTTTTTTCCTATTTTTTATTATTTTCTTTACAAGTGAAAAAAGCGCAGAAGTTCAGTAAACCTAACTTAAGAGCGGCCACGACTCGCTGGTCGTATTATAAGTTTATTGAGGTTAGTCGTGGCGTCACGCTTTTTCCAACATAGCTAGAGTTGAGGGAAAGCTTTAGCTTTAAGACACTCCGTTCTCCATGCAAGACATTAGTTTTCAAGACATTGAGTGGCGGATCTCAGTGCCGCCTTTCGTTGAGTGGGGTAATAGGGGGAAAGGTGGTTAAACGCAGTAATATCAGAAAGTATTCTATATTCTAAAAAAATATTTTTGTTTTGGATACCATTAATTTACACTATATTAGGTACATTTAGATGCTCGTTCAGGCAGTTAAAATTTATTATGTCTCTTCATTATTTTCACTTAATAATACGGGTGAAGTCACAGGTAAAATTAAGTACATATTTGATATATTTGTTTTCTTAAAAAGTATCTTTATCACTTACAGAATGTCTCACAGTATCACAGAATATATCAGATTTGCCCCGGGTTTTCTCCGCTTATCACTACCTTATCACGCAGTAGTTAGTACATCTAGGATTTTCTAACATTATGATTCATAAAATAGAACATTACTAAAACAAACCGCCATGAGGCAAAGGCATGCTGACGTCGAGGTTATCAATTTTATAGTTCACGCTAATACTTCGGAATATAAATCGAAACAAACGATTCGTGCTATAATATCAATGGTAATTGTTGAAATAATCAAGCTTTATACGACTTTATAAGAAAATTCTTATTATTTTAAACATTACCGATACAACATAATTATATTGTATAGGAAATATTATTTCACTTTATTAATTAATTTGCAGAAAATAATTCAAAAGCATGAAAAGATCCTAAAATCCAATTAGGGGGGGGTGTCAAGACTTGTCGACAGTACTGTAATAATAGCCAAACAACCACTCACCTATAACAACAAGATCGATATCGCTGGTCGGCAGGTACAGGCCGGTGCGGAACGAGCCGAACACCTCAACCCTGGCCTGGGGCCACAGCGACAGGATCGCGCAGCGGATGCGACTGACCACCGTCGTGCGCACCATGTGCTCAGTCTCCGTGGGTGACATGTACATGTAGAAGTGCTCGATCTCTTCGTGTAGCCTGTGATACAAATATTGGGAATTAGGAATTACATTTCTAATATATAAATCTTATTATATTATATTCTTATATGAATTTGACTCATAAAAAGTGGGAAACGAGGAATATTTATTATTCTTGCATAAAATAAACATTTAAAACTGATAATAGCATGAAATGGTAGTGGGTTAAAATCCAAGCGAGGTACATTTTAAATAATATGCAATTAAAATAGGCAATTAATATATTTTATTCTTACATAGAAATATATCAATAGTAATATAGAATACTAGCGGCCCGCCCGCGGCTTCGCCTGCGTGAACTACCTTATTATTAATTTCTGTCTCCACGAGAACCTATGTCCTATAAGTGACGTCCATGCAAAATTTGAGACACCTAGCATTTGTAGTAACGAAGTTTCATACAAACTTTCAACCCCAAAAACAACCCCTTAGAAGTCGAATATTGCAAATTCCCGTCTTAGCGAGCACCTACGCCCTATAAATAACTCCTATGCAAAATTTGAGCTTCCTAGCACATGTAGTTTCTGAGATTTCGTGATGAGTGAGTGACCTTTCGATTTTATATATATAGATAAAGAAAATAACATCTATAACACGATATAAAATCAATCAGAATCGCCAAATTGACTGTCGACGTGAAGATAATAGACAACGAATTTCGTGATGAAAATAAATAATATATGGATTTCTTTTTCATTATAAGTACATTCCAAGTATATGAATATGCCGTCTTAAAACAAGGAGCTTCACGTTAGACCCAAGCACCAATGTCTTTCGAGAGCGAGGTATAGAAAATAAATATAGTCTTTCCCTCTGGTGGGGATCGAAACCACAATAATCGTTGTTGCCGTCAGACACGACGGCTTTTTAAACTATCTTTGAAGGAATAATATATATGGATCTTAGCTTTTTGTTCATATGTTCATTCGACAATTCAAAAGTGCTTATTATAAGTTTATTTGAATAAAGAATATTTTGAATTTGAATTTGATCACTTGTCTTGCAGTTTGTCAGCACAACAGTAGGTAGGTAACGTAAACACCTTTGTCTTACCGTTGATTATCTAACTCATATTTTTCAAAGCTTTTGGCGCTTAGCAACTAGGTAAATATATTCTAGACAGACTGCTCGTAAATCTAGAATAGGCACAGTGTTGGGGTCGACGACCGAGCTTAGCCATTGCTCCACTTTATTGCTTGGAAAGTGGAGTTTTACGATATTTGATACGCGGCTCACGAAGGACGCTGCAAGGAACCAAGTCTGTTGCCAGGCGGTAAGCGAGAAACTATGTAACCTACATTGCTAAAGAACTAATATTAAAAATATTATGTATAGGACATTATATAAATATTATATGGTTTCTTTTCGCCCTAAAAAATGTTTAGAGGAAATAGCTAGTTTAGTCTGAAGAATTCCTTTAGTAAGTTATTATCATTATCTTCTCTTATGTTAACAAAGCTTAACCACTTAAACATAAACGTTACTATTCTAGTCCATATGTACACCGACAAGCAATTTCATTGTACATGGAAACCGTTGATTGAAATCCCGCATGGCACATATTGCTTTAGACAAGCAATTTAGGATACACAGAAAGTTCTATTGTGTAAATCATATCATAGTATTTATTCATATAGGGGCTTTTGCATCGACATATACATTTTTTATATGTACAAAGGGAGAAGTTAATGTCAAAACACTCCGTTCTCCATTTGCCATCAGAATTCGACCACTACCCACTATCACTGCGCCATCTGAGAAATGACTTCTTAAGCACCTATCATTACAATTATATTCGGAGGGAACTTTTCTACGATGATGGAAAGTTTCTGAGCGCCCAAAATGACCAAAACCAGTTGGCTCACTCTCCGTTCTTGACGGCACGTAATCTAACGCTGCAATTTAAAATTCCAAACATTTAAATAGTGTTAGAAACAACATTTTAGCACTTGTTGGACTGATTGGCACGCACGGGCAGCAACGGCTTCCGTCTTCAACAGATAACGTGCATCTATCGCATATAACATCTCCGCGAGATAGACGGCGGTGTCGGTCTCAGCCCGCGTTTGTTTACAAGTGTCGATCACGCACCGATGACGCGGCGTTGCGTAACACACACGTGGTATAAATACGTGGTAGAATGCAAACACCTACGGTTTTTAATTTCGCGAAATGTAGATATACAGAATATTGGTTATTTTTTTCAGTTTATCGCTGTATTTCGCATAAAGTTGGGTAGGCTGAGGGAACCTAGTGTTAAGACTCTCCTATACTGAGCAGGGAAAACAAAACAATTCATTCCTCATTTTATGTCACGTCATTGAGTTCCGCTGTTAACACGCAAATGTCTTGAAAATTAGACAGTGAGTGAGGAACGGAGTGTCTTAACACTAGGTTCCCTCTACCTACCACTATATGCGGTATAAAGCGTAAAGCTATTTTAATAATGTGTTCCTTCAATAATAAGTAGCAAATCACAATTTGTTAGATGCACATTCATAATAACACTTGTAGTATACAAGAATGCAACCTCGAATCTATTTTCTTGTTACTATATTTAAAACTGGCCGACTCGTGACTGTGTTCTCGATTGTCGTTAACTTGCTCTTTGCTATATTCAACACTGGGAGCGTCTATTTGGGAGGAGGTCGCGGGTTCGATCTTAGATTGTGTTATTATAATGATTTCATTTTTTTTTCATTTTACGTGCAATAGAATGGAAACACATAATGGTAGAACCTACGATCTCAGTTAATATGTTTCTTTGTAAATCACGACATTTTACGTTAGTAAGTTCGGCAAAATACACGCAATGTCCAGAAAATTAGGCGAAAAGTGTCTTAACACTAGCTTTCCTTTTTCTCATTTCCTATATGAGTGATACAACGTGAAGGTTTTTTGTAAAAATCAATGCGTCCCACTTCTAGTCAGTATTCTTCTACTTCTAGTTCGTCAGTGTTCAGCATCTACCACCGGAAGAAGTCACTAATCAGTGCTTAATCCATGAACCTTATTGTATTTTAACACGTTTTTATTAGGTCAAGATGTTACTAAGTAACTATGTAATAAAATCTAAGAATCTCATTTACACGCACTTCTATTTGTTGTATCTTCAAGATTACGGTACCATCGAGCTGGTCTGATGATAGAATTTGAAGATGGCTGATAAAACCATGGACTGCCTTCTAGAAAACATATCAGTTTGTGCTGTTTACATTAGTCTTATTAATGTGTTCTATTGAAAAAAACCTGTTTTTCGTTTTTATCTATTATCTATTTATTTCTAAACGACATCTTTAGCTAAATCAAATTCGATACTTTTTTAAGTTCTTATAATTTATATGCATGCATGCATATGTAAAGAAGAACTTAAGAACAATAAGTTCTATAGCGCAAAAATAACTACCAATAAAATATAATAAAATTATATAAAAATCATAATATAAAATTTTAAAATTTCTTCGAAAAAAAAAGAAACGTGACTTGCACGGAATGCAAAGTGGTACGGCGAGTGGACGACCTTACCAAGGAACCTTTCACCCGACCCGACGGCAACCGCCAGGAATCCACTGCAGCAGATTAAATGATTGCCCACGTCCGCGCTGGCGACGTGCGTAACGACACCACCAGCTCGGGTGTACGCTGGTCGCTGACGCCACACGGTACACGTGTCTCGTGTGCAATGGATTGTAGTTGCTACAAAGTACGAATATGCTTTATTACCCGACTACGGCGAAACGGAAAGGAGGGTGATGGTTTTGACCATTATGTGTGTATGTATGTTCATATGTTCCCTCATAACTTCTAAACCATTTAATATAATTTGACAAATGAGGTATTATAGATTTTCCGCTGATAGTCGTTTAGATGAGTCCACTGCTCTATAACGTTACATTAAATTGACTGTGGCGCCCGATACGTGACATAATGACACATGACATAAAAAAGTTTTTTTAATGTGGGGCATCAAATGAAAACGCTTTTCATACTTTATAGAGCGCGATACTTCAGTCGTCGGGTTTTAATTTTTAAACATTTTGTCTTGTTTGTCTATCTACGACCTCGACGAGAAAAAAATAATTGTAAATTTATTTTAAATATTGCTAGCGCTTAGCCAATGAACCAACCCCGCATAAGCAGCATACTGGTTAACATTGAAAGGTCAATCAATTGCTCTGTAAACTTTGCCAAATGTGGACATTGTTCTGTAATTACAGCGGTATTTTTTGTACGCAAAAATGAAAGTTATGCAACATTTATTCATTTTGAATTAAATATGTATGGAATATTTTTAAAATCCAACGAGACAGTTGAGAAATATGATGACTATCATATGAATTTTTGGAGGAATAATTTGAATTAAAATATAATAATTACTGATCTGAATTTAAAATTGTAAAAACAAAGGGATATATACTTTCTTCTATGGGGGTATTTTTTATCTTTTAGCAAACATAACTATCGATAAGTGGAAAATGACAAGGTAAGACTATTAATTGAGTCCCACTCGATTCATGAATATAAAACAAAAATGAGTATAAATAAATAACTAAAATTAATCTATATAAAAATTGTATTTTCAAGGCGTTCGGAGAGTGGGCGACCTCGATACGATATACGAGAGCAACGCGGGCGTACGACACAACACTATTTTTACTGATCTATCGGTCATACACAAATATTGCAGTCGAATGAAGGTAACCCACTTCGCGACCACGTTGCACCTAGCTGAGATTGACAAATGAGACATGTTTTAATGAAGTTTCAATTAAAATTTTTAAGACTAAAACAATATACATATATCTAATATATTTCAAAAGTAAAAAGATAGATAAAAGAAGGGTTTTATCTTAATACTGTCACAATTTTACATAAAACTGTCAAAGAAGATTGTAAACATTCAGATGGCTCATTTCAAAATATAAAACATTTAAATTAAGTGTTCAAGCGTACTTGACTTAAATTATGATTAAAATATATGTAATTAAAATAAAAATTGATATATTTAAACAAAGATACTTTTAAAAAGGATAATGGCGTGTTAAACTCGCCATCCGAGGCATCCGTACCAATATCACGTTGGTAGGTTAACATAGTAAGATGAACATTGTAGAAGTACATTGTAGAACTCCTAAAAGTTGACAATCTTAAATATGCGGGGCATATGCTCTCATTTTGTTTACAATTAACTACAAATGTTAGTATGTAATGGTTTTTCTTTCCTATGAAATACCTATAAATTTTCACTTGTCGAATGTTTTCCTTTATTTATTTTGTAAGTTCTCAATTCGTGCCAAATTTCATTATTGTAGGTGCACGAGAAGTACTTAGCCTATAGGTTTTTATTACGCAGAGAATTTTATACAAAATGTAGCAAAATCGATACATGAAAAAAATGCTCGTATCTTTTGATCCAGTTAACGCAAACTTATATGCTTGATTTCTGTACTTTAAGGGGCTTTCTGTACTCCACGCGATCTCGAGACAAATGATCTTGACTTGATGTCTGCCTTTTTTATTATTTGAGTTACGAAACCCTAAGAAAAAAAACTGAAAGTTATCATCGATAACAAGAATAATGGCTTAGTTGTGCGTCTGTCTATGGAACCTATAACGTAGCGTACATATTTAGACACAAGAGTTCCGAATTCTTCCGCTAACATCCAACTCACGACGAAGACTAAACTCAAAAAAAACATTGCACAATAAAAACAAATGTGCGCACCGTTAGCACCGTAGTACTAGCGTCGTGGCATCACAGTGAGTCATGAATTAACAGCTGGTGACATAACTCAGTCAGTCACCTTGGGGGCGGTTTACGGAGAATTTGTGTCAGGTAAGTAAGAAAATATTTCTTATGTAACGCTGCAAATTAACCATGTACGGTCATTTTGTGTAGACAAATTATTTTAGATATTAATATTTTACTAATATAGTCAAGTCATTTGTCACAGTGCGCAAGCGTGGTGTTGTGGTAGGACTAGGTTCCCTCTATCTACGGTGTTATGCGAGAAAAAATAAAGCTGCTTTTGTTTTCGAAGTTTAAATTACATATTTATGTAGTATATTTATGCTTCTTTGCAGGTTCCCTTTTTTCACATCACAGTCAGCAATCAGCAGTAACTTAGTGTTAAGAAGCTCCCCAGTATTTGTCCTATGTTTGAGATTTTAAAACGATCTACTTTGTTTTACGCTATATCCTGCAAATAGCAGGTTAGCAAAAGGAATCTGGGAACCTAATGTTAAAACTACATTCCTATTAAGACACTTCCGTTTCCACTTTCCGCCCACTTCTGCAGAAATTTCTTTCTGCATAAATCCACTTAGTAGTTACTAACCACCAATAGGAACTTACTATTGATAATTTGATAAATTTAAAGCAACCCGATATTTTATTAGCCAAAATGCCAAACTCTCACAAAAAATCCGGAACCACTTCCCCACTTTAGTGCTACACTAAGTATTTACGTCAACTTGGTTCACACCGGACCGACCGCCTTGCATAAGCGGCCGACGACGGTTGCGTTAGAGGGCACTGACTCGCAAGGTCGTCCTCTCACAGCATCTCAACAAGTAGACGCGAATGCAACAACTGGAGCAAGGAAATTAACCGACATGGACTCGACTGTCTGTCTGTTGGGAGTATTTTTATACAAGGTTTTGACTGTTACGCGCCGGTCGTGGGTTCGATTGAGAGAATAAATTATTAATTATAAATACTTTCATTTTTTCGTCCTGGCGCCAAAGTATTAGCTCCGCGTTGAGTTCCACCACTCAACACGCACTGCCTCGAAAAAATCAGGGGATAGTGGGGGCGGAGTGTGTTAACATTAGGTTTCCTCTGCCTACCCACCATGATATACGCGGGATAAAGCGTGAAGCTGATTTATTTTTTATTACTTTAGATATAGATATACTATTCTCATTTCTCATTCTATACAATGAATTATTTTGTCACTCAACACGAAATGTCTCAAAAATGAGGTGTTTTATCACTATGTTCCTTCTGTTACGCGACGAAAAGCGTGAAACTGTTTTTGTTTCATATTTATTTTACTAAAACATACATCTAATACAACTTTCGCATACAAATAAGAATCGTATCCGAACCGAGCGAGCGGAGTGCCGGGGCCGGGGGCGGCGCACTCTGGTCACATTTTCGCTGAAATTGGGTCGTCAGAATAAATTACTAATTCCCATGCGATTGTGATTCTCTTGACTTGCATTGCTCTGGTGTGAACGCATCTGCTAAGTGTATTCAATATGCATTCAGTTTTTTATAAATATTCTAACTCATATTATAGAGAAGTAATATAAGTATATTTTTTTGTAAAACAGTAGAACCTATAGTATGGCAGTGAGTAGTCTTGGTGTCAACGAGATGAGTATGGGTTCGATTGCTGTTCGGAGGAGTAATTAAGTTTAAATTGTTTAATGTTTCGTCTTATGTAGACAAAACTCACATTGAGTTCCACCGCTCAATTTTAGGCAAAAAATAGAGAAAATGGAATGTCATAACACTAGGTTCTCTCTCTGTGTGTCCATTCCCAACATTTCAATTTTTCTTTAATTTCACACTGTATAGCCTGCATATTATAGCAGTGTAGGCAGAGGGCACGTTAAGGCAGTTTGCTCCCCATGCACAGCCCAATTTTTAAGATATTTTGTGTTGAGAGGCGGAACTAAACGCCGAAATTTAACCCGAAACTATAACCGTCAAAATTAAATCCTCACAAAAACACACCCGTGAATCCTTTAAAATACCTATAATATTATAAAATTTTCATAGAAAAAACAGGATACACTTGCACATGCTTCCCGCAGACATTAATTCATCACAACAAAGACAATATTATTCAATTACCATCACTCAGTGCATGTATAATGACGTATACGCCGCGACTCACCGTACATACTATACTACGAGGGTAATGTCATTTATCTAACATAGCTATGTTTGTTTAGTTGAATGCGCTAATCTCAGAAACTAGTGGTTCGAATTGATGTTTTTTTTTACATATCCAATGTAAAAACACTTATCGACGTACGCTGTACGTTACTCACTCATAGTTATATCTATATGAATCACATAATATTTCTAATCTTATATAACTTGCATAATGTTGCTTTAAAGAAAAAAAAAGATTATTGTAAGCTTCTTGATTTTTAGAATTACGCAATAACTAAATTAATTTGAAGCTGTTACAGTGTTTTAAGCTTTCCAATAAATAAATATTATCGTCGTGTGTAAAAAAAAACAACTTAAGGCCTTTTCCCGCATAGAAGGGTAGGCAGAGGGAACCTAGTGTTAAGACACTTAGTTTCCTATTTATTGCGTGTTACCTACGAGAGCGAGGGTAGAAAAATAATTCATTGCCCCAAGACGGAATCTAACCTACAACCGCCGCGTAGCACTCGCAATCACCGCGCAATAATGGCCTCTCGATTTATATTAATATCTTAAAATAAAAAAAAATATATATTATTGGCTACCATATACATATTATACATATGTACATAAAATGTCACAGAAACAAAATTATTTCAAACCTCATAATAATCACATACTTAAATGTAATCTTAGTAGACTATTAACATTAAATTACACTAAACTATTTTCATTAAAGAATAATAAAAAGAAACAGATAAGATAAATTAATAAACATTATTATCTAATCGTTATACAAGATATATGTTACTAGAATGAGGATTTTATTAAAATAATTATATGTTACACTAGCATTTACCACCCACTTTACTTGCTTGGTAAATAACTAAGAGTTGTGCATATACCATATTCATAGTGCCCAAGATGACTTACAATGTAATATAGCCTATTCCTCATATAAAAATAATGTTGATATTTAAAATAGTCTCATAACACTGACATTATACAAATACTAATAAGAAATTTACTAAAATCTTAAATAAGAAATATATATTTCAGAATTATATTTTATAAACAAATTCTTAAAGTTGAGTGGTGCATATTAAGTGGTGGAACTCAATGTCATGTCACTCAGTTCCATCTTCTCCAACAGAGTGAGGAAAATAAAATAAACAAAAGTGGAAATTAAACTTACTACCATTATGCTTAAAGTCAGACTGCTCCACTAAACCACGATTGTAGCCACACCAATTGTACACTCATAATATATTATAATGCATGAATCTTTGGACATATACAAAGACAGTAAAATAAAAATTATTATTAAGAGCTTAGTTATATTATGTATGCACATGTAAAATGATAACATTATTATCAGTGTTTTGCATAATTGGGTTTTTATGACACAAATTACTGAGCTAATAGAAACAATTACACAATACTTGAAAAACTAAATATTAAATAATTTGCATGTTTAGTTTTTTTTCTTAGCTTCACACAGGCTGAGCAGAGGAAACCTGGGTACCTAGTGTAAAGACACTCATTTCCCATTAAGATCCTGTTCCTCACTTTCTGCAAAATTATGAGGGTATTGTGTTTTGTATAAAAAATTGTATGTCAACATAATATGTTTTGATTGCATGAAAATCATATAGGTCATTCTAATAAGAAATAACAATCTAGGCCTGAATAAAATAATTATTAAAATATTCACAGATTATGGCAGCTTAGGCAATGAGGACCAAGTGTCAAGACATTCCATTATTTATTTTCCACCTAAGCTCATACTACTGCATGTTGAGTGGTGGTAAATAAAAATTCCAAAAGTGGCCCTTCAACCCACAACCATCACCTTTTCAAGCAGACAATGTCCCACTGTATCAGAATGGCCTCATAATAAAATAATTGATTCCATATGATATGTGCAGATGATAAATATTTTTATACATTAATAGTTGTATTTTGGTGTTAATCATCACACACACATTGTCTAATAGTTTATCAAAATCATAATACAAAATAAAAATAATTCTTTATAAAAAAGATAAACAAAATACCTATAAAGACCCTTGTTTTATTATAACCATAAAAAGTGATAACCTTTTTAAACGAGTTAATAAATATAGTCACTCAAAATTAGTATAATAATAAAACCAGAAGATAGCAGGAGCAACCTATATCTAAATTACTTAATATATTAATTTAATTTTTGACTATTTACATCTTAATAGTACATAATGAACCCTAGTAACTGTGACTTTACTTATAACCTAAGCACACTTTCAATCAATCTTATTATAAATATACCTTCATTAATGTTATTATTTAACAAATAGTAAGTAGAACATCAATTTCTATTATAAGGTTATCCTAAATATTCTTAAGAGAGTTATTGGTGAACTCTTTTAAGGCATTTAAGTTCTAAAATGTATATAAAGATTTATAAATATATTTAAAGCAAATAATCTAAATGAGGTTATGTTTGATTTTTATTAAGAATTAACAATATCACTAATTATTATACAGAAAGTATTGATAAAAAATATTGATTTTATATATTTTTAATCAGACCAAAAAAAATAATGTGATTTTATAATTAAGCCAAATATAGAATAATAAGATATAGAAATAAATAGAAGGTTAAATTAAATAATTAATTACAGTAAGCCCGCCACCGGGAAAACCTGTCCACCGGCCCGCGCTGTCATTCCCTCGAGAATACAAGTCACACTTCGGGATCCCTAAGCGCATCAAACACAGTGACAGCGTACTAAATATGAGAAAAATACGACTTACCCCAACACACCAGGCTTGTACACGTAATTTGGTATCCGCCACGGGCAGCCTCCGTACTCGCCTATGAGAGCATCGTGGTTCTGATTCAGGTTAAATGTTGATGCGCGGTTATCGTTCGCTTTCCTTCGCGTTGGATTAAAGTAATTATTATTCCTATTTTCACCGTTCACTTCATTTAAAGGTATAAAGTCTTGAGCTTTATTCACATTCGGATTTGCGTTCTCTAAATTTTTAAGGTTCATTTTGTCTGTTTCACTTTGAGTTTCCCAGATACGAAGCCACAAGCGCTTCGCGGGTCCTTCCTGCTCGGGCTGATACCACCCTACGTAGGGATCCATTCAGCCAAAGCGAGGTACCACTATATGGGATAACACATTTTGTATCATATCACATTTATAACTACTATACGGAAAATTAATACAAAACAAAAATAAGTCACACCACATTCGGAACATGGACGACACGCGGATAGTTGACACTTCATGTACTAGAGGGCGCCATCTTTGATCTTTGCCAAATACGTTCGACATACATTCTAGACTTTTGTTCAGTACCTAACACGTTTTTATAACAAATTAAATGTAATATTTTTTTATATGAATAAAAAAATATTAAGTAAAGTAAACTAAATAAATAACTTAATAAACAAAGCTATGACTTTCCTTAAACATTTTTATAAAGCATCAAAAATTTATATAACATAAAATGAAATTAATCATATAGTTTAAACAACACAGTATCCTATATTCTTATATAACAATTTGTTGTTTTCATTTCTTAGAATATTACAACTATTAATTACTATTCATTTTTAATCTCACACATTACAATTTGTCGTTGGTTTTTGCATATTTTTTTTGTTTTTCTATTATATGTTGTCTGTGATATACTTAGCACCCTGTGTCGGCGATTGTAATTGCAACTTCGCGCCAAATGCCAATTGCCAATGAATGAAATAAGAATATCAAAAGTCATAACAAGTTATAAATTGTGATTATTACAATATTTAAAATTTAAATTGAAAGAAGCATGTTGTTATTCAACTAATTGATGTATTATTAGTGTTTAAAATTCGAAACAAGTCATTAAACAGTGTACACACAAAATTCTTATATGAATACATTCACATTGCTAAATAGCTGTAGAGTAGTTATATCAAAGGCTTATCAACCTCTTATAAAAACAGTAATTAAAACGCATATATCTATAAATTACATAAAACCTTCCACTAATGTGGTTATAAATACACGAACAATGTCACAGACCAATATCACGTCTTTTTTTAAAATAACACCTAAAAAGTCATCAATAGAAGAGAATAAAGCAACTGTAAGTTCTGTAAATAATGTGATTTCACGTATGAAATATATTTATTTAGAAAATTACTGTTATATCTATATATCATTTCTGATAAAATTACAGGAATCGGAGAGTAATACTAACAAAAGCAATGAATCTTCTGAGCTTAATGGAAATGCAAAGGTATCGTTTATAACTTCATTATATATTAGGAAAAAATAAAGCTTTGATATTGATTGTGACTTTATCCCTTTCAGAGATCAAAAAGATTAAGGTCAAACAGTAAAGAAAATAATTCACCTAAGTCAGATAGCATATCTCCAGTTGGTTCTGAGAAGGTAAGACTAGACTTAAAACACTGATTAATATTTTTTGAAGAAATAAATCAGCTTCATGCTGTATCCCGCACACAGCAGGGTACGCAGAGAGAACCTAGTGTTATGACACTACATTCTCCATTCCCAATTTTGAAGAAATATTTATCATAAGAAAATCTATTATTTTTTTAATCTCATGCTTTACCCTGCATAGCAGGTTAGAAAGGGTCACAAATGTAGTTTTAAGACATTCTGTTCTCTGCTCCCTGCCCCCTACATTCAAGATTGCTTGTTGAGTGACTTCAACACCAAATTTTCTGAAACTCTGTATAATTGTTAATTTGTCTAAATAAATTTTCTTTGCCTTTTTTTTCTAGAAAAAAAAATCTAAACGTCAAAGAATAGACAGTTCAGAGAGTGAATCAGAATCTCCAGCAAAGTCTAGTGCAGAGGAGACTGAAATTAAATTGGAAAAAAGTGGAAGTGCCAAAACTTATGATTCACCTAAAAGTAAGAAATCGAAAATGACTACAGTAAGTAAGACACTTGAAACAACAATAAAAAAAGAGAAAGTTTCACCAAAAACTAAAAAAACACCAAAGAAGGAAGTCAAAAAGAGTCCTTTTGATAAAATTGCTGTTAAAACAGAAATAAAGGATGATGAAATAAAAAATAATAAAGATATTAAAAATGGTGACAAAATTGAAAGTGATATTAAAATTGAAAAAGATGATAAACAAGTCATAGTTGCTGGTAAGTGAAGAAATTCATTAGACATACATATATTAAACTATTGTAGCTCAGTGGGACCTATCTGCCTATAATGAATTGGTTGCGGGTCCAATTTTCACTTTGGGGAGTAAATATATTTTTTTCCTTGCATCAAATTGTGCCTTTCAACATACAATATCTCGAAAATTGGGCAGTACATGAAAAACAAAATATAATACTTAGTTCCCTCTACCTACTCTGCTATATATGTGATGCAGTATAAAGCTAAAAAAAATTATAATAATTACAGAAGTGGACTACAATCCTGGTAAATCAAGCTACAATCCAATCAAAGATGCATGTTGGGCTAAATACAAGCCGGTACCATACCTAGCATTGGCTAAAACATTGGAAATCATTGAAGCTACGTCAGCTCGGTTGAAAATGATTGAGATATTGAGTAATTACTTCAGGTCGGTGATGGCTTTGACTCCTGAGGATCTATTGCCGAGTATATATTTGTGTTTGAACCAATTGGGACCTGCTTATGAGAGCTTGGAGTTAGGTAGGTTTTATTGTATGATATTATTTTTAGGTAAGATGTCAAGGCTCGGCATTGAATTCCACTGAATTGATGGTTATGCTGGTATTTTCGGGATACAATGTGTGAAGTTAAAATATTTATATTTTTATGTAAGAGATTTTTCAAAGCAATACAAAATAAAGAATATTTTGAATAAGGAAAAATAATCCTAAATGCTATAATGATATGCCCCACCAGGCATAGCGGAGACCTATCTAATGAAGGCGATAGGGCAGTCCACCGGGCGAACGCTGGCGCAGACGCGCGCGGCCGCGGCCCGCGCGGGCGATCTGGGCACCGTGGCGGAGGCGGCGCGGGCCACGCAGCGCACCATGTTCGCACCGCCACCACTCACCGTGCGCGCCGTGTTCAGCGCGCTCAAGGACATCGCCGCCATGACGGGTGCGTGTATGTGTGTCGCGTGTCAATAGGGCAGTCTACTGGTCGCACGTACGTGACAAACAAGAATCTGTACGCGTGTACTTGACAAGCAAAAGTCAAGGCAAGTGAAGAGTGGTAAGAGAGGTCGTGGGAGACCTTGTTAGAGACACAGTATAAACGATACTGCTGCAACGTCGTATAAAAAACATGAAGCCTCCAGGAGGACACTGGCACTGAACAAGGCGTAAGAGGTATGCAGAGCTCCGTTGTCTCTCCATTATTCCTGCTAGGGATAAAGTGTGAAACTATAAAAAAAAATTAACCCCAAAGAGGCCAGTCGTGGCATTAAAAATAATATATATTTTTTTTTATAGGACAAGCATCAGTTAATAAGAAAATCCAGAAAATACAATCTTTGTATGTCGCTTGTAGGCATTCAGAGGCGCGGTATCTCATAAGGTAAGTTTTTTTTTTCTGTATCACGCACGTAGCGGAGCAGGCAGTGGGAACCTGGGAAGTTGTCGCGCTTACAGCCGCACTCTTGTTCCCCTGCGCCTAATCTGGCCATTTTACTGAACTTCTAAGGTTAAATTATTATCTACAGATCTTTAGAAGGCAAGCTGCGCATCGGCCTCGCAGAGCAGTCGCTGCTGCAGGCGCTGGCTTCTGCTGCTGCTGCTTCTGACATCACCAGTGGTGCCATTTCTGCATCTAATGCGGATTCTTTCAAGGTCAATTGCTTTTTTTGTTGACTTTTTTTTTGTATTTAAAAACATACTTGTTAATAATTATGCTTCTTGCGGTTTTATTAGAATTTTTGGGGACATAGCATGACGTTAGGCTATAAACGCGACTGTTGTGGATGTGATGTGTTCTTTCTCATTTTTTTTTCTCTGATCTGGGAGAAGGTAAAATGCACTGTTGTGTTCACTATACGCGCAATTCTCTAAAATTGAACAGTGTATGCAGAATGAAGTGTTATAACACTTTCTTTCGCGTATCCGTGGAACGCCGCGTCAAGTAGAAAACAAAAATAGCAAAAACATTTACGTAAGTTTATTGAAGTTGAAGTTAAATGTAAATTCATTGATTACATTACATTAATTATCAGACACTATTTACAATTTATTCAAAATAATTTAAGAAGTATATTTTGTATATAATGTTTATTGTATAACAACCACCCAGTCACTGGCCGAGGAGTATACGCTGATAGTGAAGACCACGTACTGCTCGTGCCCCGACTACGGCGCGGTGGTGGGCGCGCTGCTGGCGCACGGCGCGCGCGCCCTTCCGCAGCACTGCCGCCTCTCGCCCGGTGTGCCACTCAAGCCCATGCTGGCACACCCCACCCGCGGCGTGGGGGAGGTGCTGACGCGGTGAGGAGGGGGAGGTTTATTTTCTTCGTAGATTATTGTTTTCCCGACTTTCCGCCGAATTCCGGAAGTATTGCGTGCTGAGTGGCGGAACTCAACGCCGCTCTTTGCCTCGATACCATTTCATTTTCTCGATTGGAAATGAAACCCACAACCAGTCGCGTTTACAATCACATACCTTGCACCGTAATTGGTCTCAATAAATGATTATATTTGCTTTAATTTTTTTTACTTTGGTCAACAAAAGGCGAGGGTAATTTCCTTGCTCAGCTCAATATTCAATGACTTGAAATTTGTACGGAAAGAAAAAACAGAGTGTCACAACACTAAGCTCTCTCTGTCCGGCTGTTAAAATAATTTCATTATATGAAATAAGTGAATTACTCAACAATTAACAGTTTCGACAAGGAAGAGTTTACATGTGAATACAAATACGACGGTGAACGGGCGCAGATACACGTGCCCACCAAGAAAACTGAAAACGGGGAAGAAGATAGTGGAGAAAGTGAACCGGACCTCACACGCGCATCTATCTTCAGCCGCAATCAAGAGAATAACACTAGGTATTACATGTTAAATATCTTAGATTCAGTTGAAAATCCTATGCTTGCTTTGTTATATTTTGTGTATAACTTTTTATCTTCTTTCTTTTTATCTTGGAAGATAAAAACCGGATCCGGCATATAACAGGGTAGGGTCCTGCAAATAATCGCTTAAACTATGCCACTTCATCTTCGAACTCATGTAAAGTGTAGGGTGTAGAGAGTATGAATTCTTTTTATTAACTAAAGTAGCAGCTTACTTCCGGCTTCTCCCGCATACCACCCATATTTTCTTATTTTACTGCATTTAACTAATTTGTACATTTACATTTTTGTACATTTACATTTAGTACATTTTATATTTTTTCATAATTTTAAGAAAGTGAATGTCATCAGCGGCAAGGGCCACCCGCGCGTTTTTAATTTTCCACCGAATACTAGGGACAATGTGTGTTGAGTGGCGGAACTGAATGTCGCGCATTGCCACGACACTAGAGCAAAGAAATTAAAATATTATATATTTCATTTCCCCAAGTGGATATCAAACCCACAACCAGTCGCGCTTACGGTCACACATGTGCCCCTACGCCACGATTGGCCTCAACAAATTACATAGAATACAACATTAAATATATAATTGTGTGTTTTAGTAAATACCCAGATATATTGGCGCGTCTGCCGGCGCTGCTGAAGCCGACCGTCACTAGCTGCGTGCTGGATTGCGAGGCGGTGGCGTATGACACTGTCGCCAAGCAGATATTGCCTTTCCAGGTATATAGTAAATACTTCATACTGGCCCCATGAACTATTTGTGTTATAAAATATATATCGGTGCATGAAGAATGTAGTGTCTAATAATATATTTCTTCTACCCACCCTGGTATATGTGATATAAAGTGTGAAATTAAAAAATATATATGTCATACCTTTCAGGTGCTGTCAACCCGCAAACGCAAAGACGCGTCGGCGCAACAGATAACGGTACAAGTGTGCGTGTTTATGTTCGACCTTCTCTACCTCAACGGGGAGTCCCTCGTGCAGGATACGCTGGAGAAACGACGGGGGTTGCTGAGGGAACATTTCAATGAAGTGACAGGTATTTTGGGAGACGTTTTTACCAATAATCACTTAATAATAAAATATATTTATGTGTTTGAGTGTGGATGTGTCATCGTTACAATTTTTTATCTTTTATACATGACAATGCATAAAAGATAAAACAATTGTAAAAGATGAAAAGTTTGTCTTATATAAAAGTTTTTAAAAGTAACTTTTATATAAAAAGGAAATTTTAAATTTTCAAGTACATCGACACTCTAACATAACGCATCTATCGTTCCAGGTGAATGGCAGTTCGCAATGGGCAAGGACTGCAGCTCCCCCGAGGAGGTGCAAGTGTTGCTGCAGGAGGCGGTGACGGGATCATGCGAGGGTCTGATGGTGAAGGCGCTGAGGGGACCCGCCTCGCGGTACGATATCGCACGACGCTCGCATAACTGGTTGAAGGTTTGTTTCTTTTTTTTATACATTTTTATATGATAGGAGAATGATTTTGGTTGTGTTATTTTAAATATTAATATTACAGTAGAGGTAGTAGTAGTAGTTCAAATCTTATCCTTGTTTCATATAAAAGATGAAAAATATGTATATTGTTAAATCAACAGTTAAAAAAAGACTACCTAGATGGCGTCGGCGACACAATAGATGCTGTGGTCATAGGAGCGTACCTCGGGAAAGGGAAACGGGCGGGCAAATTCGGAGGCTTCCTACTAGCTTGCAGGGAACCTCAAAATGACACATACCAGGCTCTCTGCAAGCTCGGCACCGGCTTCTCTGATGAGGACTTGGAGAAATTCACTCAGGAGTTGGAGAAGCACCGTATAGAAGGTCCTCGATCTTACTATGAGGTCGATTCGAGTCATGAGCCGGACGTGTGGTTGTCCGCGGTGATCGTGTGGGAGTTGAGATGCGCTGATCTGTCGTTATCGCCGGTTCATAGAGCGGGGGTGGGGATCGTTGCGCCGGACAGGGGGATCTCGTTAAGGTTTCCCAGGTTGGTATTTTTAGTATTGTTACTTTCAATTAAATTAATCTTATGCGATTAGTTGCATAAGATTAATTATAACTCGGAAACTTTCACATTTGTGATATTAGTATTACAAATGTGAAAGTTTTTGAGGATTGATGTTTACATGTGCCTCTTTCACGCAAAAACTAATGAATTAATATAACCGAATCTTTACAGTATTGTAAGACATAGACTACAATGTAATTTTTTTTCACGCACGCTTGTGACCTATTAACCTCAGTGACTGAAATGAAACTATACTAAAACAACTTTTTAAAGCTTTTATTTGTTTATTAACTTTAACATATTAACTATATAGGTGGTTTAAAGTTATTTTTTGGAATTCAATGTACGAGTATATCAATGTGTGCAGGTTCATCCGCGTCCGCGATGACAAAACCCCGGAACAAGCGACATCCGCACAACAGATAGCGGAGTTATACCTCGCACAGGACACCGTTAAAAACACAAATGTCAAATCCGCACCCATCGATGACTTCTACTAAATTATGGATACCCTACTACTGTACTAGGGGGGTGCAAATTACATATTCCTATATTTTTTTAATTTTTGAAGAGAGATACATGTATTTTTATTCTTTGAACTCTTCATTTAAATATAATTAAACGTAACGTTTAATGTTTTAAATATTATTAAAATGGACATAAAGAAAGGCATCTTGTAATTATAATATTAGTTTTTGTACTTGTACCATGATTTACACACTTTTTGTTACAAACATCGTATTGTCTATATGTAATTGAATCAGCAACCACTAAGCAACCATTCAGATAATAGTTAAGATAAAAATATTAAAATTTAATTGAAATATATATTTTTTAATCGTTAATTGTTAAATGTCAATATATATGTAGAATAAATTATTATTTAAAATATATTTTTAAGGGACTGGTCCCTGCTTATGTACTGAGGAATGTAAATAAAACACAATTATGTCATTGTAGTTGTTTTATTTCAACATATATAATTATATTTTATTTTTTTTATTTCAAAAATTCTGTGTAAGTCGTATCAACTTAATAATAGTAACCATAGACTTATATATTTCATATATATTTCAAAAAGTACACACAATGGGTGATAAGATTATTAAGTTATAAAGATAATTAGAAGGTTTAATTATTATTATTAATTTTATTTCAACATTTTCTTTTATATATTTTTTTTTTTCAAAAAAATTAAAATAACATTATCAAATGAAGAAATATATAAATAAAAGACTAATATCGTTGCAATTGTTTTATTTCCTAGTACTTATGTTTATTACAAGTTTATCGCTACATTTACATTATCCTAGTCTTACAGAGAAAAAATCTACGTTCTATTGTAGGTCCGTTCCGAATTCCTAACGAAGTTTATTAATATATCAAAATGAAAACAAATGAGATTCTTAAGAGTATTAAAATAATAACTATTTCGATAAGATATTATAATTAAGTTTATTCTATTATTTGTTTAGTCTGCTTCTGAGATTCTTCCGTAACTGATTACGGCACTATGGTTCTATGAGATGACCACTATATTTGTATACAACTCCTTTTTTAATAAAAACATAAAATTTTCATCTTTGAACAAAAAATCTCTAAAATATTTATATGTGTGAGTAATCACCCAAGTAGGAACACTCGATAGTTTATAATAATGGTACAAATGGACAAATAGTAATATTTAAAATAACATAAAAATTATAAAGACCAAGTAAAGTTGATTTAAATCAAATTATTAATATTTAATTTTACCAAACACACTATTTGTTCTGTAGTCAGTCTCAGTTACAAATGAACAATATTATTAATTAAATTTTAGTTAAAATTAAAGTTCACAGAGTCGTAATACAAACATAGCGGATTTTATCTTTACGCAGTGACATATAAAACTAATTATAACTGAAACGATGCGTTTATGGCACAATAATTACTAAACAAGTGAAAAATTAATTATAATTGTTAAAATCCTGACATTTTACTACTGACCTTAAATAAAATTGTACTTAGTTGCTGCCGTCACTTAAACGTCTTAAATACATCACATATACTTAGAAATACTTAAAATTAATGATTTAATGATAACACAATAAATTGTTAATAATTGATTTATAAAAAAAATATAGTAAATAAAGATGTTCATGTCTTCATTACAGCAATCCTATAGAAATATATAAATTTAAAATAAATATTCATATTAGCTTAAACCCCTTTAATAATTTCAGTCAGTCAAGTGTAGGATATTGTTTAAATATGTATTTAAAGTTCCTTAACTAATATGAACATTTAATTAAAAACAAATTCACCGTAAAAAAAATTCTAAATTTAATTAATATAAAACTAAAAAACCTAAGTCACAAAAATCGATGATTTGGTGAAATCTAACAAATACACGATATTTGGTCTCCTTCATTAATTAATATATAAATAAATTGGCATTGTATTTAATTCATTTACTAATTAATAATAATAATAAAAAAGTTTTATCTATCTCCGACGGTACTTAAGCAGTACCTTCCAGACTTTCATGAGATAGATTTGAGACAGTATCTTCATAGTCTACAAATATCAAGATTCAATAGAGTAGAGTCCAGGTATGTTTATATGTGAGAATTTAATTTTTAGGTAGGTAGATATTTTCCTAGATTTTAAAAGTGTAATATTTTTTTCGGAAATATTTATTAATTAGAATTATTAGTCACTAACCACTCACTGTCAGGGTGTCCTAAAGAATACGATATGTATATATAAAATATTATATGTTGAATTGAACAGTAATATATTATATTACAAGTAGTAATATAAAGCAAAAGATATGTAAGTTCATTGCGCTGACATCGGCGCCGAAGATAATGTGCGCTAATAAGCAAGTACTTGTTCTTTAGATATAACTCATACTCATACGTTTAGACATTAGTTGAATAATATTTGTAAAATTAAAAGAAAAGAAAAAAATATTATCAAGTAACTTAGATATAGCAAAAGTACTGTAAATGCAATACTTCTCATTTTAGGTATCTCATGTTTGCTATTATAACAGAAACGTACATGATTACAATACATTCACACAATAGTAAGATAATATTAACAATATTAGGTACTTGCATTGCTTTTTGTTTACAACTCACAAAGTTAAAGCGTCAAAGTGTGCATTGAATCGAAAATCTAAAAGATACATAAATTGACGAATTATTATATATTTTTTTGTTTTTATTTCCTTAACTGAAGTTGAGAATAGGCGTAGTGACGTCACAACACAGTAGTAGTGCTCCTTACAGCAGCGCGGCGTGCTCGGGCGCCTGCAGCAGCGACGCCTGTTCCTGCAATGCCCTCATTACCCTCACTGCACTGTACTGCGCGTCGCATGCATACAGTGTAACATTTAACATGCATAAGAAGCTTCCTTCAAAGAGATCTTTTACACATGCATATGTTCGCGCCTACCGACGGAGACACAATCACACACAGTCTAGTGTAAATATAATGTATACAATGTACCTACTCGGGATGTTTGTAATAATTAAATTAGTTATTCTCAAAAGTATGTTATTAAAAAAATAAAACGAGCGTGTAAAGTCAAAAACAATTACACCATTAATAAGTAATACTCATATACGGCAAGCTAAAAAATTAAATACAAGTATTATTTGTAATATAATTATGTGCATTCATGAATGTGTATGTATGTTTTATGATTTATAAGCTAGAAAGTGAAAAAGATAGTACCATAACTATAAGACTACATTATATGTTATTGTACATGTGTGTGGGTATGTGTGTATTTGTGTGTGTGTGTCTACGCGTCAGCGGGCGCTAGTCGCGCGTACGACTGCAGGCGGGGCGGGTGCACCGCGTGCGTTACCTCGGGTGGCGCGTCCGCGGCGTCCGGCGCGTACATGCTGTCGTATATGGGGTTCGCGAAGTGGTTACCGTTCTGTAATACAAAAATATTTATTGTTATATAATATATAATACTAAGACTTACAGTGTGCGTTGTAGGTTCCCGCATTTAGCAGGTTAAGCAGATGGAATCTAGTGTTAAGGCAATGCGTTTCCCAAGCACCGCCTAATTTTCGAGACATTGCATGTTGAGCAGAAAAACTCAATGCCGCTCAACCAGACCAGCACACATATAATATATATGTAATATTTTTTCCTAGTGGAGATGAAACCCACAAACATCAGATTTACAGTCAATCCCACTGCGTTGTGTTTGTTTTTTTCACGCTTTATCCCTAGCGCGATAATCATAGAGAAAAGAGAGCCAAACGCTACGTTCTCTGCACGACTCCTTCGCCTCATTTAGTCAGCAATCCGCAATCAAAGTCATCAATGATCTACGAGGAGCCCTCGCTAACTTGACGTGAATTTCCAGTATTATCGATATTGTGTTCTCGAAATAAAGTTTTTGTTATATTATAATGATATTTTATATACTCACAGCTGCCGACCGTCCTCGTGCAGTGTGTCCGTGTGGCTGCGTGTGTGTGTGTGGCGTGTCGTTGTGTGTGTCGTCGTCTCCGAGGTACATAGGGTTGCTGATCTCCAGAGCATCGCCGCCGCCCTCCGAAAGACGCGCGTGGACGAACGCACCACTGGAATACACATTATTTATTTCATAAATGCAAATTATAAAGACTTGTATGCTAAACAGTAATAATATTTGTTACCTATTTTTCTCTTTATTTCAAAATAAGCAATATCTCCCAATTCCTTATAGTCTACTGCTCTATTATCTATATCTATATAGTCTACGGCTCTTGTGCTCAAAACCCTTACACGAACATATCTGTTCAAAGCTACAGCCCAGACCGACTCTGGGATATAGTAGATACTAGATACTCCCACGCCTATAGTCCGTTCCGTTGTTATATGTTTAATAATGGACCTCTTACTACTTTGATAGCTTTATATTAAGTATATATTGTGCCTATGAAGCTCATCATATTGAGTTCAGTTTATCTCAAATAAAGTAAAATGCATGCACTATTATATGCATAATATTAATAACATTTAAAATTTTAAAGCTAGACAGACAAGTCAATCTTACACCATTCCTATTCTTGCATCGGTTGTGAAAAAATAAGAAGCATAAGCCTTTAACTAATAAAATTATGTTGCGACATTTTTGTACAAGTTTCTTTAATTGAATTTGTCATTTATCCGTCCATTTATTGCAGAAGGCTATTTATTGCAAACTTCACTTTACACGTTTCGATGTAACCCACTGTACCTGCCGTCCAAGCTGACTTGTCTACTTAGATTGTGTCAATTGTCCTTTTTTAAGCACATGCCTTTGTAATACACATCTATTTCTAGATTCCATTTGACTACGGAAGCGAAGCCGCAGATAAAACCTAGTTTGTATATAAATACATACATACATTTGCTACGTTTTTTAAATTCAAATATAACAAAGGACAGCACGGACAAGGAAATACCGCGAGAAACTGATTTGTTGAGTGGTTTTTTTATAATTTCAAGGAAATTTTTAATTGTATATCTGACTAAGTGAAGATTGTTATTTATAATAAAATATAAAGTTAATTTTATTTAATAATTAACTATGTTAAGATTTTAATATGGTTTCCCCTTGTGTAAATACCTATATTGCATACCTAATTTTATGCAATTATAATAATTTTTAAAGTATTGTTTTTACTGTTGGCGTTTAGATTTTTTTTGACATTTAATTTGGAAATGAAATTAAATTTAATACAAAACATTTATGAATTATAAAAATATTTTTAACTTTAGTTTTTTTTATTTTTAAGAAAAAAATATTGTCTTTTTTACAATTTAGAAAGGATAAAAGTTTTTGTTCTATAAATAGCAACAATGGCATGTCGGTGTCTATACAAGAACAACCATGTAATTAAAAGATTGCAAAAAAATCAGGAAGTCATTGTGAGTGGAGCGCGAACTGCATCTACGTTTTATATTTCATTTTATATTATTTACAGACTATCAAAATAATTATATAGCCATAAAAGTTGAAGAATTTCAAGAGATAGGGATTTCAAATCTGGATAACTAAGTAGTTTAACAAATCATTAATTATTTTATGGGATTTCAGTATCATACTTGTAGATGTGTGAACATTTTAAAACATATAAAGCACGGTATAACATTTTTTTTGCATCTATTAGCCAATTAATTAATATCTTTCAAAAATAACCATAATTACTATACCTATTCTACAACTAGCAATTGCACTAAACAAAAGTAATAAGTTATAAGTAATTATAACACTCACTGTCGTCGTCTATGTACGAGGTACATGGCAGCCAGCAGTGCGGCGATCAACGCTGCCAACGCCGCCAGCCCTGCGCCCCACGCCGCGCCGCCCGCGCTCGCGCCCTCCGCGCCTCCTGCACCGCACTGCAGACCCTCCCCACACGCGCAGTACGGAGTGCCGGGCTCCGTCGGGTTATCTGTATATCAAACAAATTTAAAAATACCATCTAAGAATTCATAAAACCGATTTAAATGTTTTAACAAACTACACGCCATATCCTGTATATAGCAGGATAGACAAGGATTCAATTTCTTAGCTATTACGTGTTCATTGGTGGAACTCATTCCTAGAGCGTCGAACTCACAAGTGTCCACGTTTACAGTAAGATGTGTCGCTGCGCCACAATGGCCTCTACCGACTTCAATTTATATTAATTTGAAGTCAAATATTATATATGAAAAGTGGACTCAAGTAGAGGTCACACAATGTATCTTTTATTTGTACACTTTTTTTCACATATATGTGTAATAAACATACATATATGAAATGATTTACAACATTGAACTTTAACATTCAAAATTGCATAAAAACTTTGCAAGATATACAAGTAAACTTAAAATGTAATTTAGTCGTTCCACATAAAAAGTTTGGCCATATAAAATTGTAGGATAAGAACAATGAAAATATGCATATTATAATAATTGTAATACAAGTCATGACACTTACGTACTAATATTGTGTGAATTACTTTCATATTCTTTTAATATTACAATTTACAAATGTATAATAATAAAAAAAATGATCGAAAACACAAAAATTCTACGACAAAAGAATCAAAACAGCAATAGATAAATTGCAGTGTACTCACTAGATGGTCTCCACACGCAGACGGCAGGGGGCGCGCAGGCGCGCGCGAGGCACGCGTGGTCGTGGCCCACGTAGTGCCGGCAGCGTGGTCCGCCCCACGCGCCCGCGCACGCGCACGCGCCCTCGCTCGCGCCCGCGCCCGCCACGCAGCGACCGCCGTGCGCGCACGACCCCACGCACGAGCCCCATTCTGGAATTCATATAATGCTCATCAGCAAGACCTTTGAGAACACAGTATCAATGCTACTGGACGTGCGAAGAGCAGAGTTCGTCGCGTGTGTGAAGAGGTTAATGACAATGGACGAGGCGAAAGAGGTAGAGAGTAGTGTTTAGTGTCCCGTTAGGGATGAAGCTAAAAAAGAATTTGCCTGTACAAGGTGCTTGTTAAGTTTAGGAGATTACATAGTATACGACTTTGAACGACACCACCCACCACGCGCGCTCATGATTTTTTTTAAATCAATGTTAAAACCTATAATTACGGTTTTTAACTTGAAAGTTTTCCCTTACTTTAAGGGACGTGTTACAAAAAACACTTATTTAAAACACTAAGTTTTACACACGATCCGTCTATTTAGAAAATTAGCGTGTTTATAGCTACTCGTGTATTATGCTTATACTATAAATATCTTGCATCTTTCTATGGAGAAATCTTGTTCACATCCGGAGGAAGCTCAAACAAGTAGTAAAAGTAATTAAATAAAAATGATTTTAAACATCATAAATAATAGCATAAATTTAGGAAACAAATATAATAAAAAATAAAAATAAATTGTAACATATCTTGGTACACTTTATACTTAAGAAGCTTTAGCTTTTTAAAGTAACGAAGACCGATACAAAACGACGCAAGCATTTCTCATTTTCTGCGAACTTAACCGTTTTCCAATAGAGTTCTCATGTGATCATTTATACGAGACACGAGTGTGTAGCGCTCTATAGAGATTCCTATTACTTATTTATCTTCATTTTATACATGACATCGAGTAAAGCTGATAAATACAGAATAAATAAAATAGCTGAGCATTCAATTTTTACAACACTTATCTTTGACAAATAAATATTTCTTGGGTTTGTATAGGTCTATTGCATTTTTAGACCTCAGACTTTTCAATACAAGTGGACAGACGGATAGACAAAAGAAAACGCAAAAAACAATCACCCTATGAATAATGTATGTGTCAAATTTAAAAAGTACAACTCTATATATCGTGAGCGCCGTTGTATCGTACTACTGGCTACCTCATAAATTCTGCCTCACGTTCGACTGACGCGGCAATGTTTCACTGCCTAGATATTACACTCATATTTTTAACGATTTTGAACTTCAAAATTTCAATTTTGTGATAAATATAAATAAATAAAATGAATAATTTTCTACGCAAATAAGTAAAACAAATGTATGGGGCTACTAAGTAGAAGACGTAAGACCAACAATAGATAGTCCAATTCAAAGGGAACTTTCATATATTGCCTGCTTCTATTTAAGTTGCTACGAAAACATTTCAAATGTAAATAGAAAACTCAAAAGTTTCGGTTTTTAGTACTATTTTCATACCTAAGCAACATTTCTTTTTTGCTACTAATTTGACTTTTTAATAGTTATTTGTTTTTTTTTTCAGCTTTACGCTGTATCGCGCACGTAGCAGGTCCTAAAGCGATCCTAATGTTAAGACACTTCGTTCCCCAATTTCTCACGAATTCTAGAGAATGCCTCTAGATGCTCTAGAAGCGTATTGATACCAAAGCTATGAAAATATTAAATATTTTATTTCCTTTTGTGGGGATCGAACTCAAAACTAATAACGTTTGCCTGTTATTTTATTGTATAAATATTGATTTAGAAATCGTACATATAGAGCGACACCCGCCGCAATGAAAAGCTCCCTAATGTAAATGTGTCAAACACGTTAAGAGCTGCCACTTGCACTGACAGCGTGAGAACAGATAACGACTTTCACTCTTTCTGCCGCAATGCTACTTCAATAATAATTAATAACCATAAGTTGAAATGAGCGAATTCTAATAATGTCGGATATTAATTATTGTAAATATATTTTACCCGAATCCCACACAGTAGGGTAGGCAGAGGTAACCTAGTGTTAAGACACTCCGTTCTCTATTTTCCGCCGAATTGTGCAGGAATTGGCATTTGAGTGGTAGAACTAAACTAAACATTAGAAATTTCAACACAGCCAGTCACGTTTACAATTACCCTTAAAGGCCTTAAAGTAAAAAAAAACAATCTAAAAAGGCTAATCATCAAAGCTCATTATATAAAATGAATTTCATGACCAATAATTTCATTGAGTAGTATGTAAATGAGGGGCAAGTGTGCTCTCAGCCTCACGAGCGCGGGCCGGTTGCCGGGTTAGATAACGCGCTGGTCGCCGTGACGCAACCACCGTGTTGATATGTCATACTGTGACATATCATTGCCTTCAGCCAAGTTTCTATATCAACTAGTTATATATTGAGCCATACAATTGATGAGGAATTTAAGTAATTAAAGTTTCTAAATCGAAGCCTTCGCTATCAAAGTTTCGAACTAAAGTCAATTAGATGGAAACTAAAAGTACTATACATACGAGTATATCGTCTTTTGATACACACTTATATATATACACATTTTTATAGCTTCACACCGTATCCCGCACACAACACGGTAGGCAGAGGGAACCTAGTAAATATCTAACCTGTGCTTATTCAAAACGGTCATACAAAGGAAAACACCGAGAAAATGCCTGTTTGTTCAATAATTTTAATATAACAAGGCAAAATTGTTTTGATATTTATTTATAAATACTTTGGTCATTAAAATGTCACGGCTCGGTGAGCTCCAAAGAGACGTCACCACAAAAGTGCCTGATGACTCAGTGGCAGCGTCCACGCGCGACCCTGACCTCATTTTATTAAAGCTATAGTTTTATAATATATCTTTTAGCTATTAGCTAGCTTTATTAAAGCATTCGACAGTCGGTTTCAGGCGACGGGACGCGACGCTGCAGTAGTGCACTCATATTATGTAATTGCAATACAATTTGTATATCACATACACCTACTAGAGTTAGAACTATTATTAAAGCACTATAATATGAATTGTAAATAATCTAATACATGTATTTGTAAGCTTATCGTCGTTTAATATAAACCTATTGTTAATATAATATAAGGTCACCTTTTAATATCGTACAACGATCAATCAGGGAGCTTCAAAGGTCAACCAGTATCCTACCTAAATAAGCTTGTATAGAACTTTTAAGAGCTTATATTGCAAATAACGTGGCATCGAGAATACTAAAACTAGTAATAAAGTTAGTCGTAAAGTGCTCCGACTGCATCGCCCGTGCCGCCTCGCCACTGACCACTGACCACAGTAAAACAAAATTAAAACAAATAAAATATCGACTGTTGGACCTCCCCGGCAGTCGCCTTGACATATTGCACATCGCGAGTGTGAATATTGTACTAGATATATTCAGTACATTCTTTACTACTTTGCGGCTCACCGATAAACTTAATTCGAAAAAGTGTATGTAGTGCCTCTTAAATTCAGCTTTTACAATTTTTTTTATGAAATACAATATAATCATATAATTATATAAAAAAACAAGTTGCCGAAAGTACATGAGTATGTGAAACTTACATAATTTTCAAATCAAAACCAAAATTATGTAAGAGCAAAAATATTTAACATATCTTGTTTCCAAGCAAACCAGTTATATATATTTTACAACAATATTTAATTTTTAACTAAAGTACTTTTCTGCAACCGGCCCCAATGCAATACAGTTTAAACATCTAGTTAAAATAAACTAATAAACAATTGAAAACTCACGATAGTCCCTTCGTACTCTTCGCCCCATTTAATCTAAATATTCACAATTATCTTATAATACAATGTACACTCAGTTACTATAGCCACTGAACATTTTCCCGCACCGTCTCACATAGTGTCAGTAGTACAGTGTCTCGAGTAGTGCCCGTGCGTGCGTAGTGCCGCAGCGCGCGCTCGCCACTGACGTAAGATGCACGCTGCGACCGACGACATGCCGGCCACCACTGTACAGAGTACGGGGACTAAGTATATATAATAAATCATATTTTTGATGTCCGTTTGAATATCATCTTCAGCAGACACCAGCGAATCTACTGACCAGACAATTTGCTTGTGGTTGCTGGTACCGAGGCCAAAAACGAGGCGACGAGTATTGTGATAAACTTCTTCTCACGAAAGTTATGAATTTACTTATATTAGCTAAGAATGAACATTATATTATATATTTTTTTCAAAAATGGGACAATTTAATTTAAACTTAAATTACCAATGATCCAAATGTACCTAGGTATATTTAATTTAAACTTCTTCGTTGTTTTTAACGAAGTTACGTGAACTTTCTGAAGCTCCTAGTACTCCGTACCTACACGTGACACGGTGGTGCCGGTGCCTCATCCCCAATGCCTATCCACCGCCCACAACTAGATTAATAATTCTCATCGTGCGCTCTCATCAACTATTTCCGACCGACTTTCCACTGGAAATGCTTAACGTTGTTCCGGAAACATAATAGGAAAACTTCGCCAGCTTGCATTCTGCACTAGTCATACCTAAATATAGAGTACTGTAATTAAACACATCATTTATTCTTATAAGAGAACCAAAGATTAAATAGGTACTAACTTTAATAAACTTTACATTCATTCTGATAAAACAAAAGCGAAGTCGAGTGAAAACTTTTATAATACAAACTAACAAAGACAAAGTCTCGTGAAATGCTGTCGTGAGAAACATCCTCACAAAGTATCTCGGGGAAATCACAAACAATGGGAGGTTTACGAAGAATTTTAGTAATCTAATTAGCGATTATAATTTAGTGATGAAATTGATAGCAATTACACTGGCTTTATAGCGTGTATCGTGTGTTGTCACCGCGTGTGGTCGTCGCCCGCAACGTGCACGTGCGATGCTCAACGCATACGCATATATAAAGAGCATATATACGCATTTTTAAAGAGCCAAATATGTCTGTTATAAATAATAAAAAAATATAATAATGAAAATCTGTTTTTTTTTTCAGCTTCACTCTGTATCCCGCATGTAACAGGGTATGCAGAGGGAGCCTAGTCACACTTCAGTTCTCACTTTCCACCGAATTCTGGAGACGATGCGTGGCGGATCTCAACGCTGCCTTTACAGTGACACGTTTGCGCCACGACTGGCCCCTATATTATTAATTATGAATTAATTATGAATTAATTAATTATGAATTAATAATATTGTTTTACAATTATTAAAAGAAGCATATCACTCGTCATAATTTCCACTTTCCGCCAGTTTTAGTCTGCTAACTACATATGCAGTGTTGCATATTATGTGGTAGTTGGCAAACTAGGTGGTGATAACAAAAAACTATCAAACTTTGAATTATTCAACTTTAGTTAAAATTCAGATTTAATGCTATTTGCTAATTGCTTTGAAAATGTGCAATTTGTAATGCGATTTAGTCTCATATAATTGCACAAATAATAATGACCATGACTTTTTACAATAAAATGATCGTATATTCGTTGATTCTGTGTTGTGGTAAGATTGGACTATTGACAAGGGATTTACCTGCGCGTATAATTTACAAAAAACAAGCTATATCATATTTTTCCTTGTAGAGCCACACGGTGCAACCTTGAAACACTTAGAAATTTGATAATCGGTAATTATAATAATAATTATTATTATTATTTAATTAATAATTATTAATAATTTAAATGATTTTATTTATATTTTTATATGAATGAAATAAAATCAAATATGAAGTTTTCAGTCCAAAGTCGCAGTCAAAGTTTTTAGTGAAAATTAACAAGAATTTAAAATATTTGTACTACCTATACTAATTCCCACTTATTGACGTAAAACGTAAAATTGCGCTTTTTCTTGTTTCTATAGGATTTTTTTGAAAAACCTCTTTTAGTACTCCCCTATACTCCCCAAGCAAAATATTTGACAAATAAAAATACACAATTACCCATCAAGTAAAGAAACAATCAAGGTTTATTTGAAAACCCATTAGCATGATTTTAACTTGACATTTCTTAATAATTGAATATAAGGAAAATGTAGGTGAAAAACCACGCGGATGCTGAGAGCCTTATATGATCCGTCGCATCTGTGACGTCAGTTGGTAGGTGCGAGACCAGTAGGCAATACGTAAATACTAAAATACACAGTAAAATTATTTTGCCAATAACCGACCTAGTCTTACAAAATAAAAAAAAACTTCTTTTTCAAACTTAATCTATTTTTTGTTATATTTCAAATCAAATTTATATATTTAAAATCTTAAATTAAACCAATCTGGTAAAACAGAGCGCGGAGTTAAATTTCGTTACTCAATACGCAATGTCTTCAATTTGAAAGGAAAGCGGATAATAAAATCACTTAACCCCAGGTTCTCTCTGCTCTGCTAGGATATGCACTACAAGCCTATGTGCGGCAGACATGTGATGCAAGAGAGCTACAAGTAAAAAAATGAAGCACCTAATGCTATCATTCGTATGTGTCGAGATCATCTAATGATCATTTTCCTACCAAAGTTCGGCAGCAACAGAAAACCCAGATTAAATGTGTCGAGCGAGGCTTTAAACTGGTACAGTGTACGCAAACAGCGGGGAAGGCCCGCGGCCACTCCACCTAATATCAACTTGACATTGTTAGCGAGAGGCTTTACCGCGACCCTCCCCTACCCTCCACCCGCGCCGTGACTCACGCGCCGGTGGACAGTGTAAATAATTAACAAATAAACATTTCTGTATACATCCTATTGCTCTTTTGCTTTCTTTATATATTAAAATGGTCATTAACATAATAATATTGAAAAGTAAACAAGACATACTCGTTATTGTTCATGTATTGCAAGTGTATTTTTACACAAAATCGGCTCCGTGACAAAGTTCCTTATTTACTTTTATTAATATAAAAATAAAATTTACAGATGATATTTAAATTAAAAGCTCGTTTATATTTGTAAACCATTTAAAATCATTTTAACATCAAGGCCTTATATAAACTATTTTTATTTTTGTAACAACCCACGATGCGTTCTTCGATTATATATATCTACTTTAAGATTTATTATAAAAAAAATATGACATTTATCCTCATCATGTTACAGCAAGGTCGTATAGAAGTTTAATAGTATAGTATTTATACTTTATACAAGTAACCACTTCGTACAAGGCGGGTCGAGTACCGAGCGAGGCTCTACGTAGAGCTGGTGCAGAACGGAGGCAGACGCTCTGACCTCGTTGCGGTCAACACGCGATCTCGCTGATATGTAATCTTAAATTAGGTATTTATGCTAATTTATATAATTATCCACATAAGCATAAATCTTGCAATCACTATTTGCATTATAAAGTAGAGACAGCTCGAGTAATTCTTGGGAAAATAAAAGCAGTAATTATTTTAATAAAATAGAAGACAATGTTTGTATATATGTATGTATATGTGTGTGTTTGATACCGGCATAATATCTCATCACTCTGTTTTCTCCACTTCCCATCTGCAGAGTAGCGGACTTAATAATGACACTAATCACTGTATTTTGAGGTAATTAAGAGAAAAATATAAATTATTTCTCTTCCTCGAATGTGGAATCAAACCCACAACGTCACACGCGTGTGCTCCTGCGCCATGACAGGCCTCGAAAATTAAAAAATAATGATAAAAGAAATATTCAAGAATAGGAAGTATTCAGTATAATAAGAAAATTTAGATAGAGAGAATAGAGAAGAAAAAATTCTATTTCATTTAAGGCAAGCAACTATTCTATTTATACTTCAAAGAATATTTAAAGTTCACTGCAAAAATTCTATTAAAGAAAATATGTTTAACACAAATAGCAGAAATATTGTCGCGGGAGGGAAAGAGAAGGAATAATGAGTGTAGGAAGAAGAGAGAGGACTGCAATTGGCGCGGGAAATGGAAACTAAAAGACGGAAGCATTGCGGCGTTTGTGTGTGAATACCGGCGTTATGAGAGGAGCGAAGTATTGAACTGTCGCCGTTGCTACATATTATTTTCTCGTTATGATATATCATTATTGTTATGTCAACCGGAAAGGTAAGAAGACAGTGACTAGATATTAAATAATAAAACAACATACCAAAGTGTAAAAAGTTAAATCACATTAAACCACAGTTAATTATTATTAAATAACAATAAGATAAAAACGCCTTTACAATAAACGCGTCGGTATGATTCCCATTTGGGAGAATCATTTTCATTTCATCGCTCTTGTAACAAGACACATCGCGACGTTAAGTTCCACCACTTCACTCAACAAACGAAAATTGGATGGAATGTGAGGAACGGTGTGCCTTAACATAAGGTTCCCTCTTACCACGCAATACCGTGAAGTTTAAAAAGTAGTAAAATATCATCGCTTTCATCGCGTGTACACTGTGTGTATAGGGTAAGGTCAAGGTCGCCGCGCCCCACCTACACTCATGTGGATACGCGGGAAACGATCAACGATCCACAATCGACGATTGTACCGAATATATATAGTTGCGGTTTATTTATAAAAATACATCACATATTTAGTTGTACAAAATACTTTTTTATCTAATATATGAAGCGATTGAAATAAAACAAACCCTAAATATTAAGGGAAGTTTGTCAAAATACAATAGTGACACTACTGCATTAACATCAGTTAAGCAATTTCTGTGAAATCTGAAATGTGAAAATGAAAATGTTTTGGGTTCCATTACATTGTTAAAAGTCCCAAAATCAAATTTTCTCATATGTGTTCTATGTAAAAACAACGAAAGAAAAATAAATGATTATGAAAATTTAAATAATCGAATAAATATAATTCGTATAATATATTATACCACCAACTAGTTATTAATCTGCTCATTTATTTTTATAAATGTATTTAAACGTTATATAGACTAGACATCAAAAACACAACGTATAAAGTCAAAGTTACACGTAAAGAACATTTAAATTTTAAAATACAAAAAAGTTTCGCTAGCTTAATAATTCAAATACAAAATATTATTTATTCAAATAGACTTTTCAAACGTCATTTGAGCATGTCGCTACACCGGTTGAAAACTTTAAAAATATATTTATTTAGCTCTGGTCTTTTCCCATTCCCATAATGCTGTATGTACACTCACCTGCAGGCTTATTGTCGTCGTCGCGCGGCGCGGTCAGCTCGCACCGCGCGCCGTGCCAGCCCACCGCGCACGTACACTTCGCACCGCTCGCCTTCACCGAGCACGTACCCTATAGCACACGCGACCATGTATCACATACGCAAAAACATAACTAAGTGCTTCCAACAGTGTTGTAGCTAGGCATGGACAAGCATTAAAAGATATACATCTTTATTAAAGAATGTTAGCAAAAGTAGAAGGGTGAAAATTTAGAAAACTTTTAGGTGATATGTAAGGTAAATAAGCACTTTTTCCAAATTAGTATGTTTTTAAAATATGTATTTCCATTGGAAGCATAATTTAATTTATGAAACTCCGCCCACATGTAGATAGATTCAAGCCACGCCACAGGCTCCCAGAGTACTTATCTTACATTACACTACACTGGAAGGAAGCATGGAAAAACAGGCAGGAAGCTACTTACCCCGTTAAGGCAGTAATAGCGACAGGAGGCCGCGGCGCGCGCGCGGCACTCCGCGCCCTCCGCAGCCGGCAAGCACTCCATGCAGTTTATTCCTGTGTAACATTTATCATAAAATAAAGAAATAGTAAATATTTTTTCAACATCCTTACCCTTTACTTTTATAGACATAACCTAGTAATAGGACACTTCCTTTTTTGCTCGAGAAGATTACAGTATGTAGGGTGGATTCTAGGACACCTGGATTTTAGACATATCATGTCGAGTGGCGGAATTTAACGCTGCGCTTTGTCGCATTAGAGTGGGAAAATAATTATGTCTCCAAGGAAGTGAACTCAATAGCGGGGCCGTTCTACTGGGCCACTTTATAACATATGTAATTATTTATTACTTAAATATAACGTTTTTATAAGTGTTTAATTTACTTACCGGTGTGCCCATTAGCACACACGCACTCTACGCGGTCCGAGAGACGGTGACACACCGTGTTATTTACACACCGCGCGCACTCTGATTTTGAATCTCCAGCGTTGATGCTGGTAGTAGTAGTGGTGGTGGTAGTGGTAGTGGTAAAGTTTGTAGTGGTGGTGGACATCGCAATGCCAGTGGTAGCGGTGGGTGTGGTCACGTTCTTCTCGTCTAGTTTGATCTCGCAGCGCTCGCCGGTATACCGCGGGTAACATGTACACTACACGCTCAGATAAGTTAAAGTAGGGTAAGCAGGCGGAGTGGGGAACGGAAGTGTCTTAACACTAGATTCCCAGGAACCTAGTGTGAAGACACTTCCGTTCCCAACTTTCCACCAAATTTTAGAAGTATTGCGTTCTGAGTAGCGGAACTTAACGCCGCGGTCCTCTTGTCACCAGAGCAAGGAAATGAAAATATTAAATATTTAATTTCTTCGATTGGTAATCGAACCCGGAACCCGTTGCGTTTACAGTCACACACTTGTGCCTCTGCGCCACGACTGGCCTCAGATATGTTATATTCAACAGATAATAACATATCATATGAATTTACTATTTAGTTTAAAAATAATATTAGTAGCTTTAATATAATTTTAGCCCTCCTATTTAATGCAATCTATATTTCTTCACGTACAGCGTGTCCTCCATATGTATCGAGAATCTAATATTCATGACTTGCCGTCCAATTTTCCAGCGTGTTGAGTGGTAGAACTCAATCGCAAAACGCACTTAGTCTTGTTACCAGCGCGAAGAATTAATTAATCCACAGAGGGGGAATTAAACCCGCAATAATTGCTTTTACAGCCGGACAATATCAATGTGCCAGGATTACGACAAATAATACGTACGTCTTATTTAGAATAAATAGTGTAATGTTGTACCTTGAGCGGAAGCAAATCCGCGTCACCGACGTGCCCGTGGTCGGTGGTATTGGTGGTGGCGAGGTGGCACCGGCCACGGTGGTGGCAGTGCGTGGCACAGCGGTAGTGCTCGCAGCGCGCGCCCGCGTACTCGCCCGGGCACGCGCACGCGCCCGCTACGCACGTACCGGCGCCGCACGACCACGCGCACGTGCTCGAGGTGCTCGCCCCCGCTCCCGCGATCCCACCCGCGTCCTCTATCACCGGCGATATGACGCATTCTAGCTTCTCCTGATACATACATATTATATACAAAAAAATTATACTAAGCTCTATGTATGTTATAGTATCATTTTGAGAAATATAAAATTTTAGTAAAACAAAAATCTTATTTTAACAAACAATATAAACCATATGTCAATACAATATTGTAACAAATATGATCCATGATTATACTGACATTATTGACGGTTGTTGGATCTATTCCCTTGGAGTTGGAGTCAACTTGACTTGGTCGAAAACAGGTATTAAGTTATTATAGCTGTAATATATTTAGATGAATGTAAAACGGTTATTCTGAAGAAGTTCCAGTTTTAAAATTTAACAAGTAATTACGTACATCGTGGCGATCGTCGGAGGGCACGAGACCGTCGGGGCAGCGACACGAGAGCCCGCCCGCGCCGCGCAGGCACAACGCACTCGCGTGACACGCATGCTGTGCCGCGCAAGGGTCCGACACTACGGGACAAAAACATTAGTAATTCTAATTATTTGTTATTTTTATATGACTAAATAACTATATAACCAAAATTCACATTTTTATTTTTATTAAACATTTAAATGTATATTAGCAGTGAAAGCTTATTTTGAAACATTTAATGTACACAAGCATAATGTAGGTATAGCACTAACTATCCGTCAGGAACAAGAAGAGCGCAGGATGCAAAATCGCTACAGCTGACACGGACATGCGCTGCCTGGGCGGGGGCGGCGCGTGGAGCGGCGAGGGGGAGGCAGGGATGAGGGGCGCACGCGGTCTGCGCGGTAGGGGCAGCAGGCCGCGCGCCGTCGCACACCACACCCACTCCTCCCACACCGCCATGCGCAAACACGCACGTGAGTTCACGCGCTGCCACTCCGAGCCCTCTGCCAAATAGTATATTAGTTAGTACATGTCGGTCGAAGTACAATGGTCTCTCTGGTAGTGGTCGGGCGCGTACCCTTGTTCGGCGGCAGGTGGGGCGCGGGCGATGACGACGCGTCGTGGCGAAACAGCAAGTGTGTGGCGCGGTCGGCACCGTCAAGCGCGACACTGTGCAGCGCGCCGTAGTAGGCATCGAGCACATAGAGGCGCGCGGCCGGCGCGTGCAGCGCCAGCGCCGTGCTGCGCCGCGCACGCGCCCGCACCACCCAGCGGGCTTCACTGCCATCCAAATGTGCGCGCATCACGCCGCCCTGCGCGCCCCGCTCCGACCAGAAGATTTCGCTGCATACAAAGTGTTTTTGTCAGCACCACTTTAAATAAAACCACAGATTTAAGTACCTACTCTATAAAAGCTTTATACAATTTTTTAAAAAATCGTATAACTAACAAAGTTATTTTTTTTGAACAAAATGACATTGATGAAAGAAAAGAAGAGAGGACAGAATGCAATGTCAGTGTGAATGGTAAGACATTAGAACAAGTGAATGAGGTGGAATACTTCGGAAGTATGTGGTAAGATGGAAAATGCGAGATGGATGTGAAAAGGCGTATTTCTGCCGGTAACAGGGTTAACGGAGCCTTAGCTGCATTGATGAGACTTCGAAACGTCAGCACAGCTGCACGTTTAGCCGTACACAAGGCAGTATTGGTACCGACGTTGTTATATGGCAGCGGTACGTGGGTATTACAGAAGAAGAATGGAAGAAAGATTAATGCCGTCGAGATGCGATCTCTTCGTACGATATGCGGAGTCAGCTTAGCTGATCGAATCTGCAATGAAGAGATACACAGAATGGCAGGGACTAGCGAGGATGAAGAAGAGCGTGCGTGGTTTTGGCACGTCGAACGAATGAGTGATGAAAGAATGGCAAAAAGATGTATAAAAGGTATGGGAAAACATCGTGTAACAAAAAAATCCTACGTCTAAACTGTTCCTCCACAGTTATTACACAAGATACCTCTATATTTTTTTCGAATTATATAGTAATACTAGTGGACCCGAACGCGGCTACGCCTGCTTGAACTATAAGAATATTTTCGCGTCGGTCATACTCATACTATGCCGCCCGAAGGCTAGGTCATTTCGATTCAGTAACATCTCCTTAATTATTTATTAGAATGTTATACAGTAAACTATAATTTCAATCTAGATAAAATGTTAAAAGTGACTATTATATTTATTTTCATAAGGATGAATATTAAAATGTCGCGGTAATGGTTGCGTAGCGACGCGACGGTTGTTATTAACATGGCAGGAAATTGCATGTTAAATTAGAAAATATATTAGTATATATGTGTAATGAAATGTTATATAGCCTATAGCACTTCTGAAGATTGCAGCTTTCATACAAAACAAAAACAAAGTAAATCGGACTAGTAGATCCAGAGATCTTAGCGTTCAAACAAACAAACAAACAAACTCTTCCGCTTTATTATATTAGTATAGATATCGAATCTACTTATATGAGTGTAAAGTACCTCCAGAATTATCTAGGATTTTTTGTCTTCCCAGAAATTCCAATTGCCTCTCTAAAATAATGAAGGATTGATTAATATTACCCGGTTTGTATAGATATGATGACATCGTCGGGCTCGGCGCCACGCTGCCTCCACAGCGTGACGCGGCGGCGGCCATCCAGCGCCGCAACGTGCAGCGCGCCCTCCACGCCGCCGCCTGGCGCGCCTATCGACACGCTCGTCCAATACACGCGCTCCGACACCGGGTCCACGGCCACGCCGCGCACTTCCCCGCCGTCCGTCCCTTCCAGCAACGTCTCTGCCTGCGCGAGGTCGAGGCGCGCGGCGGGCAGCGGCGGTATCGCGGGCAGCAGCTCGGCGGGGCGCTTGGCGGCCGCACGCGGCGGCAGGCGCAGGCGGCGCAGACGGCCGCGCGAGTCTCCCCACCATGCCCACCAGGCGCCGCCTGCGGGCGCGGCGCACACGCACGTGATGTCGGCGACCTCACCGTCCACGGCGCTCTCGGGCGCGGGCGGCGCGTCGTGGTCGTGTTTGTGCAGCTCGCGCAGGCGCAGGACGCCGCGCGTGGCCAGCAGCACGAGCGCAGCGTCACCGGCGGCAGCGCAGGCGGGCGCGCCGTCGGGTAGCGCGTGCTGGCGGTAGCCGGGCTCACACTTGCAGGTATGGTTGTGTGCGTGCTTGGGCAGGCAGCGCTGCGGGCACGTACGCCAGTTGCAGCCGCCCGTCGCCTCTGTGGTTACGACTGCTCGCGTTAGTCACATCACTAGCCATCGTCTACTTACGCATCATCATTATAAATTCTAACTCGTTCACGGTCAAATAAGTAAATATCACTTGTTCTGATTGCATAGATGTTTAGTAAATTAAATAAGATCATTTATTTTTAGCTACAAACAAGTGTAATTTGATGTAAAATTAACAAGTACAGTACCAGGCTCACAGGAGGTGGTGAGAGGTGCGCAGCGTCCGTCGCCGCACAGCTGTTCGTCGGGCGTGCACGCGGAGTCTGCTCGGTTGCGGCTGAGGCTGCCTGTCAGTCAATCAAACAATCAATTGAATGAATCGTAAAGAGGGTAAATTATTATTATGTTGAAATTTCAAAACTTGCGTAAAATACCAAACAATAATAGATGTAAGATTCATACATATTAAGGGATTTTCATCGCTGGAATCTGAGCAATCATCGAAACCATCACACATCAATTGTGGTGGTATGCACGTGTTATCACCGCATCTGCAATAATTATTTTTCTATTATTTTATATCTTAAATATATTTGTAAGATTTATTTTTGGAATAAAGTAAAATATTTTGTTTTGAAAATACCTGATCATTGGAGGCGGGCACGCAGTGTGTGCGCAGAGCGCAGGAGCCTCATCGGGTGGATCGTTGCAGTCGGCGCGCGCGTCGCAACGCCAAGCCGCCGGCGCGCACCTGCTGCCGCAGCGCAGGCGCGCACCGCAATGCATGTCGGGGGCGGCGGCAGGCAGCACAGGAGTGACGGGTGCGGGCGTGGTCGGCGGCGCACACTGCGCCTCGTCTGACCCATCTTCGCAGTCCACCTCACCGTCGCACCACCACTCGCTGCGGACAGAGGGCGGCGGTCAGGAGGTGGAGGTCAGGGACGGTGCTAAGACAGGCACTAACACTATACTCACCCGCGTAGGCACTCGCCGGAGAGCTCGCACAGGCGCTGGGGCGGTTGGCAGGCGGCGGCACACCCACGCTCGTCCTCGCCGCCCGCGCACTCTGCGGCGCCGGAGCAACGCAGAGCGGCAGGCAAGCACTCGCCGTTGTCGCAGCGGAACTCGGATTCGGAGCAGGCGCGCGGCGCACAACCCCGCTCATCCTCGCCGCCTGCGCAGTCCTCCTCGAAGTCGCAGCGCCAGCGGCCCGGCACACAGCGGCCGTCAGCGCAGCGGAAGTATGTGGGATCGCAGGGAGCGCGCGCGTCACAGGCGGCCTCGTCCTCGCGCCCGGGACAGTCGGGTTCGCCGTCGCAAAGCCAGTCGCGCGGCAGGCAGCGGCCCGAGGCGCAGCGGAATTCTCCGGGCAGGCAGGAGCGGTTTGCGCAGTGCGCTCCCTCGTCGGAACCGTCGGCGCAGTCTGCGTCGGCGTCGCACAGCCACACACGCGGCACGCAGGCAGCGCCGCAGCGGTGATGCGCGGGCGCGCAGGTGGGCGGCGGGCAGGCGCGCTCGTCGTCGCCGGCGGGGCAGTCTGGCGCGCCGTCGCAGCGGGCGGCGAGGGGCACGCATCGCGCAGGGGCGGGCGGCGCAGGCGCGCACTTCCACTGCGAGGCGAGGCAGGTGAAGCGGTCACAGTCGCGCTCGTCGTCGCCGGCAGCGCAATGGCGCGCGCCGTCGCAGATGTGCGCGGGGTGCAGGCAGCGGCCGTCGGCGCACTGGAACTGTCCGGGCGCACAGCGGAAGGGCGGGCAGGTGGCGGGCTCGTCGGAGGCGTCGCCACAGTCGTCCTGCGTGTCGCAGCGCCACCAGAAGGGAATGCACTTGAGGGAAGAGGCGCACACGAAGTGCGCGGAGGTGCAGTTAGCGCGGCAGGAGCGGCCGTCGGACTCCAGCGCGAAGTGCTCTGGGCAGGCACAGCGCGCTCCAGCGCCACCCCCGCGCTCCGTCTCCGGCGTCAACAGACAGAGCCCCGAGCAGTTGAGCGCCTCGCACAGCGCCGTCAACTCTACGACAACATCCACATTGTCATAATAAACAACACATCAAAAAGCAGTTATTATTATTACGATTATGAGGTACTCACTGGGCATAGGCGGTTGACGCGCAGGGTGCAGCACCCGTAGGTCCATGGGTTTGTGCACGGTGTGAACCTCGGTGCGACAACGATACGCGCCGCCGCTCGACAGCGGAACCACCTCTGACACCTTATATACATTTAAATTATTTTTTCAGTAATTAAGCCTTACAAAAGTCAATGTTAATGTTATATCTAATACGTTGACTGACAACGCGGTCAGTGCTGACCGACAGCATACTATCCCTGCACGCCAAGCAAAAATCACAGTTCTATCCAAATTCAAAGAAAATATTTTGACATGAATACATTTATTCATTTGCTATCATATGGGGGCATTGATTTCTCTAAGTCTTTTTAATTTTTTTCAAAAACCAACTTAATTTGGAGTTATTAGTGGGCCTTTGGGTTCATGAAGGGCTTTTAGTTTGATACGAGCATGTATGAATTAATCGAAAATTCTCGGAAACCGCGGTCAGCACTGACCGACATGGCCTGAACGGGAAGATGCAGATTTTTCCTTGGCGTTGAACGTGTTAAGAAGAAAACTTATATTAAACGTTTGGTTATTTTCATGCCTTTTTCAAGGAAGAGAGTACTTAGAATTAACACATTTTTTTGCTTGTCTAATTTTATTAGTATTTATTTTAAATGAAAAGATATTTATTTTCCTATTAAAATTTTAAAGATTGTTAAAAAAACTATTTCTTATAATCCACAACGTCACAATAAAAAGGGACATACGTTAAAGTGAGGGTCGGGCACGCGACGGCACGAGTCCACGGCGCGCGTCTCCCAGTCCGTCCAGTACACGCGACCCTCCCACAGCGCCAGCGCGAACACATGGTGCAGCCGCAGCCACGGCATGCGCTCGCGCGAGAACAGCACGCGCACGTGGCCGCCGTCCAGGTCCGCCGCGGCGATGTAGTCCTCGCGCGCGTCCGCGAAGTACAGCTCACCCGACGCCGGCGACAGCGCCAGCGCGTTGGGCCAGCCCAGTCCCGCTAGCAGCACGCGCCGCGCGCTGCCGTCCATGCCGGCGCGGCCGATGTGCGCCGCCGCACCCCAGTCTGACCAGTACAGCAGACCGGCGGCCGGCAGCAGCGCCAGCGCGCGCGGTTCACCCAGCCCGCCGCGCACAAGCACGCGCCGATGCCGCCCGTCCAGGCGCGCCACCTCCACCGTGTCCGTGCCCTTGTCACACCAGTACACGTTGCCGCCCACCCAGTCCACGGCCAGCCCGTCGGGGTTCTGCAGCGTAGCGCCGGCCACGAGGCGCGCCGTGTCGCCCTCATCCCGGCACTGGCGCCGGATGGACGAGCCGAGGCGCGTGACGTCGCTCCACAGCAAGCAGCCGCGTTCCCACAGCGCGTCAAGTGCCACCGCGTTGGTGAGGTTGTGCACAAGCAGCGACGTGGCGGGCTCCGCGGCGTCCCCGGCCTCCCCGCGCAGTACCGTGCGGCGGATGTAGTAGCGATTCGTGAATATCAGTGATGCGTTCACGGCTATTTAGATCATTTTATTTATTAAAATATTGAATTACGCAGTATCGTTCGTTTTAAATAATTGTTATAGCCAAATTGAAAATAAAAAAAATATAATATATCATAAATAAACTTTCACAATTATAATATACTAGTGGACCCGGACGCGGCTACGTCTGCTTAAACTATAATAAGAATATTTATTACGAGGGGCATTCAAAAAGTAAGTTTCGCTGGTCTGGTATTTTTAATGAGCACCATGTAGCGGGCTCACACTGAACATAGTGTCAGTTCTGGGTCTGCTGGTAAGATCGGCACCGATATTGATGACCAAAAATAGTTTTTTTAGCAGTCTAAGCTTGACAACAATGGAGGTACCATTGGAATGTGTCCAATATTGAATTGCGTGCAGTTATTCCATTTTTTACTGCTAAAGGACTAAATGGAAAGGATATTCATAGTAAATTAGTGGAAGTTTACGGTGACAACTGTATGAGTGTTCAAATGTGCGACGATGGCGTACGATGAACAGCGAGCAGGACAGCCAAAAACAGCCACTACGGACAAAGCTATCGATGCTGTTAAAAAAATCATTCAAGATGACAGACGACTGACTATTGATGATATTCTTGAATTGATGCCTTCTGATATGAGATTTGCCGAACTTCAATCTTTACAATCTTGAAAGATAAACTGGGTTACCGCAAAGTGTGTGCAAAACAGGACACATCTTTTTTAAGGAAGGTTTGCTTAAACTTCAACACAGACATAAAAAATGTATCCAAGTCGAAGGCGACTATGTAGAAAAATAGTTTATGTTTCAAATAATAAATAAATATGCGTTTTTTAACCTAAAAATTGTTTTTAACATCATTTAAAAAATAGGGAAACTTACTTTTTGAATGCCCCTCGTAAATATATTCATGAAATTATTTTTAATTAGTAACCAAATATAAGCTTAAATAATCAAAAGAATAATAAGTAGAGATATATTATTAGAAAAAAATATCCGAGTTATTGAAATGAACCAACAAAAGGAGTAAAAGTAACTAAAGGATAGGTATTCTTAATATTAGAAAAAATATCTAAAGTTTCCGTGCGTGCATACATAAATATCGACTCTATGAAATAACTATATTAAATATATATAATATAATATTCTATATTAAATAGGTTAATTTTTGCGAGCAATATCAAATAAAATAAGAAGACAACCAAAGTGTAGTTTAAATTAATTATAAACAGCAAATAATTACATAAAAATTAACAATAGTTCGAAAATGTATGAAAATTTATAAAACCGTCAACGTCATCTGCCCGTTCGCGTCGGTCATACTGTGCCGCCCGTAGGCTAGGTCATTTCGAATCAGTGACATCTCCTTAATTATTTATTAGAATGTTATACAGTAAACTATAATTTCAATCTGGATAAAATGCTAAAAGTGACTATTATATATATTTCATAAGGATGAATATCAAAATGTCGCGGTAACGGTCGCGTAGCAACGCAACGGTTGTTATTAACATGGCAGAATAAATTGCATGTCAAATTAGAAAGTACTTTAAAATATATTAGTATATATGTGTAATGTAATGTTATATAGTATATAGCACTTCTGAAGAATTCGGCTTTCATACAAAACAAAAACAAAGTAAATCGGACCGGTAGATCCAGAGATCTTAGCGTTCAAACAAACAAACTCTTCTGCTTTATTATATTAGTATAGAAGTAGGACTAATAAGTAAATAATTCTTTTTTACAATATTATATATACGTACATGATATCGGCGCGCAACTCGAGCGATCTTCTAGTAATCTATATCCTTCCGCGCACGAACAGACGTAACTACCTAAAGTATTTCTGAAAAAATATATTGTTGGTAATATTATATTCATAGCAATGCGACACAAGTGGGCGGAATTATCCGTATTCGCATTTATGATGGCGGACATTTATGCAGATACAGATGTAGTTCAGGTTGCGATGAAGGATGTGAAGCGGGCCAGTATGGCTCATTGGCCAAGAATGAATTATACAGGATAACACACTTTCAATGAAGAGATACAACGAATATGAACTTTCTAAAATCCGCATTATATCTGGTTAGAAGTAAAGCGGTCACCTGCAGTGGTGTTCACAGGGATGGTCTTCCTGGCACTCGTCGACGTCGCGGCAGGCGGTGCCAACGCGCCGCCAGCCCGTGCGGCACCAGCATGCGCGCCCCACCGGCAGGTCCAAGCACGCGTGCGCACACTCGCCGTTGTGCACCAAGCACTCATCAATATCTGCACGCCAGGGGGCACGTATATCAGTCATGTAACGAAAATTTATATCCGCATCGATATTTTTAAAAGCTTTTATTTAACTTGCAATGTATGTATGTTACAAACATACGCTTGTGCTTCTGCACCACGGCGGCCGTAATTTATGTTTATCATTTGTTATTAAAAGATTTTTAAAAAATATATATTTACCAAAAAAATATAAATATATATTTACCAAATAAATTTAAGAGAAAAAACTATAATTAATGCGAGGGATGAGGGTTGCAACAGTACATACTGCAGTGCGATTCGTCGGAGTAGTCCCCGCAGTTGTCGACGCCGTCGCAGAGCGCGGCGGGCGGTACGCACACGCCGTTGCGGCAGCGCCACGAGCCGCGCGCGCATCTCCCCGCCGCCGCTCCCGCGGCGTCCGTTGCCGTCAACCCGAATGCAGATGAGTACGACGCTGCACCGACAAAGAACTACATAAAATATTTGATTATCTTTATATTTTTACCTCGATATTTATATCTGTCATGTTTGCCTACATGGAACACATGAACTTGCAAGCGGGTAAATGGCATTAAAGCGTTAATAAAGCCTATGGGGATTTGCTAAACTTTGACAAGCACGATAACGAATGAATATAAATAATATTAGATATTAAAATGAAATAAATAGTAATTAACAGCGTGCAGTATACCGCACAGCAGCGGGTCCTCGTCGGAGCCGGCGCCGCGACCACCGCCGTCCGTGCAGTGGTCGCGCCCGTCACACACCAATGCCGCGCCCACGCAACGCCCCCTGTCGACGTAGCTTGTATACTACTAAACTATTGTTTTTCAACGTATTTATTTTAATCTTTAGATATGTTGAGAAACAATATTAGGTACATTTTAAGTTGCATTCTTTTGTTAATTAAAAAAATCTGCTTCACGCTGTATACCGCGCACAGCGGGGTAGGCAAAAGGAACCTAGTATTAAGACACTCCGTTCCCCATATATATTAATTATTGCCTTTTTGTACAATTTACTATTCAAGTACAACATGTACAATTTTATATGTGTCTATGTAAATAAATATAGCACATTTTCTGTACTTAAAATAATTATGTATTTCAATCATTATAAACAATTTTAATCAATATATAAATATAATTTCAAATTAATAATGAAGTACAAATTTATTGAAGCAGGCAAAATTTTCCAATAACATTTGCTTGAATAAACTTTATCACACTACTAACTTGCAGTAGACTGAGCCGGGTTCGCCGGCACACAGCAGCGACTCGAAGCTCGAGGTCGCATTGGAAGCGGCGGGCGGCGCAGGAGTGACGGCGGGCGTAAAGGCGGCGCGCGGCGACGAGCAACCCGGCGGCTCGTCCGACCCGTCTTCGCAGTCCACGTCGCCGTCGCAGAACAAGCTCTGCGGGCGAGAGGCGGCGGAGTGAGTGGTGGTGGTGACGGGGACACGCGGGACAGTGGACGCAGGGTGACGGGGACTCACCGTATGTAGGCAGAGCGCGGTGGAGGCGCAACGGAAGGCGGAAGACGCGCAGGCACAGCCGGCTTCGTCGTCGGCGCGCGGGCAGTCAGGCAAGCCGTCGCAGCGCGCGGACAGAGGCACGCAGCGAGCGCCGCCCGCGCACGCGAACTGATCCGCCGAACACGTCGTTATGTTCCTGTGTCCTGCGACATCCTCATCGCGATAAGCTTATAAGTAATTAAATAGTTATTTGTTAACTATTGTTGTTACTAATTGTTATTTATTAGTTATACGATAACGTTGAAATGCAATCGTTAAATATGCAATAGTTGGTAGCAAGGCAAAAACAATGTTTATTCCATTTCCTGCGATGTTGTTGATGCTGCATGTTTCGATTCTCTTAAAACCTGTATGGTGCAACCGTACATTCTTCACTATTGTATTTTGGCAAGCTTCCTTAATAACATTCAATATGATGATGATATGATTAATTAGCACAATATTCACACAACATGTATGATAAATGGAATCAACAAAATATGTGATACACACCGCAGTGCTCGGTCTCGTCGGAGCCGTCGCTGCAGTCGACACGGCCGTCGCAGCGCCACGCCAGGGGCACACACTCCACCGCCCCGTCACCACCGCACTGGAATTGCTCCGCGCTGCAGCCCAGCAGCGGCTCATCGAAGGCGGCCCCGCCCTGCGTGTTGAGGGTGGTGGATCCGAGGGCGGGTGCGGGGCAGTCGGCCTCGTCGCTAGCGTCGGGGCAGTCGGCTCGCCCGTCACAGCGCTGGTCGGGCGCGTAGCACAAGGGCGCGGTGGCGCAAGGGCGTGCGGCGGGCGCGACGCAAGAGGCGGCGGGGCAGTCGGCCTCGTCGGACCCGTCGGGACACTGCGCCGCGCCGTCGCAGCGCGCCGAGATATCTACGCACGTGCTGTCGTTGCATCTGCGCATACATGTTCAGTCTTGGTACCGAATAGAACTATTTAGATGGGATTTCACGACTACACATATAATATACTATATAATTAATAAAATGTATTGAGACTCCGTTTTCGCCGAATAAGTATTACCAGAGCGAGGAAATGGAAATATTAATTATTTAATTTTCTTCGCTCGTTAGTTTTGAGGTCAGTCGTGGCGTAGGGGCACCAGTGTGTGACTTTAATTCCGACATATTGTTTGCTCTGGAGTCGAGGCAAAGCGCGACGTTGAGTTCCGCCAGGTTAACACACAATGACTCCAGAATGCGGCGAAAAATAAGGAACTGGGTGACTTAACATTGGGGTCACAATCGCCTACAGTAAAAGGTTACAGATTGAATAACTGTAGTCTTATTTAATATACGAAACATTTATTTTATAAGCATTCTTTAAAATATTTATATACTTGTAGCTAGTAGGAGGGCAATCACATTCCGCCTCATCAGAGCCGTCGTCACAGTCTACTAGACCGTCGCAGATGTTGGTGGCCGACACGCAGCGCCCTCCTGCGCCGCATCCCCACGCGTCTGCCGGACACACACGTGACGCTGTCGACACAGAAGGGGGATACTTTACTATGTACGGTCAGCACGCTGGGAGCTGCGAGGGCAGAAGAGCAGTGATACTCACTGCAGTAGTAGAGGTCCTCGTCGCTGGCGTCGAGGTCGGAGCTGCAGTGCGGCACGCCATCGCACACTAGGTGCTCCGGCACGCACGCGCCTTCAGCGCACGCAAATTGTCCTGCCGGACACACGCTCCCAGCCGCCGCGCACGCGCGCCCGTCGCGTGCCAGCACACGGCCAGCGCTGCACGAACACGATGCGTGCCCACGCGCGTCTACTGCGCACGTCTCCGCGCAGCCTCCATTGTCAATGGCGCAAGGGTCGGCGGCGCAGACCTGGCGCTCGGGCGCAACTAGCACAAGCGCGCAGGGGCGCGGCACGTCGGCACGCAGCACGCGCACGGTACCACCGCCGCGTGCTGCCGCGAATACCCCGCGCGCCACCCAGTCCGTCCACGCCACCCAGCCGCGGCCCGCTACCACAGCGAAGGGGTGGTCAGCGCGCGCGCGCACCACCACGCGTCGGTGCGAGCCGTCGTAGCGCGCACACTCCACCCTGTCGAGGCGCGCATCGGCCCAGTACAGCAGGCGCGCCTCGTGCTCGAGCGCGAGCCCATTGGGCATGAGGATGTCCTTGCTCACTATAGTCTGTCGGGCGCGGCCGTCGACGCGTGCACGTTGCACGGCGGGACGAGAGGAGTTCCAGTTGGTCCAGTAGAGGCGCCGCTCGCAAGGGTCGTAGTCGAGGCCGCGCGGGCGGTCGCCGGCGCGTAGCAGCAGCGCGGTGCGCACGAGGCGCGCGCGTGTATGCGGCGCAGCGCGCAACAGCGCGGGCAGGACGGCCGCGCGCAGTGCTGGCGGCGCCGTGCTCGTCCAGTACAGCGTGCGCGTCGCCTCCGCGAAAACCATACCCTCCACCGACCCCGCCTCTGCACATGTGTATATAATAGCATATGAGTATGGAGTGTGTGAGTTGATGAGGGCGTGAGTGCGATGTGGATGTACTCACGCGGCAGCAACACGCGGTGTTGGGACCCGTTGAAATGCACGGCGTGTATGGCGGCCCGCTGTATGTCGGAGTAGAACAGCGTTGCTGTGGAGTACTCGTAGGCCAGCGCGATGGCGTTGCGCAACAGCGTCCTGATGGCCAACCAATTATACCAACAATTAATCATGTCACTAGTAGGTACTGGTGTCAATATACAGGTGGAAGCGTTAGCGCTCCTTTTGCGTCGTCCTTAACAAATGGTATTTTTTTACAATTATATAATTTTATTATTTATGTTGTTTGAAAAAAAAAAAATTCAGTTTTGGAAAAAAATATATAAAAATTAAATAAATAATATAATAAAACGAATCATTTTTTGGTGCTTGTTTTTTTTATAAGAGCCAAAAGAAAATAGTTAATTTTCAGTATTACAATAATATAACGTTCCACTACAACATTGAACATATATCAAAATTTCAAAATAGGCATTTTTCCTAATTTCTTGCGCTGTAAAGAATCATTATGTTATATAAGAAAATAACGTTACTTATTCTCTATCGGTGGATACGGCGAGTTGAGATCTTTTTGGTCGTCGAGGTTGATGCTGTCAATGGCTGTCACCCGCGTGTACATCAGGAAGCTCGTGGACGCTGCAACGTACAAAGGTATTTGTTCGATGCAATTAACAAAACAATCATTAAAATACAGATGAAGTGGCAATATGTCACTAAATAAGTGCGCTCCTTTTACGGGAGCAGTAGCAGGGCAAAATATTTCAAAAACTCATACCTAACCTACCTCTTAGGCCGTCGTGGCGCAGCGGCACAAGGTGTGACTGTAATGCGATGGTTGTGGGTTCGATCCCCACTCGAGGAAGTGAAATATTTATTTTCATTTCTTCGCTCTGGTGTCGAGGCTAAAAAGCGGCGTTGAGTTCCGTGACTCAACACGCAATGCCTCCAAAATCGGCGGTATAGTAGTTAAATCTATGGTTTCCATTTAGTGTGGAGGTAAAAAGAAAAACACTGAATATGGGAATTTATTTTTGGGAATTAGAAATTTGTATCTATTTTAAATGTAACACACACGCTTACCGTTATCACCTATAATTAAGGCGGCACTTTGTTATTCGTTTTGAAACATTTTTTTTGTTTTAAATTAAAATGATTATATCAATTAATGATTAGCAATAAAGCAATTTTAAAATATAATATGAAGTAGCGTTGTTAGTCAATACATACGTGTGCAGGAGCGTCCGTCGGGCGCCAAGTCACCGTGCGGGCACACGCAGCGCGCGCCGCCCACACTCCACAGGCACAGCGCCTCGCAGCCGCCACCCGCCCCCGCCACCGCCGCCCCCGTCACCGCACACGGGTGCGGCGTCCCGCCCGCGTGAGACGCCGACGACCAAATCTGACCGCAGAGGCATGTTATAGAGAAACTTTAATATTTCACTCATTTCTTAGGAAAAGTTAGTTTTTGAAATAATAAATAATGCTGCTTCATGATTAACGTTTTATTATTATATTAATAATAGTTTTTTTTTTGTTTGAAGTCTTAATATAATATAACTTAATCTCATCTGAGCTTCACACTGTATTCTGGACATTTCGGTATACCACTTTGCGCCGTATTCTCAGCATTAGCAGCAGCACGTGTTAAGTGGCGGAACTCAACGTTGCGATTTAACTCATTACCTGACCCAGGAATTGAAAATATTAAATATTTTATTCCCCCGAGTTGGAATCAAATCTACAAGCGTCGTGCCGTACACATGAACAGCAAAGAACGAACGTACGGATGGTCCGGACGCTATATTCACTTCAAAATAAACAAAATACACTGAAACTTTAATTTAAATATTGAACCTGAATCTTTCTATCTCCCGTACCCAAAACGCAAAGACGTGTGAAAATAATTAAAATAAACGTTACCACTAAATCCTTGAGACTGTCCCCGAGGTTGTCAGCCAGTATAGTGTAATCAGTCATGTTTGCGATGGACGCGCTCGCCACGCTGCCCTGGTTCAACGCCCTGATAATAATATCAAAATCTGATACTGACTAGTTGCTAACTTATACTGCTCGTGACTATGCACTAAGGAGGTTAAGTTAAACTATCTGAACTGTGTTCACTCGGGAAGAAAATAATAAAAAGTAAAAGAAATTCCAAAATCAATTCGTCGCAGCCTTCTACAGCTAAGTTCAGGGCGGTCACGACTTGTTTTTAGAAGTTTTATTTAGTTTGTGTCGTTACAAAAGGTGAGTGCGGCCATACTCACGTGTCGAGCCAGTACAGGCGGTGGCGGTGAACGGCGAGCGCGACCACGTGGCGCATCGGTGCGCCCGCCGCCACAAGGGAGCGCCCCGCCCCGTCGTAGCGCACCCGCCAAACGCTCGCCGACGCCACCTCCGCCCAGTACACGTGCTGCTCCTGGTACACAGTAAACATACATATATGAGATATACTAGGTACACATGATAATACTTAGAATGACTATTAAAATGGTAAGACAAAATTTAAAATGTAAAAAAAAATAACAAAAATACAATAATAGATAAAAACTTATAAGAAAAACTGTGCTTCTATTCATAAATATACAAAGTTTTTTACTTTCTTTGACAAATTCTTTTTCTTAAGAGAAAATAAAATGTAGAAAAAGTTATACTTTTTCTAAAGAAAGAATTATGGATTTATTGTTTATTTGTAGACAACAAACCTTCAGATCTAACGCGATATCAGCGATGGCGCTTCCGTTGTAGAGCAGCTCTACGTCAGTGAGATCGAGGCGCGCGCGCTGCAGCCACCCGCCGCCCGCTAGGAACAGCCACCCGGCTTGCGCGTCCAGCGCCAGCGCCGACACGGCCAGCGGCGCCGTATCCGCCGCCACGTAGCGCGCCGCGCCGTCCGCGCGCGCCGCTACCACCAGCCGCCGCGCCGCATCGCTCCAGTACACCACGCCAGCGCGCGCGTCCACCGCCAGCGCCGCCACTGTATCTGCGCCACTACCCGCGCCTGCCGCCGCCTGAGCCGCTACGCGCGCTCTTCCCGCACCCGAGCGCCGCGCGCGCCATACCGTGCCCGCCTCTGGGTCCGCCCAGTACACCCACGCGGCGCCGGCCGCGTCCACCACATAGTCAACGGCGCCCGCGCTCGCTACGCGCGGCAGCGGCGGCATGGCCTCGCGGCCGCCGTCGAGCTCGAGTGCGCGCACCTCCCAGCCGCGCGAGTACACGAGCACGTCGTCGAGGGGCTCGCAGCGCGCACCACCGTCGAGAGCACGGTGGCCGGGCGCGCAGCGACACGTGCCGCCCGGCAAGCACAGGTGCGCACAGGGCGGGCGGCGCGCGGCGCATGCCGAGGCGGGCGTGGCGCGCGCGGCGTCGTAGCGCGCTAGGGCGAGCACGGCGGCAGTGTCGTTGCACAGGGCTCGCGCGGCGCGGCAGCGCGGGGGGCGGCAGGCACGCAGTGTGGCGTCAGAGGCGTCGGCCCATAGCAGCTCGCCGTCGTACACCTCGAGGGCCGTGGGCCGCGCACCCATTCTGAGCTCCACCTGCGAATTATTATAGTCTGGCAAACATGTTATTGATAATGGGAAGCACGCGCGGCAAACTGCGCAGAAAGCGTATTTTGATGTCTGCACATAGACACCCGCTCACGCCGGACCGATTCCCCGTAAGGGCTCGCGGGGAATCGGTGCGGGGTGTGACCGGGCGGTCACTACACTACGGTACAGTCGAGCGCAACGCTATCAGTTCATTACTATGAAATATGAATATAATATCATATGATAGCATCATATATACGGAATGGCGTAATAGAGCATATTTATCTAGTAATATTATAATAATTAGTGTGTTAGCTTAAGCAACATGCAAAATCAAGTTATGGATAACCAAATTGAAAAATTAAATAAAAAACTGAATTGAAATTATTATAATGGGGCCACATACAAATCTTCTCAATCCAAATTCAATAAAAAAAAGTAAAATTTAAAAAGTAATTTTAATAAGGTACATAAAAGTACAAAAAAGTACAATAATAAATAAATAAATAAAAGAATAAAAATAATAATACATACAAAAAAATTATACACATGTATTGTAAATTTTTATTTAGAATTAAAATTAAATAAATTATTAAATTTATTACCGTTTTATTTAAAACGTTAATTAATGCATGGAAAAAAGTAAAAAATAAAAATTCACAAATAATAAAGCAAACAATCAAAACGGTAAAAGGCATTTTTGTTTACAATTACATAATTATATTCTTGTTTGAACAATATAGTGTGAGCTCGATTGTACCTATAAAGATGTGTGGGTGCGAATTTCCTGTTAGGACGTAGCGCTCACACTGACGCACTGTAACTTGTATGGCAAAGGGATACCGCACTCTCATTTTTTGTACCTCAAAATTTATTGAAATAATTTACCCAATATTTTTTTTAATATAATCTTTAAGAAATATAAATATTGCCAGATATTTCTTTATCCATATTGCATAGTATATAAGCTTGTATTACGCATACTGAATGTTTATGTTATACATAAGTGTGTATACAGGGTGGAAGAGGCAGCGCTTCTTTTATTGAAACTGCATATAGAGTCATATATTTCAAACCCACACCTAAGAAATTGATTAAGATACCTCAACAGTTTGGACGTAGGATTTTTTTTTTCATTTCACGATTTTTATCCATACCTGTATTTCGTGTGACGCACACATACATATGCGACGTTTCCGATTTGACAGGTAAGTGTGTGCGTGCCTATGTTATACTTTACAAATGGCGTTTTATTTTAAAACGATAATTTTATTATTTATTTTATTTGAAAAAGTAACTTTTTCATTTTTGGGAATTATTTTTTTTCCGAATTATATTAGGCTTTTATAGAGTAGTTAAAACTGTAGTTTCATTTAAAGTGGTGCTGATAATTCCACCCTGTATAGTATATACATATATACATAAATATCATGTGCCATTAGTTATATAAGCTTAGAATTGATTAATTATTTATTGACAAAAAAATGTTATTATATTTTTCGGGCTAGTCTTGATTGTATTCTCGACAACAATATACAGCTGATTATATTTCGATATTTAGATATCCTCATAAAATTTTCGTTTTGTATAATTTACTACAACATAAACATGATCAGATATTTTAATTATCGTATAGGTAAATGTGATTTGCTAAGCGTAGGGTAAAACAACATAACAGGGTAACACTGATCGAACGTTCTCTGCGCATAATACTGCGCAATTTGCCGCGCGAGCTTCCCATTATCAATAACATATTTGCCAGACTATACTAGCATTCAATTTTCGTGAGGCTAGTCCGAGTGGCGATTGAATTTACAATACACCGTTGTGCCCCTACGCCACTATGGGACAGAAGTACAGATTATACATTATATTAATTAATTATTTTTGATTGAACAATTTATTTTTACTTTATTCACTGTTTCGGATTGTAACTAAATACACTATTAAAATATATAGTATATGTCCTATATATTTTCAAGTGTCAATTATACTTACAACAAAGGCTTTCTCAGTTTTTAAATCGATGTATTGTATCGTGGCGGAGCCTTCGTTGACCCAGTAAAGACGGTTGCCTTCCTCGTCAACCCGCATGCCTAAAATTAAAAAAATAATAAAATCAGCTTCACGCTGTATCCCGCACACAGCAGGGTAGGCCTAGCGAACCTAGTGTTAAGACACTCCGTTCCCCACTTTCTGCCGAATTCTGGAACATTGCGTGTTGAGTCGCAGAACTCAACGCCGCGCTTTTGCCTCGATACTAGACCGAAGAAATAGAAATATAAACGTAAATAAATATTTCACTTCCTCGAGTGGGTATCGAACCCACAACCGTCGCGTTACAGTCACTTCCTTGTGCCACTGCGCCACGACGGCTTCCTTAAAATCATACACAAGTCAATATATTTGTTATTCAGACACAAAATATATTATAGTATCACAATTTATATGTAATATAAAAAATATGCAGTACTTTACAAATTTGACAGGAAAATTAGAAGTATGTAAGCCAAACCTTATTAATTGACAATAACTTTTTAATCATATATATATATGTACATATATGATTTATATGTGTAAATGAGTGATATCAATAACCATAACATTTAGATTTATCTTGTATATTTAACTTCGACAATTACACGCATCCACATCTTAACTTGTTGTTTTAATTATTTTTCAAAAAAAGTCAACCTGATAAAGGTAGCATTTCACTGCAGAAGGAACTAATAGGCTAAGGATAGTGTAAAAGAACGAGACATAATGATAAGCATTAACTATTTCGTAGATTAGTACTCACTAGTAGCACGCGACAGATGCGCGTCCGCAGTGGAGTTCAGTAGCTCTTTGCGGGCACTGCCGTCGGCGGCCGCCTGCTCCACGCGCTCCACGCCACCACCATCACCGGCGCGCATCGCCCAGTACAGGCGCGCGGCGCGCTCGTGCACCACCAGTGTCTGCAGCGTCGCCGCGCCCGCCAACAGCGGCACCGCGCATTCCCCGCGCAGCCCGCTCGCCGCCAGCGCGCCGCGCGACACATAATACAAAACGCGCGCGCCCGCCGCCAGAGCGAGTGCGCGCGGGCCCTCCACGCCGCTGTCCGCCACCGTCGACACCTCGCCTGTGCGCACGTCCGCGCGCTTGATCTCGTTGCTCTGCGGACACACAGGTACGTCACACACACGTCAAGTCACGTCACGTGACAAGCAGGACCGGGAGCACTCACGTCTGCGTCGGCCCAGAAGATGGCGTGCTCGTCGGGCAGGCACTGCAGTGCGACCGGCGTAGCTAGATGCGCGCCGGACAGCGCAGGCAGCGTGTGCAAGTGCGGCTGCGCCGGCGACAGTCCGCGGATACCGCCCGCCACACTCACCACGATGGCTTGCTCGTACACTGTACACGCGAATATATAAATAAATACGTGATTCACAATATTATATTCACTCAGTTCAGTATTTTTTTCATTAATTAAACTATAGAATTATTCAAATTATCGTAATAAATATAAAAACTCAATAAGTTTTCATTTAAACCCATTAATTTTATACGTAGTCGAGGTCGGTTGTGGCGCAGGGGCAAACGCATTACCTCCAGATTTTGGCGGAAAATCGGGAACGGGGTGTGTTAACACTAGGATCCCTTTGCCTACCCTGCTGTGTGCGGAAATCAGCGTGAAGCTGATAAATAAACTTGTAAATAAAATTAAACGTTATCGTAGTAGTAAGTTTACCCTCGCAGGTGCGTTTGTCATCTGTGAGACGCATGAGGTGTGGGCACGCGCACACGCGCCGCCCGGGCGCGTCTATAAGGCACAGATGCGAGCAGCCTCCGCCCGCAACGGCGCAAGGATTGTCAGCGGGCGGCTGCAGGCTGGGATGCACCACCTTAACGTCAAAGGGCTGTGAGAGCGTCTTCTGCACGTAGATCACGTCGGAGCCGTTCCACTTGTTGGCGCGCAGCACGGCGTCGGCGCGCCAGTCGGTCCAGTAAACGTGCGACTCGAACAGCGCCACCGCGAAGGGGTGTGCCAGCGCGGCGTGCGCGCGCAGCACTACGCGTCGCGCGCCGCCATCGTAGTCGGCTGCGTGCACGGCGTCAGCGCGCGCGTCCACCCAGTACACGCGGCGCGCGACCAGGTCCAGCGCCAGGCCGTTGGGCAGCGCGCCGGCCGCAAGCACACGCCGCTGCCGCCCCGCCAGCGACGCACACTCGATGCGCGGCGCGCGCGCGTCCCAGTCGCTCCAGAACAGCAGGCCAGCGGCGGGGTCGAGCGCGAGAGCTCGCGGCGCCCCCAGCCCGCCGGCTACCAGCGCGCGGCGATGACGGCCTTCAGCCGTGGCCACCTCAATCTGTGGCACATCGGCCGCCACCCAGTACAGGTTGCTGGCCACCCAGTCCACCGCCAGCCCCTCCGCCGACGTCAGTCCGCGCTGCACCACCACTTCGATGCCACTTATTACTGACAATACAATATGATCAATGTAGATAAATATAAAATAATTTAACCACTCCCGTGTGTTTTCAATCATGGTTCATAATTATTTTAATAAGCACACTGAAGTGAAAACTGTTGTGCGTGTAATACTTTACTACTGTGCTGATAGTCGGTATCATCGTACTAAACATATTTCTCATCTCGTATACCACTTCATGGACTTGTTCTAATCTCTTAACTTTCACGCTAATATAGCATTCCGTTGTTATTATTATTATTATTCATACTCAGTCAGTTTTTAGTTTTCCTCTCCTCAATCATACGACTAAATATTACAAAAAATATATACATTGTTAAGGTAATAACAGATATATAGAAAAGTACCGCAGGCTCACCATCGCTAAGCAGCGTGCCGCGGTAGATGGCGTCGTCGAGCACGTCGATCCAGTACACATGCACGGCGGCGGGGGAAGCGCGCGGGGCGGGCGCGCGCCTCCACGCCAGTGCGATGGTGTTACGCAGCGACGACACGAGCGCGCGTGATGTGTGCCGTTCGTCGGCGAGGTCCACGGCGCGCAACTCGTGGCGCGTACTGTACACCAGCAACGGGCGCTCGGGGGCCGTGCTCTTGCACGTGAACGCGTCCCCTGCGAGCCGGTAGCCGGGCAGGCACGTGCAGCGCGCGCGCCCCTTGTGCTCCGTGCAGGTTTGGCTGCATACGCCCCACTCGGCACACGCCTGCTCGCTCGTCCCGCAAGAGTACCCGTCGCTCTGCAGGCGCAGGGGCGCGGGGCAAGTGCACGCGGGCCCACGTGGCGTTGCGTGGCACGTGTGCGAGCACGCCGCCACTGCGCACATCGGCTCACCTGAATATTTAAAAGGACACTCATAACTGTATACTGTAACTGTATTGTTAATTAATCATAGCTATCGTTAATAAGTGACGGATTGTACCAGTTGAATATTAACGTTGTTACTTTAGCTAAAAAAAATGTTCTACAACGCTACCGCATCGGTCGGCCTCGTCGGCCCCGTCGGCGCAGTCCTGCACATCGTCGCACAGCTGTTGCAGCGGCACGCAGCGGGTGCCGTTGTCGCAGCGCAGCGCGGGCGCCGCGCACTCCTCCACACTAGCCTCAGTTTCAATCTGTGTTCTCTCCGCGTCGGTGGTGGTGGTGGTGACGGCGGGTGGGACAGTGGTGTTGGTAGACGCGCAGGCCGCCTCGTCCGACCCGTCGAGGCAGTCCACGTGCGAGTCGCAACGGAACTCCTGCAAGCAGTCAAGGGACGTCAAGCACATGGTCGCGTGGGTCGCGGGGGCGCGGCGCCGGGCACTCACCATGCGTATGCACTCGCCGTTGTCGCATTGGTACTCGTGGTCCTCGCAGAGGCGCGCGTCGCGCCCGGCTAAAGGGCAGTTGGCCTCGTCGTCGGCGCCGGGGCAGTCAGCGCGGCCGTCGCACAGGTAGGCGGCGGGGAGACAGGCGCCGGCGGCGCAGCGAAAGGCGGGGGGCGCACAGGGCGCAGGTGGCGGGCAGTCGGCCTCGTCGGAGAGGTCGCGCGCGCCGCAGTCGGGCGCGCCGTCGCAGCGCCAGGCGGCAGGCAGGCACCGGCGCGAGCGCGCGCACGTGAACATGGCGGGTGCGCAGGCAGTGCGCTGGCAGGCTCGCGGCGTCTCGTCCGCGCCGTCCGAGCAATCTGCCGACACCCTACTTGTTAGACTCTTACTCTAACATTGAAATAGATGACATTTCTTTGACTACCTTTCAATCCGTCGCAGATCCAACTCTTTGGAATACAACGATTAGCATCACACTGCATAAACTGCTCCTCATTGCAAGTCGCGTTCGCTAAAACAAGTAAAATAATAAAGTCATAAGTATTATAATGTTTTTTAAGAGTTTACATAATTGGACATTATGTTCCGTCATTACATTGCGGCACAATAAGATATAGATATATATTAAACAAATAAGCTACTAATATTTTTAGTGCCAAATGTGGGTTGAATCACTGACAAGTTATATTCACTAACTAAGAAAAAATCAAAGTTATTGAAGTAAATGTTATTCTTAAGTACCACAAGGTCCAGTGGGCGAAGTATCCTCATCGGAGCCGTCGGCGCAGTCGGCGTCACCGTCACACAAGAATGATGAATCGATGCATCGTCTAAATAGTACATAATATTATGTAAAAAATATTCGACAAAAGTTTTTATGTCAGACAGATTGATGTAATTTAGTTAAAAAAACCGGACAAGCGCAGGTCGGGTTGCGGTCAAACAAGTACTATCTGTAGATGCTAGTTGCCACATTTAATAGTGTCGAAATACGCATTTTTTGCGATAAAAACGGCCATATCTTTTCCGTTCGTTCCTTAGATAAAGGGTCTTGACAGAAAGACAGACGGACAACAGAGTGATCTTATAAGGGTTACTTTTTTCTTTAAAAAGTACGGAACCCTAAAAATTACATCATTTGCTTTTATAAAATGATTGCACTGAAATAATGGCAAGATGTTGTTTCTCTTGGTTTGGGCCGTACCCACTAGAGAATAGTTTAGTACCCACGTCGTAGTCACTCCTCCTTGCCCACAGTGGAACTGCTTGGCGGCACAGGGCGCGCCGTCCCCATCCCCCACGCCACCCGCCGCCACGCAGCGCCGCTCGCCCGGCGCCGTGGGCAGGCACAGCCACGGGCAGCCACCGTTCTGGTACGAGCAAGCATTCTCCCCTATAACGAGAGCGAGTATGAAATAGGTGGTGGTGGTCTACAGTAGTCTGTCATGGGCGTGTCGTACCGGTGCGCTCGGCGGCGGACACAAGGCGGATGTCGTAGAGAGGCGGTGACAACTCGCGCAGCGTGTCCAGCGTACCGTTGGCGTGCCGACGGCGCACATGCCCCGTGCCGTGCTCGCTCCATATCACCCAATCTAACAAATACAGATTTGTTATAAGTATAAGCATAGATATGGGATTGCTATATATTCGTAGGTGCCGGTGCCGAGGTGGATTTTTTCATGAATTGATTTTAATAAAAGAAACTTTCAATTTTAAGCTGAGTTAAAACGGTGAGTTTTAAGTAAATCGGTTCAGTACTTTTGAAGATAAACGTGATCATACTTACAGACAGACAGACAATAAATTAAAAAAAAGAATTTGCTTTCAATTATTCTTTTTAAATGTCCCTCTATCCATTTCAGTTAATAATTCTAAATGTACAGACAAAATATTTTTACTGTTTTATTATATATATAAGATGTGGCATATTCACCTTCGTACACTGCGAGGCCGTAAGGTTTAGACAGGGGAGTGTCAGCAGAATTCCGGAGCAGCAGCTCGCGCTCGCTGCCGGGGGCAATGTCGCCGGACTGCGTCACCAGGATGCGCTCGATTTTGTTGAGATATACATCACACCTATACAAATTTGCTAAATGTTATCATCATAGATGAAAATTTTCATCTTATTTATAAAAAGGAAGTAAAGTTACGCGCGAGCTACCAGTAGAGGTATCTCGTCTGCAGGTCGATGACGAGTCCGTTGGGCCAGTGCAGGTCTTCGTGCAGTAGCGTGCGGCGCCGCGACGCGTCCATGGCGGCCGCTTCAATGCGGGCGCCGCTTGCCCCCGCGCCGCCGCCGCCCACGCCCGCCCACACCGACCAGAACATCACACTGCGAACAGAACACTTCGTGTCGATCACAATGTATTGTGTACTATGGTACAAGCAGTGACGAGTGTAAAATGAGGCGTACCCGTTGGCAGGATCGAGCGCGAGTGCACGCGGGTGGAAGTGCGGCTCGCTTACGAGCACGCGGTGCGCGGGGCTGTGTATTCCCGCCACGCTCAGCCGTCCCAGCGCGTCGTCCGTCCAGTACACGTTGTGGCCTACGACACAACACTACTTTACTTTCTTTATTCTCAACACAGAATACAGATTACACTTTTACGTGGGGAAGGACAAGGAATTAAATATATAAATAATTAAGGTGTGGAGGACTAACTCATCCAATCAATGGCGAGGCCCTCGCAGTTGTCGACCTCGTCGCCGAGGAATATCTCTCCTCCGGTGCCGTCCAATTTTTGGCGAACAATCCGGTACCTGCAAGATACAACCGTTGTCACGTATATAGACAATTACAAGTAACAGGATGGTGAGAGGCGATTACCTCAGCACTCACTTGTGCACGTCACAGTAGTAGAGCATGTTGCCGACCCAGTCCACATCGGCGGCAGTGGGGCGCGCGGCGTGCGTGGCGGGTGCGAAGGGCTCCTCGTGCCCCGTCCCCGTTAGTGCCAGCCCGACCACCAGGGCCGGCGCGCCGCGCGACACTACCAGGTAGCTCTCCACCTCCACAACTGCGTACACACACTAGGAAACTGTTGCGAATATTTGCAACGACATTTGTCATTGCGGACGCTACGCAACGATTGTAACACCTCCACCACATTTTGAAACATTATAAGTTTAGATTTTTAAATAAAAAATTAATTATTTGAATTATTTTAAATCAAAAGTTAAGTAATTGTATAAAAAGTGTTAACTTTATGTTACAACACTCACGTTCGCAATCACGGTGCCCCACGAGTCGGTACCCGTTGCGGCACACACAGTGCGCGCGCGGCGTACCGCCGTCTCCATCGTACGCCGGCACGCATATGTGCGCGCAGCCGCCCTTGCGCACGGCACACGGGTGCGGACGCGCGGCGGTGGGCTGGCGCTGACGGTGGTACACGAGCGCGGCGAGCGGGCGCGCACGCAGCACCAGACGCGCGGGGGCCGGGGGCGTCGTGGCGGGCGCGTGTCTGCGGTAGCGCGACACCGCCGACACACTGCGGTTCTGCCACGCGGGTAGGTACAGCAGGTCCTCTAGCACAGAGATGCGCTCCAGCCGCTGAGACTGCCGGTCGGAACAGACGGTTAGCGGACCACGTGGGGTCGATGAGAGCGGCAGGAGGTAGGTTTGAAGAAGTACGTACGTCGTATCCGCGGCGAACGGTGGCGCGCTGCCCGCCTTCGTAGTCGGCGCGCTCGACGCACTCGAGGTAGGCGTCGACCCAGTAGAGAAAGCGCGCGGCTGGGTCGGCGGCGAGCGCGCCGGGGTACACGAGTTTGCGGTCGGCGATGGGGGCGACGGGACCGGTGGGGGCGAGATCAGCGCGGCGCACGGCGGGCGGCTCGGCGCCCCACGTGGTCCAGAAGAGCAAGCCGGCGACGGGATCGAGCGCGAGGCTGCGCAGACGGCCGAGGCCGGCGTCTAACAGCAGGCGGCAATGCAGCAGCGCGGGGTCGCACAGCGCCACCAGCTCGCGCGCCTCGTCCGCCAGATACCAATTGCCCGCCACCCAGTCCACGGCCAGGTGGTGCACGGCTGCAACACATCACATATGCTTTGACTGCCGCGCACGAGTCCGGATGACAAAAGGTCAAGGAGGGCGAGGCACTCACAGTTGAGGTCGGGCAAAACGTGGGGCAAGGGCAGCTCGCGGCGGCGAGAGAAGTCGTCCGCGTCGACGCACACGATTGCGGAGCGGCTCACATTGTGGTGCACGTAGCACACGCTCCTGTACCACAGTGAAGATTTCATCGGTTAAATAAAATAATTATATTTAAAATAATTATATTTAACGTTATAAAGGTCTAACTCGATCGATGTATCACAGGTAGGGGACCTCCTGTATGTTCAGAGGTTTTTAATTCGGATACCAAAACGGAATGATATGACTTGAATGAAAAACCACAGAAATCACATATCTTATTACCTGGAAAGCTTTTTTAATGAGCTCTCCGAAATAATTGTCATTGTTTTTAATAATTTAATTGTTGCTGCTAAAATGTTTTTCTATGCCAGCTGAAATTTAATAAACACGACTTAGGCGTAGTTCATCGTGCCGTTCCGTGTTAGAATAAAAAACATTTTTCTATCAAATATGACTATATGATATAGAAATTGAAATTAAATAACAACAACCCACTTATTAGTGTAATCAAAATCAACAGCGCGTACGTCGAGAGCTGCCAATGAATAATTCCCAGTCGGCTTCAAAGAGGAAGTCTCGAACCACACACGCTCCACACCACTCTCCGTAGCTACGATCAAAGATAGCGGAGCTCCCACCGGGTCTGCAAGGAAAAATTGTTAACATAATAATAATAATAAGGAACCTTCGCGACGCAGTTACACAACATCTGACGGTAAACGAAATGGTTGTGAATTCGAATCCCTCTCAAGGAATTAATATTTTTATCATTTCCTCTGCTAGTTAGTAACTTAGCAGGTATTTTGCGAACGCACAAACATTGAGCGATGCGCAGGTAACAGAGTGTCTTAACTTTAGGTTCTCTCTGTCTATCCTGATATATGCGAGATAACATTATGGCTAAACCAATGATAAATATAATGTTCGTGCCCATACCGTTAACAGCGGCACAAGAGCGTCGGTCGTCGCGCAAGTGGTACCCGGCGGCGCACGCGCACGCGTACGAGCCCGGCGCGTTATTGCAGCGCTGCGCGCACACGCCCTCCCACGAGCACTCGTCGCTGTCTGCAACACCTCACTCAGTATAAAGCATACTTAGCAAGTATAGTATGGTCGACGAGTAGTGGCCGCCCTGGAGTTAGCTGTAGACAGCTGCGCAAATTTGATATTAGGTTTTTTTTAAAATTATTTTCTTCCCGGTAAAGAGACAAAAGTTTAGAAAACCTTACTACAGGGCGGCCACGACTCATCTACCGTACCATATAAGTGGGTAAGGTGGAGTGCAGCGGTGCTCACCGCGGCAGGCGCCGTCTCGCCACTCGTACCCAGCGCGGCAGTAGCAGGCGAGGCCCTCGTGCGTAGGGCGGCACGTCGCGCACCCCAGCGCCGCGCACGACGCCTCCGTGACTGTACAGAGCCATTACACGTTAAGCACACTACGTTTTATAAAGAAAAGGTTAGGAACAAGCACCACTCTCTATTTTTTCATTTCTTAATGATTACGGATTATGAAAATATAATCCATATTTATTGTGAAGAATGAGTTTGTTGGTCATATTTAACATATTTTTTAATTCCGAAGTTTAATCAGTAAGAAAGTTCACTAATTATGATTAAGGAACACGATTATGATGAGGAAATATTAAAAGATAACGAGTATTGAGTGTGCATTAAAGCAACTCACAGTTATCGCAGATATCCCACTCGTCGCTGCCGTCGAGGCAGTGGCGGACGCCGTCGCAGAACTGATATACGGGCACACAGCTGAACTGGCCGTCCTCTGGTGTCGCACACCGCGCCCACTTGCCCCAGCACTTAAAGTCCTTTTCACCTATAACATAAAGTAATTAATTGGATTTGTTTTTCTTAATTTACACGTCTCTGATAGTAGTATGATGTATATAGTTCATACACATGTAGGGGTCCTCGTCGGAGGCGTCGTGCGGGCCGCAGTCGGCGTCGCCGTCGCAGCGCCAGCTCGCCGCTATGCACAGTCCGCTGCGCAAACACCGGAACTGTCCGGGGCCGCATGTCGTGTTGTATGCTGTGTACAAATAAAATGGACCTCATTAAAATTATAAAATGGGATAAAGAAATTTAGCAAAAAAAAAAGAGAAAGCAAATAATAGTAACTACTATTTGTTGTCAATAGATAGCGTTTTACCTGTTTCTATTTTCACTAATATAAATTTCTTGAAAACTTAATTATACATTTATATGTAAACATCTTTTGATAGAGAGAAGCAATTTCAATTAAATAAAAACTAAATGCTACTCTGAGTTACCCATAAATTTTGTACATAAAAGTTGTTTACATTTATTTTGCACTTTTCATGTGATACCTGAATAACTAAACAGACTAAAATTCCATTAACGCTGGAAATGTAAATATTAGTTTTCCTTTAAGACCGTGGCGATTTTTTTTTATATTTTCAATATACAGAAACAACTCTTTAACAAATCTATTATACGTATACATATAGATTAGTTGTTAGTAAACTTCGTAGTAAGTTAAACCAATGTGTGGGTGTCTCCAATAGACTTATATTACTCTAATTGATACGAGTAGTTGAGGCAATCTGTCGAAGCAACAGCGGCCGTATCTTACCAATTCAAGCTTGAATTCAATATTAGAATTATTGCGTGTACAAAAATATAATTAAACCAAAACAATAAATATTATTAGAACAGCTATTATGCAAATATAGCTAAAGTACATTAAACAGATATATATATAATAAGTTTGTAGAGTAAACAAATAAGTAATAAACACGTGGTTAATTGTATATAAACAATAAACATACTGCAGTCAATTTCGTCAGAAGCGTCTGCGCAGTGAGCGCGCGCGTCGCAGCGCCAGGCGGCGGGCACGCAGCGCGACCCGTCCGCGCAAGCGAACTGCTCCGCCGTGCACGACGTGCTCGAGACCGTGCCCGACACCTCCTCGCCCGGTATACCTGGAATGATAAGCCACAATCCTCATATCATATAATATCTATTATATAAAAACCATGGACATGACAAACAAGGGTTTATTTTTCTTTAACACCATCTTTTTCACTTTCATGTTTGATGTTTTCGTTAAATTCAAGGCGAGCCAAGGCAAATTTGTTTTTTAGTGTTAAGACACGCCGTTCCTCATTTTTCGCCGAATTCTGGGAGCATTGCGTATTACCGCCACTCAACATGCAATGCTTCCAGTATACTCTCGATACTAGAACGAACAACTCGAGTGGGAATCGAATCCACCACCAGCGTTTACAGTCCCACACTTGTGCCATTTGTGACAGGCGATATTATTTAATTAGTACATTTTATTCTAGAACTAATGTAGTTCTATTATTTCAAAATTTAGAAGTTATAGTCTTTTATTGTAATAGTTCGATGGCAAAAAAAGAATAGAGAATATTTCAAATACTCATGTTAAAGATGAACTTTCAACCTTAAGCTTGTGTCTAGCCTGAATGAACTATGGCTTTTTGTTTGTGTACGACATATGGTAGATAGTGTAGATATTAAGTATATTATTATCTTAAAGTTAAAGTTTGTGAAGTTATTTACAAAAAATCTAAAGATAACAAACTATAAAATGCAATAGTCTTGAACTCCATGGTTCATGTCTTTTCAATTGAGTGTGCTTGTTTGTGTTTTTCACAGAATAGTTAATGATAAAAGATAAACATGTTTAATAAATATTAAAAATGTAAGGCACATTATCATTTCTATTATTGTACAAAGTAAATAAATAAAAGAACGCGTTTATTTAATCAATGCATTAGACTTTAGACATACATATTTGTATTGCTTGAACGTATTCGGATAGCGCATCCTTAAATAATTCTGGTCACAGTTTATAAATAAACAGTAAATAAGTTTAAGAAGCTTAGATTGAAGCGCCCGCGGTGGTCGAGGTTCTCATTATGAACGCAAGACACGAAATTGCTACTTGCCTATACATAATTGAATTGAGTTATTCTCGCACTCTATAATGTATTTGTGAGCTATGAGCTAGTCCACTTCTAGATACTGAGAATTACGGGAAACGAGAGAAACCTTACTATCATAACCAGCGATACAATTTTTTTAGCTTCACGCTGTATCCCGCACACAGCATGGCAGGCGGAAGTAACCTAGTGTTAAGACACTCCGTTACTCGTTTTCCATCGAATTCTGGAGGCATTGCGTGTTTCGCTTTAATACAAATTATAAAACGTAATTAATTAATAACTTTACCATTTGTATAAAATGCAGTTGAATAAAATTTAACGATCAATTGCAAGCAAAGGAATTTATGTAGTAGGTATAAATTAATTTGTATTAAGTTGTCAGTAATGTGAGAGGGCGGCTCATATCTCTATGTCTCGAGTGGAAGCAGGCAGAGCCGCGGCTATACACTTCGTAGTCTCATCTAAATTAAATACTGATGTTATTATGCTATAGGTGTACAGTGTACTCGTACAAGACAAGTTTAAAACCCAGCTTCACGCCGTATCCCGCATATAGCAGGATAGGCAGAGTTTCCGTTCCCCATTTTCCGCCGAATTGTAGAGGTTTTGTGTGTTGAGTAATTGAGAAGCGTAACTCAACGCCGCTCTACATAATAACTTGACTGATGAATACCAAGTAAACGCAGTCATAAACTATCGATACATTGGACTTATATTGCGTGGAACAAATAATACTTTACGGTCAACTGGTCGCAGATAAGTTATCGTGGCGGCTATAGGTCGCGGCGCGGGTTAAGCGGGAACTGTACCTAACTGTTCCAAGACAGTGATGTTGTCTTGATGTGATGAATCATCTTCCAAGACAACGCCGGGTTCATATTTTGTTAGGCTGATAGGAGTATCAGACTGTTAGTATTATTTAGTTGCTAGTGAAATTCCATAGTGTTGTTCTGCGCAGTTCTGGCTATCCGTTAAGACCGTCAAACATACATACTATGTTAGGACTTTAATAGTATGCTAGTAATATAAACAAGCGTAGGTATTTAATGTCATATGTCAGGCGATTCAATAGGAACAAATAAAACAAGTGCAATTATTAAAAGTGGTTTCGGTTGAGGCATAAATTTCTATGTATAGAAAAAGTAGTTTTTCTCTAGTCCCTTCTATATATTTATATATTATATATATTTATTTATCCACTTATTTTTAAAAAGATATCAAATTTGTTTTAAATAAAATTAAAGCTTTAAATTTTCATAGTACTAGTTTAATTAAATAATTTCTAACATAAGTAATTTTCGAACAAAAAAAAGGTGTTCATATTTTTCGGCTTTGAGCAAAAACTGTTAAACGCGTATGCGCAGACCTTGACCGAACATGAGGTCGACGACGGCGACTGCTTCATTGCTAACTATGTCTTAGATAAAAAATAAAATATATAACATATTTCTTCTATTATGTAAGAAATATTAATTGCTTTGGAGTATAAAACAATAAAAGTTAATATATAAAATCTTAAATAGCCCGTCTGTTCTCGAACTGGCACCGGTTATGCTGGCTCTGGTAGATAGACAACTATCTAGATACAACTACTGAAATGCTCTTTAATTAATAGCTATATTTTTTATAATAGTATTTTTTTAAATTTTCGACTGATAATATTATCATATAATTCAAAAATAAGGCGAAGCTTTAAAAACAACCTATATTTTTATTGTACATAACATAACCTGTCTATTTCTACTCCAGTAATTTAGTAATTACAATGCAGATGTGATGCACTACAATAATACAGCAAAAATCTCTTATATAACATTAAAGTGTTAACACCGTTGTTCCTGAGAGCAATATGTCATAACGTTTTAACATGTTGGTTTCTCTTATAATATCCCTTTCAACTCTATTATATTCTGTAAACCCTCTGTTAAAGCTGTACTAGAAAAATTCTAACTCATAACAAAAATAAAAATACAAATGTAAGCATAAAATGATTTGCTTGTTTTGCCCTTTTATTCAGAAAACTTTAGTTTCAAAACTCTACCCTCTAACTCTATACGGTTAAAGCATCGAGGCATAAAAACTCCCCAAGTTGTTTTCACGTTCGCATAAATTGGAAATTGCTGTTTGAAAGTTTATATCGATAATAATGCCATTGCATGCAAAAATATACCATTTTATGCTTAGTGACTTAAATTTTTATTGCATTTTATATTCTGTACAGATGTTTCTGTCTTAGAGCTCAAAATTAACTTAAAACATTATTATCTCGAGTATCCTCCGACTACTATAGTCGTAGCGTCTTACGTGTGTAACTTCCGTCTTTATAATCTATTTCTAGATTGAATTCAGTCGTTTCAGATATAGCTTATGCGATTCTATTTGGAATGACCCGCATTACGCATTGCGATCTAAAGCGCGTATCAGTCTCACCCTGGGCTCCCCAGAATCATGAGTTTCGTGCGAATGCTGGGGGTTCGCAGACATTTGGAGTCGAGGACGTGGATGTGTTTTATTTAACCGCTTTATTGACGTTGACAAGTTAATAGGGCGGCGAGACGCTCTCCCACAACAATCACATGTGCTTGTAGTATAGAGCCGGCGCGGCGCACTCTTGGACCATATTTACGTTTCATTGCCGCTAGCTTTGCATATAAGAAACATATAGAATGTATATAAAACATATAATAACACTCATATGTATGGAGATCCTGGAGAGGGTATGGCCATGAGTTACGACGTGAACATTTATGTAATGCTGTTACTCAAGTAGTCATTAGATGACCGTCTAATAATTGCTCGTTGCTGTACGAGTATCGGATTACATTTATATTTATGCAGCAGCCTGTATAATTGCTAATGCTAACGTCGTATATCTATATCTATATATATAAAATCGAAAGGTCACTCACTCATCACGAAATCTCAGAAACTACATGCAACGTAGGTGCTCGCTAAAACGAGAATTTGCAATATTCGACTTCTAATAGGTTGTTTTTGGGGTTGAAAGTTTGTATGAAACTTCGTTACTACAAATGCTAGGAGTCTCAAATTTTGCATAGACGTCACTTATAGGACGTAGGTACACGTGGAGACAGAAATTAATAATAACGTAGTTCACGGAGGAGAAGCCGCGGGCGGGCCGCTAGTTACTGATAAAATGATCAAAATTTTGTACGTATTTTTGGCCACAGGTTATTTAGGTGCTATACATTAAGACATTATATTATTCTATGGTGCTATACATTAAGACATTATTTTTACATAATTTATTGCAACAACAATCAGGGACACAGTACTATTCGATACTGTAAATTAATAAATTAGATACAGATAATGAGATGAAAGGCTTTAAATACATCCACATAGAGCTTCTCTACTGTTTAATGTTGATTTTTTTCGTTGTACTGACATTCTTATGATTATTAATAGTTTATTAGTAAATAATTATTTTCTTTTTATTATATACCAATATATGAATAAAACACGTATGAGAAAAAATATTCCAACTGATATACTTATGAGCTCATATTTTCTTTGTATGCAAATGGATATGTTTTCAATTAGGTGTTATGAACAAGTAGGCAAAATATTACGACGCAAGTGTTACATTATATGGCATATTTTAGTAAAAAACTACATATATTATTATTTATTACGCAAAATTTAAATAGGTAATTATTTTCAAATTATATTATTTATTTAAATAATATTAATTTAAATGTATATTTCCATTTCTTCTCTCAGGTGTCGTGTCAAAAGCACGGCGTTGGTTTCCGCTCATTTTATTCCGTTCATTTTGTTTTAACATTAATTAAAGTAAATAAAAACACTTATTAATAAAACTTATAAAAACCCCGCTACGTTCAAATTTTTATACATTTTCCTAATAAATAATATAATAACATAAAAAATAACACGATGTATACTCGTTCATTTATAATGTCATACACAAGTCTATTAGAGCGACCAGTGTGGCTGGCCGGTGGCCGGCACACGGCTGGAGGACGACCGGTCGGCGGTCTGCACGACGTCGGGCAGACGCTCATAAAAACGTTACAGGTTCCGGCGCCCCCCTCCCCCTGCCACTCTATCCCCCAGCCTGGAGTTTTAGAGGTATCAAGTGATTAGTGAACCTTCCCAGAACTAAATGTTTGGGACTTGCATGCAAACTATGCATTGATTGGTCCACACTCCAGACTCCAGGCAATATGCGTTAAGCTTAGTATGTTTGCAAATAAGTAACGTAATGCTATGTTTTCTTATATTAGTTGAGAGAGGGAAATTATGCAATTCTGTTACTGTTATATTATAATAGATGGTGCTCCTCAAATCACTGGTGATTTATCTATAAGTACTACAATAAAACAGTAAAAAAATTGTAACATTTGTGAAAACATAATGTAGCGGGTTTAAAATAACTAATAGAATATACTACTACTATAGAATAGAATATACTACTACTACTAATAGAATATAACTAATAATCTTTGATATTATTTTTTTTGTCAGCGTGGTGATGGAAAATTACTACGATCTATGTAAGAGAAAAAAAAGCTAATCGTGGCGAAGTCTGTGACTGTACGCAATGCCTCCGGAATTCGGCGGAAAATAGGGAACGGAGTGTCTTAAGAGTAATTTCCTCCTCCTATGAAGCAGAAACATGACAAATGTGATGCATAAATAGGGAGCTTTTGAATAGGCCAGAGGAATTAGGGAGGGCCGGCATCGTGAGAAACTTGATGTGATTTATGTATGATCGATTAAGATCGCTCTGAATGGGGCATAATTGTAAGTTTATTAACCCATTTAGACCCATAGCCAAACTAGCAGTAAATCAAAGGTTTTTTCGGTAATAATTGATAGATATCGATGTAAGAAAATAAAAAACGTAAAAAAAAAAATATTTTTTTTTTATTGAAATATAAAAAAAATGCCGTCCTTAAATGGGGCCAATGGGCACATATAGTATCTAAATTTTCGAAACTATTTTTGCGACACGAAATGTTTTATAACACTTTTTACACTATCAACGCGTTTTTTTTATGGCACATTGCACGTCTCAGTTGCTAGCAAAATTTTTGGGAGTAGTGGTCTACCCCGTGGTGCTGCAGACTTGGTACTGCAGAAGCTGCTGGTCGCATAAATACGTTGATGTTTTCGTCTCTTAAATCGTGACGAGCGATGTAACGAAAAAATCAAGCTAATCTATCCTGTTTATATTAGTTAACAAGTGCAGGTGCCGCGAATTTGCAACAGCAAGATCCTATGTATGTGTGGATAAAACCCATCACCATTTTTCGCCACGTACAGCATTGCTATATAGGTAAAAAGATTGATCAGCCTGATCAACCCCTCCCATACCACACTGTAAAACCTTCGCACTAATAAAATTTAGTTAACTTGGTAAAAGCAGTAATCAAAATCGGCTCGGTTTTTTTTTTCATATCCTTTACTGCTGAGTTTCATCTTTTAACAATTCTTAAATTTCTCAAGACGACCTTGTATATTAGTCGTAGTTGGATCACTTTTACACCAACGGGGTTGCTCAAGATTACGGTTCCTCTACGTCTCTTAGCAAAAGGTTGATAAATGCTTCTATTAGTAAGCAGGCAGATTAGCAGTGCTTTGTATATCTACATCTTCTTCTTCGTCGATTACCACACCTGGTTTTAGAGGCAGCGCAACTAAATATACCTCTCCGAAGTCTTTTTCTTCAATAATTACAACTGCGATTGCTTCTTGAAGACCCTTATATTCATTGCGACCACTAAATATCCTAAGAGTCATTATGAACTTTGGATGGACATGCATATAAAAACATAAAAATTGACCTCTGATGTGCCCATTGGCCCTAATTGGGGACAGCATCGTAAAAGTTGAATTTGTCCTATTACGACTCTTCTTTTCTAATCAAATGTAATTATATTACATAGAATACTACATACTTAAGTATGTTTTGTATCAAAACAAATGTATTTAGAAGAAAAATTTAAAAATAAATATACTTACATTTTGCCTTCACAGATTTCGTGAAACAGCTTTACAAAAGGCACGAAATGAACGATTGTAAAAAAAATTTTATTGGGTTTTACGGCTACAACATAAGGATATACTACTTATCTTTACAATTCTAGACATAAACTGCATAAAAATAAAAATATAAAAAAAACAAGGGTACTATTGTAGGTGTACCCATTTGGGCACGGCGGGTCTATATGGGTTAATATTGAGTGGCTCCGTGGCCGACTGTGCGCGCTCGGTACCCGCTACTCGAGGCTGCAGCTACTGCGGTAAAGCTACATACATGTGCATACTGCATACGTACATTCACATATGTACATTGTACACTACTACGAAGGGAACTTGAGAGGAATCGATCGTACCCAACTACACATGTCGGTGTAAAATAATTAAGATGGTTATATTACCGTTGTGTTTCTATGAACTATACTTCTATAGAAAAACTCTATTTAATTACTAATTTTAATAATGTATATATATATTTTTAAGCTTTTTTTAATACACATTTCACATAAACAGTAATAAATATATTCATATGATGTTTAACATAGTTATCAGTAATTTAGAGCGACCTTCAATAGTCTATCCGGCGAAGTAAACTAGGTATATAAAATATTTGCAAAACTACGATGTTTCCGCGCTATAGATTAAATTATTAATATAATGTGTATATATAATTGTTTTCTCGCAAGTAAAAGGTCTCAGGCATAGTGTTTTTATATGTTTTACTGGATGAGGAGAGTGGGCACAAAAGCGCAGGCTGCACGCGCCGCTGCGCCTGCGCCGCCGTCACCGGCCGGCTCCGGTTACACCGCACCGCTCAGGGCCTTCCTTTCTATTTCCTGTCACTCCTTTCAACACACCTCAAGTCTTACTTGAAGGTGTTGTGTTACTATAAAAGTCGAATAACTTTATTATATTATGATAATAATAAATAACTCAGATAATATTGTTCAAGCTATTTATATATCGTATAATAGAATAAATTATAGATTTTGCAACGTTTATTCTGATAAAATCACTAAATTACCATTTTTATCTAGTTTATTTTTTTTGTGTTGATTTATCGTTATTAACTTTATATGTTTTTTATCTTTATAAACTATTTCAAAATAATGCTTCATCCAACTAATCATTTTATTAGGATGAAAAACTTAACTTAAATATTATAAGTAAAGTTTAATTTAAATGCATTCGCATAAAACTGCGTATGTAGTAAATAATATGACAATGGATAAACAATAATTATATTTACACAGAGGCAAATATTATAAATGACTGACCAGGATCCAGGGTGAGTGTCTGAGCAGCGACTGCCGACGCCGCCACCAGCAGCGTCAGGGCGACCCCGGCCGCCGGAGACATGGTCGGCTTAAAAATCCTCCTCGGACAACAAAATATGTATCATCGTTACACCTCGCACAGTTCTAGGCGTAAAGATTGTAACATTTACATTAAAAGTGCGAGCGGATCTCACGAATTAACCTGTAGCTATTCCCGGTTTCACCGCAAACACCACTTTTTATACACAAATAACTATTAAGAATTCTGAAGAGAATGGCTTATAAAAGCTCACTAAAACATTAAATTGTAACAGATTAATGTTTTTAGTGTATTATAAGTATTGCGTTAACTTATTTTGTGTAATGATATTCGGCATCGGATAATAACATAAATAAAGCAGGGTCGAAGCGCAACTCACGACGCGCCGCACACTCGATCCTTCTCACCGCTTGGAGAACACTGTTACAGATTACAAATAAAAAACCCGTTTTACTTCATTGTCGACTTTGACTGTGATAACAAAACAGTTAGACACTATTCAATTAATTGAATAAACAAAATTACGGTACTGTATGTAAATTAATATTTTTTATTTAAAATTACCACTAGACAACATATCGACGTTATGAATTCTAAACTACTGGTTTTTTTTAAAACTTGATAACGATGTAATTATATAATTTGTTACTAAAATTATAATAACGTTGTGTTAAAATCTGTTATGATTACAGTTAAAATCGTATGTACGGTATATTAAATGCCTTCTGTTTTTAATACTTCATTTTATTAAAAAATAATAATCTGGTTAAAAATTAAAATGGCAGGTTTTAATGTTTTGACTTTTTGAGTACGTCAAAGTCACCGTCAAGAATTAATTATTCTGTATTTGATAAAATATAAATTTATTAATTGAACACAGAATCATATCCGTTTAGGAAGTAAGCTATCTGAATATTTGAAGACATATTTCATTGTTTACAAATCAATTGACATAAACATTAAATAATTTATTTTAATTATGTAACTTATTCAGGTTATGTTGGTATAATTTTTTGTTTATATCGCAGACATGGGGGGACACGGGCACGAACCACCCTATACTATCCCCAAGTACACAGACTTCAAGGTCCAGGGGATCCCACAACTTGAAGAGCTGGAGCAAGCGCTGGCGAAGAAAGGATTGAAGGACCCATGGATCAGGTTCTTGTTTCTCATTTTAATTTAATACTATATTTAGGATGTTAATTGAATATTTTAGAAAAGATATGAATATTCGTATCTCTTGGATACCGTCTAAGTGATTTTCTAAACGCTGTTCTTTTCTCACTCTGGAGCTGAGCCATTTTAAAGAGTTGAATTCCACAAATGAGCATAAGGCGGGGATCAGTTTTCTAACACTAGGTTCCCTCTGTCTCTCCTGTTGTGTAGGAGAAAAAGTCTAGTGCTGCCTATGATACAAGAGCACTCCAAAGCATAGATTCTACAGATTTTTTTTTGTTTCTGTTATATATTGTTTTCTTAGTGAAAAATAACACATTAAAATTGTTAAAAAATTGACATTGAATTTTACAGGAATGAAGCTTGGAGGTATCACCCTGGATTTGGTACTCCCTGGCTAAGAGCTCGCAAGCTGTTTTTCAGAGGACTTCCCCTCGGTATTGCCCTCACTGCCGCAACACTTGCATATGACCAACTTGTAGGTGGTGATGACCATGGCCATGGCCATGGTGGCCACTAGATACAATATAGCTCATCATTGTAATTAAATATTTAAATAAAATGCTAGCTTCGGAAGGAAATATAATGATTATGTTATATTTTTGTTCTTTTATTAACAACTTATAAGATCAAAGTTTTATTGATGTGTGTAGTGATTTATTTTAGTCTAAGTTCAAAGTTAAATAATGAAGTTTTGTCTATTAATAGAAGTTCATTGGCATTTTTTGAGAAGAGATTGTTTATTTCTGGCACAATTTATAGTACCATGCAGCAAGTAGTATAAAAAACATTTTTAAACTACAATTTAAGCATTGTGAGTACAATTTTACCCTGGCTATAATATACTACCTTTAAATACTTTTTGTTAATAAAACAAAATCTGCTAATCCAACCCAAACATCAAACTTGATAATTTAAACTGATAGTATAGAGACAATTTTTGTTTTGTTTAACACCCTAATCATATATCAGTAGATATATTATGAAATTATTTTTATTTTGGATAGCCCATTTATCAAAGAAAATAAAATGTTGAAACTGGAGATATTACAAACAAAAGCCTATGGGGTTGGGGGAGCCTAGTGTTAAGTGTAAAATTACAGTGGCAGCAGGGCAGGAAGTGGAATCTGGCAGATAACGCAAACGCATAGTTTTTAACTAAGGTGATCGAGTGCGGGCAGGTGAACGGGAATCGCGAGTGGGTTGTTCATAGAAAATAATAGAATCGGACAAATTAATTAAAAATGCAATTTTAATATTGTTTTAAATTTCTCCTGTACTCAAATTCATGATTATTCAGAGTAAAAAAATATTTTTAATATAATATGTTCTTTGTTGGTTTAGTTTCCCATCCATTTAAATATTTACTAAACTGAAATTCCAACAGAGTTTTAACATTTTTATACAGAGATTTTTATAATGAACAGAGTATGACACTAGCATTAAGTACTAAGTAGAGCGAGGCTTTAAGTCTTCATAACAGGGCCGAAGAAATATGAAATTTTTCTTGGCAGGATTGTAGTGTTCATGTCCCTGAATAAAGAAAAAGAAAGTAAATTAAAAAAAAATATGATAATAGAATTTCTGTAAAAAATAAGATGTTTTTGTGTAAATAGTAAATATTATTCCTATAAAATGTTAGTATATTATTGCTATTTAATATTAAAAGTCATAAAAGTAAAAAAAGCTTTTAATTTTTTTTTCTATTGTAGAGAATATCAAATCCTGCTAATTAAGTATGAAATGAAGTGATTCTTTTCAATTGTTGACAAATCAACTAACCTTGGACCAATCATAACCCACAGAATATGCAAATATCTGTCCGTTATGGTTGAAGGCACACTTGGTGAGAGGCTGGTCAATCAGCTCAGACGACTTGAGCTTGGTCCGCGCATCCTTGTCCCAGAAGGAGAAGGAGCCATCCGAGCCCACCGTAGCCAGCGTGCCGTGCGTCGGGTGGAACGCTATGTCGTTTACAGCGTAGATGTCCTGGAATTTATATATTTTAATTATGTTTACTTTATAACCGTGTTTTGTGATAGTAAAACAATAATTTCGATTCTACTTTTTGATAAACTTTTTTTGGAGTAAAAATTATAGTATTAATTTAATAATCACCTGATAGCCCCCAGTAGTGCCTGCCGACCTGTGGCACTTGAATGTAAAGTTGTCTTTAGGGTTAGGCGGGTTCACATATTGTATGGCCACGCGGCCTTCCACGCTGCCCAGTGCAAATCCCGTCGGCTGCTTCGTATTTTTATCTTTGAAAATGGCTATGCAGCGGTGCTGATACTTTAGGGGAGTCTCCACGCGCTTGAACTCCGCCGGCTTGCCCTCCAATGTGTACAAGCAAATGCCTCGGTCAGCCGTGCCCACTACTGCCATTGGATAGTCCTATATAATATAAGAACAATGTTGATTATTCAATACATCTTAATATAATTGCAAAGCCAGTACCATGTGAAAATATATATATAATCACTTTACTTAATAATATTCATATTTTTACTTTACTTATACACATTTTAAATATTTAATTATTTGAATTGCTTTTAAAATACTTTAAAATATTGGCCAAGTAATATACTTACAACATCAGCACAGTAACACCTTTCAGATAAATTCATGTTCATGATTGGCACCGCACTCCTTGTGTCCCAAAACTGCAATGATATAATATCATTATATGTAAAAATAGAGCAAGTAAACATAGCACAACCGCATAATAAGAAAAAAATTGCTTGATTAAATAATTTGCTTTCATGTATTATATTGAGTTTCAACTGTAACATGGTACCTACCTTATTTATAACTTCGACACTAATAAGAGTACTGAATATATGTAAATCTTACTTCTATTCTAACTGTAAATAAACCTCACACTGGTTCCCGCATATAGCAGAGAGAATCCAACATGAAATAGGCAGTCGTGTTTAAAATTATCTGTGCCACTACACTTTAATGACTCAACTCTGTAAGTATTAAATTAAAATATTTTCTTACCTTAAGAGTTTTGTCCCAGGATGCAGTCATGAGGCATGTATAGTTTGGAGCTTTGATCCAATGACAGGTTTTCACAGGTCCATCGTGCGCTGCTACCTGTTGAGAAACACTTATTAAAAGAAAAAACAAAGTTGCTATATATAAAAGTGTAAGATATAACTTGAGATGAATTAAGAGTCCAAGCACCTAAACCTATATACCTAAATATAATACTTTTTATGTAAATATAATACTTTTTATGTAAGTTTATTTTTATATTATTGACTTATTTTATTATATATTATTTAATTATATTTCATAAAATTTGCACTGAGACGTTGTCCCCTTTCTCCTCATTACAATTTTTCCATAATGTTTCAAAGGTTGTCTGGTAGAGATTGTTTAAAGCAATAAGACCGCCTTTGCATACGTGTTTTTCTTTCAATTTTATTTGTGTTGTTCTTTGTATATATTTCTTTTATGTGTGCAATAAAGTATATTCTATTCTATTCTAAACCTATAAGCATATGTCAGCAGTAAAAAAGCAAATATGGAAAACTCTCATCAAAGATAGTAAAAATAATTAAGTTTATTATACAGAAACATAATACTTTAGATCATATAATCATTCTAAAAGAAAAAAAAACTATTAACTATAACTATAAAAAAACTAACTTAAAAGAATTTTTATTACTAAAAAAAAGAAAACTATTTTTAATGTCCTTTTTTACATATTGATAAAGTTTTCAACATTAGAAAATACAAAGGCAAACTAATTCTTAATAGTACCTGTATAGTTTGATTTGCCGCTAGATCCCAACATTTAACACTCTTATCTGTGGATGCCATGAACACCTTTGTTCCATCCTGAAAAGTAAAGTGGACTTTAATTGAATTTCTAAATATTTAATGAAAATAAATATAATCATATAATTATTGTCCTAATTATAACAATATATATGATTATAAAAGATTTAACATTTTCAATACATTTGGTAAGAGGAATTTGGAATTCAACATCGCAGATTATGTTGTGTAGATTTTTGTTTCCCCACTATGGGGATATCAATATCAATATACTTATAATAAAATCTAAGAAAATAATTAAAGAAAAAGCATTATTGGTGGCACTAAGTAATATAATAGAACCAATAATAGTATTTTTTTTTTAAATTGTCTGTATGTTTAGTTAATACTAATCTCAGAAATTGATTAACCAAATTAACTGTACTTTTCACAATTGTATTTTGGCAAGCTTATCTTAACACTTAGTGTTTGTTTTATTTTGTTTGGTTCATAAATAAAAAAATTACCTATTTTAAAGAATGTTGTTTGACAAAATTGATATATATATATACTTAACTGTTTTATTGAATTGGCTGAAAATTGGCTTTAAAAATAGGTATATGGTAAATATGGGTTTTTAAAATTATATTAATATTTGAAGACGAAAGTAATGCAGATAAATAAATTGATAATAAGTTCTAGTGGGTTGATAAGTGAGTCACTAGTAAATAAATATAATAATGGCACCAAGTGTTGACTTAATTCTTTAAAGAACTTATATTTATACTGTCATATTTATATTTTATTATTACACATTCGAAAGGGGATAATAATAAGTAATTAATTATTCATTACATCATGCCAGGCGACGTCTAATATTGGTCCATCCATGCCCTGCGCCGCTTTTGGCACAGTTTTGCCAGAAGCTTCGACTTCCCAGCATCTTACCTAAAACAATAGCATTACATTTTAGTCAAGGTAGTGGCCAAACTGCAAATTTTATTATAAGTTAACTTACAATTACGCTAACTTACACGACAATCCCAACTGCCAGCGACGAGGAATGTCTGCGGTACTGAAGGAGGAGAGAACTCGAGAGCCGACACAGTGTCGTCAGGCGGTGACGCTACTTCTACATCTTTATTGGGGTTACTGCTCCCGCCACCGAGTTGGTTGAACATTTTAGAATATCTTTCACTTCAAATTTGTTATCAATAATTCGTGTTCCTGTCTCCCAACAACTGCAGTCTAACCTCTGAAATCTTTATTCTGTATACTTAGAAATTTAGAATATGCCAAGTAATTACTGTATAATATTTCACAGTATTTTATCAATGAGTATGATACTGATAGACATTAAATGAATAAAAATTGCAATATTTTGTGAAGTAAATAAGTTTTTATAAATTTATACAGTTGTTGCTTGTTTATGTATCTATTATCTGTGGATTAGGGATGCCCGATGATCATCGAGTTTTGTTGAACATCGATGTTAGAAGTTAAAATATCTTTTTGTCTATATAATTGAATATGGGTTAGTAATTAATTACAAATATGTTAGTTTATAGTGTAATATTCTATCTAATATATTTACATAAAAAATTGACTAAACACAAACATTAACAAACATGTCGTCGAATTTAACAAATGGATGTGGCATAATCCGACAAGAAGTTTATTAATTATGAGAGATACACGCACGTGGAGACTTGCGTAGAATGAATATTTAAGATACCTACCGCTCACACCGCACCGCTGCCCCGCGAGCCTAATCACAACCCTAAAATACAGTAGAACGCGACGCCAAGTGTCATTAACTGCGTATATATGATACAACTTGTATATATGAGACAAAATGACACCGAACTCCGCATACTTAACATTATGCATACGACTGTACATGCGCGAGATTGACTCGTGCTAGTGTTTACATACTTCATAAAGAATTTATCGAGCTATAGTTGGCTTAACAGTCAACACTCAACAGCTGATTGTCAAATGTCAATGTCGTTATCAGTGAGAAATTCAGGGCTTCAAACATGAACTAATACAATGTTTTTGTAGTTTTAAAACATATTTTTTTATTTTTTACTCATGTATATTGTTACGTTTACATTTTAACTATTGTAAAGATCTAAAAATCAAAAACTTAACATTTTTTTTAAACTATACAGTTTTAAAAAACCTACTCAAACACAATGAGCAGCACAGAATATGTCCAAATCAAAGATCTGAAACCAGGCATGAAGAACATAAATGCAATTTTCATAGTGCTAGAGGTGGGTCCGCCGACTCTGACGAAGGAGGCGCGCGAGGTGCGCACGTTGCGCGTTGCGGACGCGTCGGCTTCCGTCAACCTGTCCGTGTGGGACGAGCCCGGCGCGCTGCTGCAGCCCGGCGACATCGTGCGCCTCACGCGCGGCTACGCCTCGCTGTGGCGATCGGCGCTCACGCTCTACTCCGGCAAGTCTGGCGACATCCAGAAGGTGGGCGAGTTCTGCATGCTGTTCAACGAGCAGATCAATATGAGCGAGCCGCAGCCCACGCCGCCGCCCGCCGCCTCCGCTCCGCCGCCCGATCGCACCAACGGTGCACACGCTCCGCCTCGCAACATGGCCCCGACCTCTCAGCCCTCTACACCTGGAGCGCAGCAAATGCCACCCAAAAATGAACGCTTTTCACAAAATAATCAGGAACATAACAATAAACATCAGCATAAAACTTATGTGCGAGGTCGGGGACACCAGCGGGGAAACAGCAGGAGATGATAACATCACATTAGTATTAATATAACTTTTGTCTGCTTTGGGTATGAATGTTGAGTTATCATGAATTTACTATTATAATAAACAAAGTAATTTAAGACTAACTAAGACTGTCAAACAATTATAATAAATATGGGAGTTGATTAAATTAAAAAAAGCTAATTATATCAATTAAACCCTCTTTAAACTCCACCAATATTGGTAAAATAAAAATATTTTGACTATTTAATTATTGTAATCAACTGTAATTAACTATTTACAAAACTGATATTTGATCTCATTTGCTTATTAAAGTAGTTATTGTGTATTTTATACATACTGTAATAGCAAGTGTAATGCCTCTATATGGTACAAATAAAATATGTTGTAATTAAAAAGAAATTAGTTTCAATTACCGCAGCTATTTTAAATTGTATTTTTTCCTTGTTTTTTTTTCACTTTACCTTGCATTGTATACATCTCCATAACTTGCTAAAAGATCTAGTCTTGTCTAGAACTATCATCAATAAATTTTTATACCATATTTACTAGACAGCACTAGTAGAATGATTTAAAATTTGATATCAGTAGAGGGAGCATCCCGGACAATTGAAGTGGGTATGAATGTGCATTTTAAGGGGTCCTTTAAACCTGCATATTGTGTCACAAGTCGCTGCTCTGAGCACTTCACACTGCAACACCAACCTCACATTCAATGGCAGTGAATCAACAGAATGCAAAGTAGTTTCCTTTCTATTTTGGTTATATTATTCTGCAAATTAACAAGCTCTGAAATTATAAATTGATTAACTGTTTTTACATTTACTGTTGGTCATTGCTCTTTTAAATTTTCGGAAATAAATATATTTGACAGAAAGAAATTTTATTCTGGTACTTCGGAAATTAGACGAAAAGTGGAGAACGGAATGATTTAGAAGGTTTGGTACTTTCTCCAAATTTGTAAAACACGTAAAAATTAAAAAGCTATTTATTTTTATTATATTTTTTAGACTGATATCAACGATAAAATCCCAACTGAGCTGTACAAACTCGTTAGCGTCCATTAGGCAGAATGAGAAGAGGTATGCGTGGATACGTCGCCTCGAGCACCTGTCGCAACTAAATATATGCCCAAATTGCCTGCTATTAAAATGGTATTAAACTTTTAAAGTTATTTTGTTTTTATTTTATATTCACTTCATTACTAGAAATTCTTACTTTATTTTGCCATATTACTAATTATGTATTGAATTCCATAAGGCGATCATTAATAAACCTGTGTATAAAGGTTACCTGCTTAATATTATATATATTCTCACAGGTTTCTTAACGTTGTAAAACTTGTATTAACATTAGTTTAACTTGTAGAACATTGTAAACATCGACGAAATTACAATGAAAAAGAAACATGCGAGGGGCGTTTTGCCAAACGTTAGTTGGTGCGAACGCGTTGAAGTCTTTTTAATGACGAACTCTTACATGCATTATGCAAACATTCCGATTTTTACTTTAACAGCGTTTCTAAATATAATTTTAACATTGTACTCTATATGTAGACTAATAGATCCGTTTTCTAACCTTGACAAGTTGCTCAATTTATTTTTCATGGCTTTATTGACACATATCGGCGCGTTTGAGCCTTAATTAAATTATACTAATACTTGGCATTTATTTTTTACAAAAAAAAAAAAAACAAATAGTAGTGGGAAGCGGAGAGTTTTAACAATACATTTCCTCTCCCGTTACATGCGGGATATAGCGTGAAGCTGAGAAAAAAGATCGCAAGCGGCTAGTTTGTCGGGCGTCGTGTCTGGGACCAGGACATGGATGGTCGTGACTTGCGAATCTAAAAATTTTGAATTTTTTTTATGAATCACGTTCTCTATGATTGTTTATTCAAATAAAATAAAATGTTTTTTAGATTGTAACTTGTCAATTACTTGTAAGCTTAGGTCAAGGCGGCTCGCACTCGCAACGTACGAGATGGTATTCATGACTTTACAACATTGAAAATAACTGATATTTTATGTTAGAAACAAAAACCGGTCAAGTGCGAGTCGGACTTGCTCAACGAGGATTCCGTATTAATTTCATCATTGTATAATAGATCAACGTCAAGTACAACTTATAAAAGTTGTTAATTAATATTTTGATATATCGGACGGAATTTAAAGGTAATTAATATTTAACATTTAATTTAACATTTTAAAAGATATAAAGAAATATATGTTCTAGATACGATTTTTTATTATTTGTTGAATATTGAATGAAATTAAACAAATAACGTTATAAACAAATCTGATAATTCCATCGTGAGTAGGAACTAGGAACAGATTTTCGGCAGCTTTCAAGTTCCTTCATAATTTGATTACATAGATAAGCATAATCTAGCAGACAATAACATGACACTATCATTATTGTTCATCATCAGGATGATAAGAAACATGACACTATCATTATTGTTCATCAGGATGATGAATGTTTCTTAGAGTCAATCTTGAACTTTTTTTATTAACAATAAATGTTTTGATTGGCTAATGTGACTTTTGATATTTTTTAAAAAATTTACTATCACTATGTTGAATAAATCTCTTAGAAAATACCTGTTTTCACCAAAACTTGCTTTTTCCAACGGCTGTGTTGAAAGTTAAACTAATGAAGGTACCTGTTGCGTTACGAAGCAATGGGCGATAACGGCTATAAATTGTGGTTTTGTAACAAAATTTTAACTTTTTGAGTAATGAGGAGTATTGAGACACAAGCACCGAGTAGAGTGGGGTGCTTGAATGATATTTAATGTTGTTGTTAACCATAAAAATAATTTCATCAATTAGTTACGATGTTATTTGAAAATATTAAGATTGCATTTTATTACCGTCTTACTTGTAAATTTTGTTTTAAATCTTTGTTTATACATATCCAATGTTTGTTTTGATCAAGTTATTGCAAAAAGTTGTTTTGGTTTTTTTTATAGATAAAACGACTGTAAACGCAACGGTTGTAGGTTTGATTCCCACACGGGATATAAAATATTTTATATTTTCATTTCCATGCTCTGTAATGAGGCAAAGCGTGGCGTTGAGTTCTGATACTCAACACGCAATGCCTCAAGAATTCGACAGATAGAGGGGAAGGGAGGGGTTCTGTTGCTGCTGCTATATTCCGCGTGAATAAAAAAAAGGAATAAAAAACTATTGCTAAAATACGAATAAAAGACAAAGGATTTAGTGTCAATATTTTGTAAAGAATTTATGTTAATTTAAATCCAATGTTATTTATAGTTATGTTTTCGATGCTACATATACACCTATTAATGTAACGTAAAGGTCAATTTGGTATTTAAAAAAATGCCTTAAAAGAAATTTCACGTTCAGTATAGACTTTAGGTTAGGTTAGAAGCTACCAGATATTTACTGACTGACAGTTTGGCTGACTAGCATCAAAAATATGGGAATTTTGTAGCTTTTTTGTAGAATTGAGTAAGCTAATTTCCCAATTTGTCTAAATTTTCATAAAAATATTTAAGAAACATGGACTTTTAGAGCACTTGAGGCATCTTTTGGTCGCATATTATTATACTGTTAGATTCATAACTAATGAATAAAATTGACATTGTTAACAATGTCCAGAAATGTTAAAGGTTACAAACACATAGGTGGGGACGCGACGCGCGAGATGCTGTCTGCCATTAGAGATGGTACAACACAGTGACCCGCGAGTGGTGACGGCCGCGACCCACAATCGGCCGTGACGTGACAGTGGTGTGTTCGCTGCAGTGACGTGACGTGACGAGACGTGACATTCCTATAAGATGTTGGTTTGCGTGACGCTTGCTGTCGTCCTCGGTGAGTTCTTATTTGTTTCTAAGTTCTATGTATCGCATAAGATAAAAGTACCAATTATTAATAAATAGATAAATTATAATTTAATATACATTTATAATTGCAGCTAAGTCTTTTTTGTATGATTTACAAAAAAATACACTTGCTATAACAATTTTATAAAAGTGTTAATAAATTTAAAATATTATTTTTAATTTATAAATCACAAGGCCCTATGTTTCACTTTCAGTCCTAATTAATAAAAATAAATATAATATATAGATTTACAGAATTAAGAAAACAAGCCTACAAGCTAACAATCCCAATAATCTTGATAAAATCACGTTTTGGTTCTTCGAAATTTGAATATTATTATGTAAATTTTAATCGGCCAAAGTAGCTGACGACAAAATCTTTGTTAATAATAAAGGCGTTGTTTGTTGATATTTTACAACTATTTTAGAATTCAATATTATTTGTCCAAAACAGTCTGCTATTAACATGCAGGGGCATAAAGTGTGACTGTAAACGCGGGCGTTGTAGGTTCGACCTCCACTCGATATTGGAAGTGTTGAATATTAATTTTATTTAAAAGTAAGTCATATAGAGCTTCCATTAGAGCATTTAGTATATACTATAAATATGAGAGATATTCTAATCTAATTTCTGTTTCATATAAATCTACTAGTGGACGCGACTACGCCCGCTTGAACTATACGAATATTTGTTAAATATATTTATGAAATTATTTTCAGTTTTCAATAGAGACATGCGTTAAGCAAGCTCATTTTGGGTGACGTTTTCTAACAATAAACTTTACAAATCATTGCTTAGCAACGGTCGCATAGCGACGGTTGTTATTAACAAGGCGGAATAAATTATATGTCAAATTAATAAGTATTTTAATATATTGGTACATATCGAAAATATTACAAATATGAGAAAAAAAAGTATCCTTTGTTCATCCCGAGACCCTCAAGTATCTCTATATGAGTATTTTATCACAGTTAAATTAGCTGTTTGGCCCTGATTGCATAAAAGACAGACAGACAGACAGAGTTACTTTCGAATTTATAATATAGGTATGGATTAAAGAAGCATAACGCAAGAGGGTCTACCACTTGACAAATTATATTTAGCTAGTTACCGATCTATTATAATTATATCAATAAATATACATATATACGAATCATTCACGTATGACAAGTGATTGAGTTTTTGCGAGTTCTGGTTAGTGGTGGAAAGGTCAACAGTGGTGAAGAGGCGGATGCTCCGGCTTAATGTCAACGATGTGACCACAAGGCCAAGTACATCTATACAAATTTATGACCACTAAAAATTTTAAACCAAAATTTTATGATTGATTACTTTATTGTACGAATCTCAATATGCTGTGTTATTAACAAATTTAAATTTAAACGAGTTATATAATAAAATTGCTTAAATTTCCATATTATCGGATTATGGAAATTTGAGTAGAAGTATATAAAATGTTATTAAAATTTGATATGTATATGGCTTTTTAATATATTATTTTGTTAATGGACTATCAAACACTACAGAAAATTGTCAATCCAAACCAGTAGCTTCTGAAACAAACCCGCTTTTTAATATAGTACCACAAGTACGCAGAATTGTGCAGAATACATATTTTTGATACCTAAGGGATGCCTCTGTTTACACCGCATCGCTAAAATAGAACAAGCGAGCCCGATACGAGTGCAGTAGAGCGAAAATTGTTTACTGAGGGTTATCCCTAGGGGGTTAGATATATACAGTTGTGGACTTTGAAACTTTAGAAAGGAAAAACATCCGTAGTTCATGGTTTTTGCGTAGATTTAACTGTTTCGGCACGTACGTACGAGAGTAGGTATTAGGGTTTTCTTATTATTCCAATTTTTTTCTTTACTCTTATAAAGGTCTCAGCATGATGTAAGCCTTTATCGATAAATGGGCAATCCAACACAAAGTTATTATCTTAAAACGTACGAGTAGTTTCCGAGATTAGCGCGTTCAACCAAATATACTCTTTGTAATATTAACATAGATAAATGTCGATAATAATAATTTAGGTTTTATAAAAATACATGACATGTTCCTCGCATATAATTTTAAGGTATACATTTAGCTACTGTGTTGCTCCACTTTTGTCTCGATCTTCAAGATTTTTCGTGTTGTTATATTTTTAGCAGGTAAATTAAAATAATTAACTAGGTATTATCAGCGTGAAGCTGTACATAACTCAATCTCACACACTCACTATTCCGAGGATGATTCCAAGAACGTGATATATTTCCTTTTATAATATGTAATCAACGTTTATGGAATCCATTATTAGCAGGAGTGGCGTCGTTATCGGCAGAAGCTACCCTGGACCCGGTGCAGGCGGCGGAGTCGGGGCATCAGGCGGTGCGGGTGCAGCGCGCGCCTTACAACCAGCTACTGCGAGTACTGTCAGGTCAGTGACTTCAATATGCAAATAAATGATGGTAGCACAACGAATATGATAGTACTATATAATATAGGTATTTGTAAATGAAGTTTTGGCAAATAATAATAGAATATCGTGAAGATCCTTTGCGTGTCCTCGATATTATAATAGCGAATATAACAATCTAGCAAAAAGTTAATGAATTTTATATTACGAAACAACATCTATATGCAAATATTTTTTTATATATTTTGTTATTATACGTTCCCTACTCAGACGGAGTGTGCAGTGACACTAGGCTTATAAGTTATAATTATTGTCTCTAGCGTTAGGACTGCAAGGCCAGGAGGACGAAGATTATCAACCTGGTCCGCAGTCCTCGCGGCGAGGCGTCAGCGAGTGGCCCTTTCAAGGCTTCCCATTTGATTTAGGTAAGGACAAAATTAAACATTAAAATTGAAATAATAATAAATATGTTACGAGTATATGTTATTTGTCAAAATATGTTCCATAGGAAATTCAAGATCACGTACTTCTATTCTACCGATAATAGTGCTGCCAGTTGTGAGTTCTCCACCATCCCCGCGTCCTCCACCACGAACAGGTGAGGTTATCAATCAATCAATCAATCAATCAAAAACACTTTATTGCACAAAGTAAATACAATTAAATTTCTAATTTAGATACAGTGCATAGACGGCCTTATCACTACAAGTGATTTCTTGCAGGCAACCTTTTTTTTTTAACAATAACTAATAGTACGATACAATTGGTGGCGGTTAACTTTGCATAAAGATATTTTGTAATTTATTATATCAAAAATATAAACATACTCTAGTCATATATAAATACGGTATTAAATTTTAATAAGTATGAATTTACATGTATTAAAATTGGTGAAAAATATTCGTCTTTATTTGTTTTAGAATGTGATATTAATCCTAATAACAAGGTCAATGTCGGGAACAAAGATAATGATTACGAAGATAATTACAATGTGCCAAGTGAGCGACCACTGAGACCTCGTCCCTCTAGACCGGGTCCCTCATCCAAGAGGCCACCGGGCCGGGGCCGTCGCCCCACGACCCCACCGCAGCCAGAGAATAGGTTCAGGGATAGTGACTACGATCAGATTTCTTCAGAACGTCCAAGTCGAAAAGAACAACACCAAAAACCTGAATATCCATCTTATGTTCGAGTAGAACAACTCGATGAATCTGCAACTAGCCCACCTGTTGATAAGACTAGTAAGTACTCTGTATTTTTTGCGAAGTATATATTTCTTGTATAGCACTTTGTTAATTGTCTATTATATGTTCTATTCTTGCAAATGTATTTTAGTGATTAGTCTCAACTATTTTTTTGTTTTCTACTGAACTATGTTTTGGTTTCTTAAAAAATAATTATTTTTGTAGTATCATCTCGAGAGTTGCTGGAAAAGTTCCGTGCACAATTACCTGATGCACCAGGACTACCGCCCGCACTTTTGGCAGAAAACGATGTCAGCGAGCGAGTGCTAATGCTAGAGGATGTTGAGGGTTCTGAAGCTCAGACCCATACTGATATACCGGGTGTTTCGCTTCTACAGCAAACAAGTTCAACAAAAACCAGTAACCAATTTCAATCGTCTATATTTGGAGCTTTTGTCGGGACTTCTTTGAGGAACCGCGAGCCCGCGCGTCCTCGTTTTGATCGTTCACTGTTACTGAGAGGCGAGCTCACTGTCCCGCGAGCGGATTACACTGAAACATATACTGCATGGTGAGATATATATTTTCTAATATATGTTACTTTTCGAAAAGGTTTTTCTCCCGCCGCATAACTTGGCACTCAAATGGCCCGTCAACGAGTAGATGTATTGTAAAGTGCTTAAGAAAGAATATTTTTGGAATAATTGTTATGACGAACATCTCTATGATCTTTGCAAATGGAGTTTCGTCTATTGATAACTTATTATCAAGTACTTATACTAGGATCTTATGAACGCTAGTGATGTATACAAATATTTGTAGTTAGAATATTGCAAACTGATATTTTTTTTTTTAATTCAGGTGGGATGCTAAATCTGGAGCCTCGCGGGTTGATTTCTACAGCGGTTCCACTTCCACGTACCGCAGTATAATGCCTGATGGAAGCGTACAGCGAGTTGAGGCAAGTTTTTTCTATTTTATACTATATATAGAATTTTTAAACTAAATATAATAATATTTGAAAAGTTGAAAAGCTGCCTTATGTAGCATACGAGTACATGTATAAGTATTTTCATAGTTTAGCAGTAACCGATGTATATGAAACATATATTTCAGATGCGAGTAGATCGCTCTGGAGAGGGAGAAGTTCGTCGCTGCGGTAAAGCTATTTCGCAAAGAAGCCAACCAACTGATCGAGCTGTCCCCGCGCTGCCCGACATAGGATTGTTTTCATTTGCTGGTAAGGTATAATACAGTTTTTTAAGATTTTTTTATTGAAATTTATAATAATTTAGTTTATTCATCTTATATACTTGATTAGATCGGTCTAGTTATTAAAGTTTAGCGTCGAATCCGGCAACTGTAAATTCTTCTAAAATAAGTTGGTAATAAAAGTTGAGGAAAGACTAAAATTGAGTTCTCAATAGCATATCTTTATCGAGAAAGAATAAAACAAATAAATATTACATTCCCTTTAGAGGGAATTGAACTCCTACCTAACTCATGTGTCTAGAATTAATTCACTTATTACTGGCCAGTCTGTCTTCCTTGCTCTATGGGTAAAAGCGTAAAACTATTTTTTTTTATTAGACGCTGATTGATGACGTCACGATCTCAAAGTTATGTTAAAATAGTGTTATATATATTCCCATCCAGGCTACGAGCAAGTGGAGTCTGGTCGCGTGGAGCGGTGGCGGCACACAGCCCGCGTGGAGGGCGCGGAGGGGCTCACACTGCGGCACGACCTGCTGTTGCTACGCGGGCCAGACGACCAAGCGCGACCGCTGCAGTAAACTAACCTTCTTATATTTTCTTCATTTATTATTATCATTTCCACGGTCTGGTTGACAAAGTGTGGCGTTAAGTTACGTTACTCAATATATAATGTCTGGAATATTGGGCAGTGTATGGGGAACTGATACACTTAACAGTTAGTTTTCTCTGTCTACTTTTCTTGTTACATACAAATACTTAAGAATACCGCACCGATCGATATAGATTAATTTAATAGTACGGTTCCAGATACACGGTGAACGTGGATAGCGCAGTGCTGGGCCCCAACTGCGACGGCTACGAGCACCGCTACTTCAGTGTGCGCGAACATTCTAACGGAGTCGACTTTTTCTCACCAAATATTGGTAAATGTCTTGACTTTTAATGTAATGATTTATAATATTATATACGATAGGGGATGGTGATGAATTCTGGAGACGTTACGTGTTAAGTGGCGAAAATCAAGGCTGCGCCATGCCTGGTTACCAGACCTACAGAATAAAAACCTTAAATATTTTTTCCAGCAGTTTCTCCAGTGAGAATCGAATGGAATTTATTAAAATACGTAATAGATTTATTTGGTAATTAGTTTGAATGAATGGATAATACGAGTATAAGTCACATTCAGCTTTACGCTGTATCCAGCATTATTATTGTTTTTATAATAACTGTTTTTGTCTTTGGTGTTTAATCAATAATGTGGTTTTTTTTCAGACGATATGTGCGACTCGATGGAAATGTTGAACGCTTCCAATGCAGACGATCTCGCCCGCCTCGAGCCGCTGCGCGAGTTCACCATGCCCCATCGCGACTTGCGATATGATGAAGCTCTACAAAGGTCTGCTTCTTACTCTGTTGTAATAAAAGAAAATATTTATAAAAACCACGTCTATCTCAACCTTAAAGGCCGGCCATCAGATGACCAGGCAAACTTGTGTACGGCCCATTTGCCTTGTATTTTCTATATTTAATAATTCTACGGTTCAGATATCTTATTATTTCGACTACTGAATCTGGTGGGAGACGTTTCTTTAGTTGGGTGGACGTCATATATTTTTTGAGTATTTACCTATACATTTGCTTAATTACAGATTTAAGGTGGAATATAATCGACAATATCTCGACAACATTGAAGAGGCGCTGAGGAAAAATTTACTAATTCAACATATTCGCTTCATACAATCTGGTAACCGTGAAGGAGCTACATTCGAGTTGGGTGTCAACTTCCTCGGCGACCGTCTAAACGACGAGCTCCAGGAGTTGCTCGGAGTGCGGCCATCTATGGAAAACACAAGGGCGGAACAGTTCCCTCATCCTCGCGGGTCTCTACAGTCCGAAGAGACGCGGTTACCCAACAGGTTCGACTGGCGTCCTCGAGGAGCTGTCTCACCTGTGAGATGTGGGTACATTTTCTTTAGCTTTAATTTTTATTTTTTGTTTAAGTTTACACGTGTAAGCTTAGGTTTAAATTTTTCTGGTTGATTGTTTCTGGTTGAAAAATTGATTCTGGTTTTTATCTCAATGCTTATATATTTCTGCAGATCAAGGGTCATGCTCGTCTTGCTGGGCGTTCGCAGTTGCCGGTGCCGTTGAGGGGGCGCTTTTCATACGCACTCGTAACCTTATACCGTTGTCCGAGAAATGTCTGGTTGATTGCGCCCATCCGTAAGTAGCTAAATATACATAAATATTTTTTTTAATTCACGTTGCATCGCGCACAAATCTCGCGTTCACAGAAAATGGTATGCCGCTGCGCCATGATGACTTCCATAGATATTTATATTATTAAAATATAGAATGTTACCTTTTACAGGTTTGGAGGCAACGGTTGTAAAGGCACTTGGCCGAGTCATGCCTATGACTACGTTCAGAACCGTGGCCTACCAGCGCTCGATGAGTACCCACCTTATAAAGAAAAGGTAAAAAGTTGTTAATCATTAAACTTTAGGCATATCCTAATGGATATTTATATAAAAAGGACCATACATACGTGAGTTTCTTAGGCTTGCTATGTTATTTTGTATAATATAAAAGACTTATTAATTAATAGTACAAATCATACATTGTATAGTATTAAGAACAATTTCAAACTAAAGGATCATTTCGAAACTACGCTTATATGAAGAGGGAAACCCAGAAACATTTTCTTATTACCAGTGCACATGTAAAATGAAATCACTCTTAGAAAAGGAAAATACTTTTTTAGAAAATCTACGTTCTCTCTTCTCTTCGTTTACTTATGTTATTTATTAGTGTTATTAGTTAAATATTCTTAACATAAACTTTCTTGCATTGGTTTAGCGAACTCATGTTATTTATACAGGTAGAGAAATGTGCAGAAGAAACAGTGCCTCCAATAACACGTATCAGTGGACACGTTAACGTTACGGCTAATAGTGTTCCTGCTCTTAAGGTAAGAACTATTCATGTTTACTTACTTACTCACTAACTCACTTACCTTCACGCTGTAGCCCTAGCGATGTAGCCGAGGAACGGAGTAGTATTAAAAAGATATATTTATATTTATGTCAACATATATCCTACACACACGGATACATGTAAGATAGGAAGATTCGTGCTGAATCTCGCACAAAGCAGGGTAGGCAAAAGGAACCTGGGAACCCCTAGTGTTAAGACACTCAATTCCCATTGTGAGAATAAATATTTGTTTTTTGTATTATATTTTCATTAAGACCGTTATGCTGTATTTTTTGTTACTACAGATGAGATAATCATGTTTATAATTATTATTTTCATTTCTTCGCCATGGTGTCGAGACAAAGCGTGGCGTTGAGTTCCGCCACTCAACACAATATCTCCAGAATTCAGCAGGAAATGGGGAACGGAAGTAACTTAACGCTAGGATCCCAGGTTTTATCTGCCTATCCTGCCATGTGCGGGATACAGCGTGAAACTAAAAAAAGTTCATCATTATATAAAATTTGTGTTCCAGGTGGCAATACGACGTCACGCGCCGTCTGTTGTCATTGTTGATGCAAAAGCGAAAAGTTTTGTTTTCTACAAGAAGGGTGTGTTATACGACGATCGATGGTGAGTATTTGCATTTTATTTAGCCTTACGTTGTATTCTGCATGGCGGGGTAGGCTGAGGGAACCTCGAAAACTTTTGACACTTCCGTTCTCAACTTTGCACCGAATTCTGCAGACAATGACTGGTGGAGGACTCAACGCTGCTTCGCAAATATGAATATAAATGTTTCATTTCATTGATTCATTTCCTAGAGTGGGAATCGAACTCATAACCTTTAGCGTTTACAGTCACACTGGCTGGCCGCAATTTGCACATTCTTTCTTTTATAATTTGTAACTTAGCATATCTAATAACTAATTAAAATTTAATATCCAATACAATGTAATATATAATTAGTACATGTAAACTAGATGCTGATTATTCTTTGAATATAAAAATATATATATAATTAAAAAGGCGATTCACATTAGAGAAATCAGTTGTCTCCTTTACATAATACAATTTGGAATTCAACAAGGAAGATTATCAATGTATATGAGGTAAATAAATGGCTTATTTTCTTTTTAATTTAGCGCAAAGGGACCCAAAAAGCTGAATCACGCAGTGCTGGCAGTAGGCTGGGGTGAAAGGAAGGGGGAACCTTACTTTACTCTCAAGAACTCGTGGTCCGAGGCGTGGGGCGAGCGCGGGTACATCCGGGTGCAGGCGCGAGCCAACACCTGCGGTGTCCTAGCCAAGCCTTCCTACCCTCGTCTTGAGGATGACGATGTACTGCGCGCCCCTCGGCGTGAGCGCTCGCGGGTGCGGCCGCGGGAGACTGATGATTACTACGACGAACTTCAGTGATATAATAAATACCTAGTTCTCATTATTAATGGCTACAAAAAAAATGAAATAATAGTATATAGATATTAAATACATATTTTTGAACGTTATGTATGTATATAATTTAGGAATATATAAATATTTTTATAAAGGATAATTAATTGCTTGTTAGTAAATAGTAATTCTTATTAAAGCGTATTGTACCCTAGTACAATACTAATACTTTTAACATGACTGAAAAATATATATGAAATAAAAATAATCTGAGAATATTTTTTATTTGTATATATTTTGGTACCCCACATATTAATCAGTCTGTATCACAGTTTAAATGTACACAGGCATGTGTTTACAGCATTAGTAAAAATGGTTTAAATTAAATTTGAAATCTTCATGGCGGACAAGCGTGCCACTTCTTCTCGCGACGGTTGTGGTGGGTGCGATACAGTCAGTTATAAATATATTTAAGGTAATTTATTTTTAAAAAATCCTTAATTGACTTCTTTCTATTATCAAAATGATAAAAAAATATATCATGCTTCACAACACTATCACTAACAAGGCATCTAGATTTTTTAACTTAGCTTTTTTTAGTTTGGCCATTTTTACATATTTTTTATCTAAAATATATAAAAATCGCAATAATTCTTTAATTTGCATATTTTACGTATTTAGTACGTATGTAGTACTTTTACATATTTAGTAAAAATCGGCAAATTATGCGGTTAAAGAGCTTAACATAAAACAGAGACAAGCCTATACAGTCACAGGAATGTATTTCACTTGTGCTACTGTCGAGAAGGAGTCATTTAGGAAAATTGAAAGGATTGCTTAAGCAATAATATAATTTCTTTTAAAATATTTATTTTCAGAACAACTAACAGTAACTTATAATAGTATCACATAATTTGATTGATATTCTATAGAATTAAACAATATATTCTTTACCCTTCGTTTCGCACTCAATGTCAAAACTCGAAATGTAATATATTTCAATATCTAGTATTTACAGTGTGACGTCACAGGTCACACAAGCACGGGTAGTCGCGGCACGCGGGCGTGGTGCCGCTATAAGGGCGCGGGGGCCGCGGGGGGCAGCGCGCCCGCCAGCACGGCCAGCCGTCGCGCGTCCATGCACAGCCCGTTGTGCCCCGCCCGCGCCGGCGAGCTCGGCTCCTCCGTCTGCACTTGTCGGTCTGTTGATGTCGACCTTTCTGCACAAAACATACAAAACAATGATTTTTGTACATGGGTTTTGCGAGTAAGCTTGGTAATATTGGTGCCGGCTAGCGTCGTACCAGTAGCGTCGAGTGTGGAGAGGTCGGTGGAGGGCGTGCCGGCGGGGCGCGGCAGTGGGGCGGCGCCCACCAGCGCGGCGCACACGGCGCCCGGCGCCGCGCCGCGACCGTTGCGCCCACTGCGCCACTTCGACGGCATCAGGTTACCGCGCACGTTGCGCTCCGGCCGGATCAGGATTATGTACATCTGCAATATTTATATTATTAAACGTTACCAATCATTATACGCTTAGGTATATTTTAATTTTATAATTACAATTTATAAAGAGGATTAAAAATACCTTAGGTGCAAAAAGACAAGCCAGGGTGACGCTGGCGCTCAAGGAAATGGTGACTGCCATACTTGTGACTCGCAAAGGAACATGACTTGCTGTACCAAAATATAACGGGACAAATGCAAGCCAGATAACACACGTCGTATACATGGTGAAGCCTGCCAATGGAGGGACAAATACGAGTAAGTAAACATAAGGAGAAATAAACATTAATAGGAATACCAAGTCTGTAACGTACCTATATGTTTGCTCTCATTGAACGCTTCAGGGATTTTCCTCGTGAGTACTGCATACACTGTGCAGGTCACAATGAGGACCACCGGGTAGAAGAAAGCTATAGTATATGAAGCGTCCACGTAGGAGTCGCACACTAACATATTGTCTTCTCGAGTGGGGTAATGGTGGATAGCTCGAGCAGGTGACGTGAGCTGCCACACTACCACGATGACAACCTGCAATATACATATGTATGTACATATATTTTCCTTTAAGTCCAAATTGTATACTACATATAGCAGAGTAAGCTGAGGGAACCTAGTATTAAGATACTCCGTTACCCACTTCCCGTCGATTTTGCGAGAATTTGCTTAAAAAAGTATTATTAATATTCGAAATAATCAATATACGTATATATTTACCTGAATAGAAACTAGGACTGTGCAAATAACTAATTGTGATTTCGGAGAAATAAGGGAAGGCCTTCGAGCCGAGTGTTTGCTGGCATCAAAAATACGTGCTATCCTATTAGTTTTGGTCAGCAAAGCGGCGTATACCACTGTAAAACAAAATCCTGTCCCAAACCTAAAAATTAAAGTGCTTAAGTTTCGTAAATATGGTAAATAAATGAAAAATAAAAAACTAGATGATATTGAATTCCTAGCTGACCTCTGAAATGAACATAGAATATCTGTCGGCCTTAGTACAAGTGCGAACGTGACAAGATAGCACATAAGAATTCCTGCAAGAAGAACAAACGAGAGTTCCCGCCCGCTGGCACGCACCACTGGCGTTCCGCGTCGCGCCATCCACACGCCGCCCACCAACCTAGAATATAATAAAATGATTAAACTTTAGTTGTTTACTTGATATAAATCTTAATTGATAAAATACGCATTTTTTAGGCTGTATTTCGCATATAGCAGGGTAGACAGAAGAGTTCCTGAGAACCTAGTGTTCGGAAACTCCGTTGCTATTAAAATACTTCCGTTTTCCGGTCTTGCATGTTGAATGGTGGAACTTAATGCCGTGTTTTGCCTCGTTACCAGAGCAAGGGAATCGAACCCACGATCTGCCGTGCTTAGATTCACACGCTTTTCCGCTTGCGACACGACTAGCCTTAATATTATATTGATATACTTACATAGTAAGTAAAATTCCTAACGCTGAGAATGTCATAGCACCTATAGCTGCAGGAGAAGAGGGTCGAAGGTAAAGTTCAGGTATCGGAGCACAAAGCACGCGCCGCGCGTCGGGCAGCGTGCCGCGAGCGCACTCCACGCACGCTGTCTCTGACACCGGGGAACGGATCTGAAGACAGTTATATGTATATATTTTATTATATATTTTCACAAACATAAACTTAATACGTAGTGAAAGAAAATAAATGAAATTTATAAGTAATTTGATTTTGAGGATAGGCCAGCTTTTTGGCGCTGAAGCTCAAGCGTGCCACTGTAAACGCAAAAGGTGTGGGTTTGATTTCCATTCGAGGAAATGAAATATTAAATATTTATTTTTTTTACTAGGTTCCCAGGTTCCCTCTGCCTAACCTGCTATGAAGTAAAAAAATAAAAATCAATTTTGCTTACCTCATATTGTGTACAATTGAAACAGTGCCAACAGCAACTTTCACCCTCAACATATTGCTTCGCCTGACCGACCTCGCATTCCGCGCTGCACACGGACTCAGGGTGGTGCGGTTCATCCCATTTAAATTGTATTTCTATTACAGGCATAAAACAATATATTATTCAATTCGAATAATACAAATAATAAATAAAATAATTTCATAAAAATCAAGTTGAGAGATTATCTTAGGTTCATTTTGGTTATGAATGTTTTAATATACAGAGGATGAATAAATGAATGCTTCTAAGGTTTTTACGAGTACATGTATGTATTTGGAAGACCGAGACACTTTTGGGTACCTACCATCAGTATCAAGATGTAATATTCCATCCAGATAGCGTCCAACTCGTATCCAACGATACACTCCTCTTGTCACTTGTTTAAAATGTAAGATGTTGTAGCGGGCTGGTCCATCTCCATACAAGTCGAAGTGAAATTCGTCGCCGCTTAATCCTGTATAATAAAGAAAGATTGCAATATGCTATATACAGGATGTCCCATTTCGGAATCCAGAATAAATACACAAGTTTAAAGTTACTTGCAAAAAAAAATTATCAAAATCGGTTCACCCAGTTAAAAGTTATGAGGTAACAAACATAAAAAAAAATACAGTCAAATTGATAACCTCCTTTTCTTACAGAAGTCGGTTAAAAACAGTGTAGTACATTTTTTATAGTACAGTCGGTTAATGTTGGGTGTAGTAAATATTTTGAATTTAATGTTTGGCAAAAACACGACATTTTATTGAAAACTGATGCAGGTATGTTTCAATCTTAAACTGTAATTCACAGAAGGGTTACTCATGATTACATTCCAAAAAAAAAGTGAAGAAAGTGTAATATTTGTAGTCTTAGGACTTGAAAAAACACGTGTTGGTTTTTCCGATATTTTTTAAAATTAATATAATATGAAAAATACATGACAAACATTTTTTTTATATTTTTCTCATAACTGTCACGACTTCGTCTATCATCTGCTTTCGTCTTATCGTTGACTCTTGGGACACCTGTATATATCTTAAATGATTTATATTGACATCGACGATAATCGTATGTTAAACTTAGCACGTCCCTAGTTGACATTTGACAATTTATCATTTGTCTCTTTTTAACGTACGTCTTAATATGAGATAAACAATTAACCTCCTTCGTGTCTTCTCCATACAACGTGACATTGGCGAAGTGATATGTGCTCAACTGGCACGCTCGGAACGCCAGATTTAAAGAACCATACCATACCGAGATAAACAATACACATGTCGATCTACAGCCTCTCAGCAGGTTGAGACTTTTCTCGCAAAGCATTGTTCAAAGATGAATGCGGGTAGTGTAGAACTTTTGTTTAATTTAAAAATTTATATTTAGTTATCGTTTTGAGATGTGCGCGATCGAACGTGACTCTCGACTCTTTTTCCGAATTGACTCTCAATTAGTTATAATTTTTATAGTAGACAATATTTTAAAACACAATGAACAAGTAATATAGTGTGAGCTTCTTAAATAAATTGTGTGAAAACTATATCTCCTTGTAATTTGATGTGAAATAAAAATAAGTTATGTTTTTCTTTATTTTTTTGAAACCTTTATTGATTAGTGAATTTTAAGTGATTAGTGTGAATTTTAAAGTGTAGTGTAGTGTAGTGCAATTATTGGCGAATATGGCAAGGTAAGCAAATATTTTATTAAATAAATTTAGTTGAATTTTACAGGCACAAAGTGCGCTGCTAAAAGCTTGCATATATGCTATAAAGTACCTATTTAAGATTTTTTTACCAATAAATCTGACTTCTCGAAGATAGTGCAATAGAGTTGGTCCGCTCACTGGTCGCATAGCATCGCACAGCCCTTGCTTACCACCGCATAATACATGGTGCATATTTCTAAAAAAATATAAACAAATACGAGTATTATAAATATCAATATTTATTTTTATTTCGTTTATTTACACCAATGTATCTCATTTACCTGATGGCAAATACGAAAGCCCAAACAGCATCAGCTACAAACTGTAGCTGAGCTTCGAACTCCGTGTTGTCAGCCGTGAGTCGCTCTTGTCCAGAACACGATGAATACTGCGCGTTATGACGTGAGCGCGGACTTCCTGGGTATCGACATCGGAATTGTTCCTCCCAAAATTCTGTTAACATTTAAAATTAAATTTATCTCTAATAATATAAGATCCAAAAATATTTTTTTAGCTTAACACTGCCTCCTACATATAGCAGAGTACGCTGAGGGAACCTATTGTTAAGACACTCCGTTACCCACTTCCCGTCGACTTTGCGAGAATTTGCTTAAAAAGTATTGTATTCGAAAGAAATAATGTACATATTTACCTGAATGGATAAATTACGTCAGGTGAGATTTGAAATGTATATCGTAAAATATATTTTTCGCGTTTTTTACTTTTACTTCATATACTGTATAGTTTGTGGTTCGGTAAAGCAACAGCCTATTCGTGAGAGAATGAATTTGACAGGTTGGTAAAATTACCGACAAACCAGGGGTTCCTGAAGTTGTTTTGCGGTGTGAGTCCGAGGAAATAGTTCCGAAAACCTCTCACGGGGTTCGCTTGAGGCTGTACGCTGATGGTGCCCTCCACGACGGCCTCGTTCCCGGCGGCGACGAGTGCGCGCGCGCTCCACCCGTCTGAACCCACCCAGCTGAACGCGTGCGCCGCACCGCGACGACGCACTGACGCCATCACACCGGCTACTTCCTGGTCTGATCCAAACACGATAACGCCTACGAAATATTGTAACAATAATTAATTAGTATTTTTTTTATGTTGAGTGATATCAAATTATTTTAAGTTTTATGTAACTAGACCTACCTCTAGCTCGTGGTCGAGACAGAAGTCGTTCCACGATCGCATCATACGCGTGCTCATCGGCTGCACCAGAATCTTTCACGAGCCTTTCTTTTACGGCTATACATATGTCATGTCGCATTAGTAGTGTTTCCAATTCTTCAAAGGCCTAAATATAACAAAAAAGTTATATAAATATTTAAAAACATAACATTACTTTTAAAACGCCAAAACTTTGCACATTAGCACCTTAATACCGTAGTTGGACTCTTCATATATAATAGACACGTATCTCCATCCAAATCTCATGACAATTTCGACCATTGCACGTACTTGATGGAGGTCTGAAGGTATTGTACGTGTGAAGTACTCAAAGCGGGCCTTATTGGACAACTCCGGGGAAGTCGAGAAGAAGGACACCTGCATTTTAAACATTAAAATTAAATTTAAATCCAATACAGTACTTAGTAAATACAATATATATATAAATGCCGACCTGTGGGATCTTGAAGAGACGTAACAGATTAGCGACTTGTACTGAAGTAACTGACGAGGCCGCACCCACCACGCCAGATATAACCTTCCGCACGGCTGTTGCGTTGCACGCGTACTCCTCATCATCAATATTACCAATAGATCCTGAGATATAAATAATCAATTTAGAATACTAATTCACCCAAAGCTATTTATTACGTAGAAATTGATTGTGCCTTTTATAAAATCGAGAGCCATTTCTAGTCCGCGTGTATCGCTGTCGCAGTCGTCCAGCACGAGGGCGCCGAGTTTAACGCCGGGTGGTAGCAGGTGTGCGCGTTCCGCCTCGTCCAGCGCGAACAGCATAGCCTCGAGCGCCTGCACGCCGCCTTGCGCCATCAGCGGGCCGCACCGGGCCGCGCTCCCGCCGTTGTCGCCGCTCGCTCGACCGTGTACCTATTATCAATTACCTAAGTTAAATAGAGATTATCATGGTGCAGGAGTACAAAGAAATATTTAATATTTTCATTTGTATATACATTTTTAGACACTCGACGTTTCTAACACTTGGGAGTCAATGTTTACGGGTAAACTGAGTATTAAACCGGGTATTCATATAATATATGTTTGCAAAGTACTTAAGATAATGTGAAAATTAATTAAACCCTAATGCAACCCGCATTTTCGTAGTTTCAATAAGGATTTTCCAATTGTTTTACACAGCAAGGAATTTTTAGTAGTTACCGTAATTTTAAATCTGTGCTACTAATCTTTTCAAGTACTTATTAAAATATATTTAAATGACTATTTTTAGATAGTTAAATGACTATTTTTAAACGGAAGAAATTATAAACAAAAACCTACCTACTAATAACTACTACAAAAAATATGAAACCAAATATATCGCGCTGAAATAATACATTCAACTCCAACTATCCAATACGTGCAAACGCATCTAAATCTTCGTCGCTATAGAGACAGCCGGGTTTTTTTTTCCGAGCTTGTGGTTAATGCTGAAGAGGGTATTCTGTCCCTGATGAAAAGCAAGCACTACCTGGCTGCCTGTGAGGAAAATTAAATAGAATGCATCGGCTGGGAATCGACCCCGGGCCGCCCGCGTGGCAGGCGAGCATTCTACCAATGAACCACCGATGCGTGTAAGGCAGGCGGGCGCGGCGGACGCATGGCGAGTGGCGAGCCGTTTCGCAGCAAGCATTTTTTGATATTGTAACAACTTCTAAAGTTATTACAATAAGATATTAAAATGAAAAACAGTAAAAGACAGTTTTGATCTACATTAAATGGCTAACGTAACTAATATACTTATTTATAGTATAAGATAAGTGAAACTTGAGTAACATACAGCTGATGTGTCAACGGCGTGATGCGTTACCAATTAAATGCGTTTTTCTGTAAAACTAATCGCAATTTCGAAATAGTATAAAAAGCAAATTGTATCTTCGTTTAACGTAGAAAATTAATAAAGTATTTTAAAGGATAAGGATTAATACCATTATGGAGAAATATGACTCACAATAAAAAATATATTGAAATTATTATTTTTAGACAGAAAAATTATATTAGTTATACTTAAAAGATACGAATATGCTGTCGCGGACTTTTTTGTAGATCTTATTAAGAGGAACAATACTTCAGTACATTTTTTTCATGTAGTACTTACCATTAAAGCAGCGCATGCGCGAAAGTGTCTCAAAGGGTAGGACTTTATACATATTTATCGTATTTATGTTAATTTAAATAAGAATGTACAAATAATAAACTATATATAAACCTTCTACGGAAAATACTCGACCTAATGGTGAAAACCGCATAAAAATCCGTTGGGTGGTTTAGAAGAAGAAGAGTTAGAAACGCCAGACAGACACGAAAAGCGACTTTGTTTTATAAGATATAGGAAGGATAGGATATCAAACTACCACCAACGATGTCTTAATTGACTCGAGTATCGCCCTGGATTCTTGCAGTATCAGCTGACTGTATTTTGCCCTCTAATGTGATGGGTGTGAGATTTCAAAGTTTTTAGGAGTGGACTTCAGGTGGTAGAAAGTTATCTACCACCTTATTCTCTATTGAAATTAGGATGTGATAGTATTTCAATAGCCTGGCGGATTATTCTGAGCGTATATTTGTTCGCCGTAGCGAGAATGTGGAGTTTTTCAAACCTGATATAATAGTTGGGCATATCCGGGGTATGCTGACGTCTACATATGCCCTTTATTAAAATTGGAAATGTGTTCTTTTACTCTAACATCGATGCTTCTCTTTGGTGATATCTTGAGACGTAAAAAATAAGAAACGCCCAGACCTTTGTAAAAAAATGCTATGAAAAATCACGAGCGTGTAGATTATTTTAAAAACATCTACAATTTCATAGGCTTATAATGAGGCATGAAAACCTACTATGTGTACATAGACTGCGGTGAAATGCGATACAAAACGAAAAGGTAAGGGAATTGTGCAAATTTATTGCGCACGAAAAGTATAAGTTACGCTGCTTTATTTAATACAAAATAAATACTAATGCGAATGAAATTTCAAGACAAGACAATATTCTTCAAGATTTAAAAGAAAGCTTTCGGTCAGTACAGGCTTAAAAGTTCAAAAGATGGATTTTCAGTCTACTTTTGAGTATTGTTGACAAAAACGTCAATGGAGAATACACACGGAAACTCTAGGGGATGACTTGTGGTGATAGTTGCCCAAAATATCTTCATATAACTGTACGACAAAGGCTTTCACAGTCAGTGGATCTGCTAAAAGGGTTTTGATCTGGTATCTGACCTATATGGAATACTATATCTGGGATTCCTCGAAGTGTTATATTTATGAAATCACTCCTCTTTCGTACGTCGAAGTGCTTGGACGATGACTTATAAGAAATTTTACACCTATAGTACTCAAGGCTAACTATATAGTTAGTAGTTAGTTAGTTAGTTAATTCAAGGTTAACTATATATTGTGAAATAATGCATATTTTGAATAATTGGGTTCATCAAAAATATTTGGCGTATATGTAAATGTTTTTTCACACTAAAATCACTTAACAATGTATAAAACATGTTTAAATTTAAATATTATTTTAAAAGCAATATACAACATTGAGATATAAATTAGAATGTAATTAATTTTCACAATATAAATCGTTTCACCAAAAAACCGAATACTATATACACACATATAATTATACTAGCAGACCCGCGAACTTCGTATCGCCTAACAGTCGATTTTTTTTTAATATGTATTCTGCTATTAGCGACACCGGGTCAGCTAGTAAGATAAAAAAATAAAAACTAAATCATTTTTAATTCTTATAATATTCATTAAAAATTATAATAAAAAAAAATAACAATTTCCGATATCTTATTATGATGCCTACTTATTATATTTTATTTTATTTTTACTTATTCTAAATTCAGTTTCATTTTCATTGTAGTACTTTATGGTACACGTTATTTTGTGTTTGGTTATCTGGCGCGTAAACAAACAGAGCAGATGGTTTTCCAACACGGGAACAGGCAACATACAATAGACCATGCGAGAAACATGAGTTTTCTATATTAATACCACAAACACTTAATGACTGCCCCTGGGATTTGTTTATAGTCATTGCGAAAGCAAGCCGTACTGGAAACTGTAGTCTTTTAAGCTCGAATGGTATGTCAGTCGAAATCAATGGGATGCCCCGCATCATCAAAAAGTCTTCTCCTTTATACTTTCCTTTCAATATGATTGCTTCTATTACGTTATTCAGTTTTTTTTATCGCTAATCGTGTGCCGTTACAAAGTTTCAGTTGGTTAATATTTCGCAACATTATAACTACACATTCAAGCTTTAATTGAAGGCTGTGAGGCGGCAATCCTGGCAAATAAAGTGAATTTAAAAATTTCCGGTGGATAGTTCACGACATCATCTTCATTAGTTGCCATATCAACTGACTTATGTGTCCTTATTTTGCCAGGAATGCCATCTTGAAAATTTATATTTAATTCATTTACATCAGTGTGTTTGGCAGCCAGTAAAGCTCCAACTCAACCAATTATGGAATAAATAATCAGCAATATTTCAGCAACATTTGGAAGCACTTTATGAATGAGTTCATCTTTTGATTACGTTAACTGACAAAAACAATCAAGAAAGGTGATGCAGCCAGTCAGCGCATATATAGGAAGTTTGCCATTACCAATATCAATGAGTTGTTTAGAGAATATGTCTCCAGATTGATCATTTTGCAACATGACACGCATATTCTTGCTTAACTGTAATGTTGACATGTTTCCACAATTTGGAGGACTTTAAACATGAATTCAGTTCATCAGCTTGCATTGAACGTGGAACCACTGGCCTCCTCCTTATAATAAAATCATTGCGCCACCAAATTGATTGGCAAACTGAGTTTTTACAATAACCTTACAATATTGGCAAGCTGAGTTCATAGGTCCAATAGCAACAGCTGTAGGCACTGCTGGCATCAATTGATATATCGTAAGAAAAGGAGGTCGATTCAAATTTGCATCATTATCAGTCAACTATCGTGCTCACGTTCATTGCAATCTTCACGTTCTGGGCAGTACGATTAGATTCTTCTGCCTAAATTTATCCACAACTTTTGTAAGTCACAAATACACAACACTTTATTAATTTTATTAAATTTATGGCTTTTAGATTTAGTAATATAGACGCACAATGAGACGTTTACATTTCAATTGACATCTTACCATAGAAATATTGACAAATATTGACATTAATAGACTGAGATCCCAGGGCCCCTAGACCTACATCATTTTAACAAAGCTGAAATTTTGAGGATTGATAGTCTAATATGTACTTAAGACTCTCTAACTTAAAAAACCTTCAGAGATAATGCCAACTTAAAGCACACTTCCGGTTACGTTAAAATAGAAAGTCTCTTTTTTTTCTCATTTATTTATGTACCACCCAAGAAAGAAAATACAGAAAACTTATGATAACAGAAAAAATGTGTACAATGGATAACTTATCTCTAATAGAGATCTCTATCAGAAACCCTCGAATGTAGGGGATGTTAAAAGAAATGATTCGGGTGCGATATTTTAACATAATGTTAATAATAATAATAAACCTACATACAAATATACATAATATTAATCAATATTACTATACCAACATAAATATATACAATGATATAAAAGAGTTGAAACAGAAAAAGAAAATTAATAAAAAAAAGACAAAGCGACTACTAAAGATTCTAATTGAGATTAAGAAATGTTGTTTTAATTTGATTTTAATAGTATTTAGAGATGGATTGCCCGACAGTATAGACTTAGGTAGTGAGTTCCATAAGCGCACTGCTTGAACTGTGAAGGATTTTTCATAGAAAGAGGTATTAAATATAGGGCACTCAAGCTTTCAAGAGTTACACATGAGCGTACATGTCTTTCACTTGGAAGTGTCAATTGAAAACGCTCCCTTAAGTAAGGAAGAGAGTTTTTATATATGTTTTAAAGTAAAAAAAATATATTTCACATTCTTTCACGTGGACCTTTACTTCTGCCAGACGTCATAAAGGTTCTTTAATATTGGAGCAAATTACATTAAAGTAAATCTAAAATTTGAAATATATTATTTACGGACTATTTTAAGACCCCTCTAGCCCCAGACCCTAAGCAACCAGATCAATCCGATGGCTTTATCATTTTCCTAAAAAGAGATATACCGTTATTTTTCTCTACCTCACCCCTACCCATTTTCAAGTTAGTGAGTAAGCAAGCATACTGTCTTAACTACATGTAAGACTAATAGTCCTCAAAATTTCACCTTTGCTAAAATGACGTCGGTCTGGCGGCTCTGGGATCCTGGGCTATAATATTTATACGATACTCACTACGTCACTCAGTTGTTTTGCCTTCCAGGAATCCAGCTACTAACATTTAAACTTTATAGTAGGGTATTAAAGTCCAAATTGACTTTTAAGTAGATATTAATACGAATCTTTTGTATGGGAATATAGAAAAGTCATGTTTTTGGACCTTTTCTGGTAATTTTTTATTTTTTTCTGTCCGTTAGAACCATCCTCGTACTTCAAGGAATATTATAAAAAAAGAATTAGCGAAATCGGTTTAGCTGCTCTCGAGATTTGCGCTTAGCAACACATTCAGCGATTATTTTTTATAAAAAAGAAGATATTTCGTATATTTTATTGATATTATAAAATTACTTTTGCCTCGTTCCAGAGTGAGGTAATGAAAATATTAAATATTTCATTTCTTCAAGTAGGAATCGAACTCAGAATCTGTCGTGTATATAGTCCCGTGCTTGTGCCACTGCGCCACAACGGGCCTCAAAATTATAAGAATGTAATTTTTTTTATCTGTGATACACATATATGTTACCGATTTATGGATTTTCTTTTTAAATTTTATTTAATTTGTATATATTTATTAAAAATATTTACTTAAATTTATATCACTTGGTGTTGAACCATTTCAAATAATAATTATGGTATTACGTAAACGTCAAAACAAATGTTTATTACGTAGAGTAATTTATTTTAAGACGAATAATATGTTATAAAGTTTAGCTGGGTGACTGGGGTTCCAAATTGGATCCATTTTTTT